>RXPK01000195.1:2167038-2712714 GCA_004143645.1 Protaetia brevitarsis | reverse complement strand
AAAAATATTACACCAAAACCGCAATTATATTGTTAATCAAAAAACTCAATGAAATTGATATAGCTCTCGGATTGACGTAAGTATTCTTCTTATAGTAAAATTTTCATTTGGCTAATTCAACAAACTGTACACTGAGGCATGACAGATTTTAAATTAATAAAGCGATTTTTGTCCACAATGAGTTAACCAAAATTTTAACTAATCTAACAAGAAAAACAGTAAGGGCAACCATATCATTTTATTACCTCTATTTTATTAATTTGACAAACCCAATTTTTTTTCATACAAACAACAGTTTTCTTCCATGTAGTAGCAAATACGTTAAATATGCATATTTCCGAAAACACCGTGGAGATGGCGCTTCTTCCATTTCGCACTAATAATGACGCATATCAGACATAAAATATTAATCTGATATATTTACTAGTTAAACATCCTACAGAAGCTATGTACACTAAATCAGCGACTGGTACAGGCATACAATGCAGTAATGTCAATAAAATTTCTATTTGTAGGATATAATGTCTCGTCTTCTCGTCGAGATATTTTACACTTGTATTATGAGTATAAGAGTGATGAAATGTAATGTAATGTTATGTATGATACCTAAACATATACATTGCAAGATAATTTGAAAAATGCTCGTATAGTTTACTATAACAATATAATATTAACTGAAAAACAAGTCTGCTTTGGACTCAACATAATTACATTGTTAAACACAACAACAGTTACTTTTAAATAGTAGATAACACTTATAAATTGACTTAAGTGCTTGTTTAATCTAACAAGTTTTGTTGTTTATTTAATCATCTTTTAATTTAGATTTAATAGGAAATAGCACATATATTTACCCAAAACACTATTGTCCTAACCAATATTGAAAGTCAAAATAAAATTACCTTGAATGATGAACCTATGCGAAAATATTATCGAATCTGCATGATTATTTTACAAACATTTTTTGACTGTTGTTTAACCAACAACTTTTTGACGGATTCCTATTTTTTTTTTAAATATAACAGATCTTACATTCTCTCAGTACATCAATAAGCCAAATTAATATCTACATTACAAATAATGCATTGTTTTTTAAAAGGGAACCACTCGTTTGGAGTATTAAAATTGTTTCCTAATTTTAATTGAAATCAAGTCCTATTAAAAATGATTGTGAATAATTTTTTGGCGTGACTCATGAATACCTTGAATACAGTTGTTCCGTTCAAGTGGCTTGTTTCAAATATTGTTCAATCAAATATATGTAGATCTTTAATGGCCGCGCAATTTTTATTCTTGTCTAGATCTAATTCTTGAGGGAAATATTGTGATGGTTCAAACACGGAAAAAATAAAATATCGGTTTAATACATCATCATTTTGGATCATCAAAACTCTATATGATGGTTAAAGCTTATTAAAAAAAACTATAATTCGCTTGTAATTTGGTATGAAGATTATTATAAGTTTGTTAATGTTGTGCTTTAATGGTTCATTTTTGTAACCTTGAGGTTTGTTTGTTGGGCTAACACCAATTATACTGGTGCAGTTTTTATCTTTCTCAGAAATGTAAAGAGGATAATCTTCTATATTGTTTTCCTTACGAATCAGTGCAGAAAGTGTAGCTCCAACGAACGACTGGTATTTCGAATTAACTACTTCCATCATAAATACTGTTTGAAAATTAATTATTATCCAGTGTCTCCAACGAAATTTATTAAATTTAGTTACTCTCTTAAATGTATTGTACTGATTCGAATTCAGAGAATCATAATAGAACTGTCTGTAAGGTTTTATTTTGTTTGGATTTTTTTCCCTCCCCCTTGCATAAATAATAATAAATAAATATAAAAATGTTTTTAATTTGCTCCTCATTTATTGCAATAAAAACTTTACAAATAATATATACTATACAGTACGTTTACAATTATAAATTGTAAAAAAATCATATATATATCTACAATGATATTAGGCGTAACTGAATTATTATTTACAAAAAAAAAAAACATCGCAATATACAACACTTACAGAAAATAAATTAGTCAAAAAATAATTAAATAATAAAACTATAATATTTATATATATAAATAGGTACATCAAATGAGATACACTAATGCTGACACATAATAGAATAATATATATATATACAACAAGATCAATAAATAATTGTAATTAAATTAGTAAAGGAAATAAAAATGTATACGGAAATGATGTCGATAAATTAATTGGGTAAAAAGTCGTAAAAGTAGAAGTGGAAGATAGGAATAAGTATAAAAGAGAATATATACAACAACGATATTATAGTGATGTGTTACAATAAAAAGTGAGTACGAGAATTAGACGTAATGCATTTATTTTTTTGTTACTGTTATTTACTGTTATAGTTTAATTTAATTCGATTTCAGTCTTGAATACATTCACACTTGCTACTACGAACTGATTTTCAGTTTACAATCAATATTCCGGATGAAATATTGATTGTAAACGCATAATAAATATATTTAAATAATACTGATTGTTTTCATCTTTATTTTTCTTTTACAGATGTCTCTTTTTATCACGAACGACCAGCGTCAAATATAATAATAATCTATGACCCATAAACTCTAATACTTTTCATTCTCTTTTCAATATAATAAATAGAAACATCCACAAAGAAGACACGTAGCTACATAAAATGTTCAATTACAGACAGGTATGTATTTTCTTTTTGAACTTACATACGTCGCATTTGACTTCACAACACCATTTGAACGTGCAATTGCATCGCTCGATTATGATAACCTCTTGAGGCTTCGACCCTCTGCCGCAGCACATTAAATCGCAACCGTCAACTCCGGGCGATGTCTCGTTACAATGGCGGCCGTACGTTCCTTGGATACCTAACTTCGGATCCTTCTCGCAGAAACCAGGCGACGGTTCTAGATAAACTAGATCCTCAGAACTGGGAGGCTTGTGCTCGGGATTGTAAGGCTTCAATTGGAAACCGTATTTGTATTTTCTCCCTCTGGAACCGCGAGGGTTGTGGATGCTGTTGTGGATGTTGTTGCTGTTGTCCTTCTTCGGTCGTTTGCTCCTCGCCTCGTTCCCCGTCCTGGTAGCGCCGGAATTGCTGATCATTACCCTGGAAGCGCCGTCGAATCTGTCTTTCAAACGGTCGCCGATGACTCTGAATTGCGGCAGGCGCATCCAACAAGTCTTTACCGTGCAAGAGCCGGACATTCCGTGGCATTTACATTCTTGACGCATTTGGGACTGGACGTGCTGGAAAGAAAAAGAAAGTTTCTTTGATTCGGTATTTAAAAAAGCTGCAAACGTTTTAAAATTGAGATAACACGCCACGTTAATGAATTACCAATTAAAGAAGTTGAATGAGATGTATTATGTGTTTTTGCATAGGTATTTCTTAAGCAAACTCGATATAAAAACTAAGAATACTAATTAGCGAAATTTAGATTGTGTGGAGTTGTTACACAAAATAACTATTATTACTTGGAATAAAATTGTCTCCACCTCAGTTTGGCAAAAACAATATTTCTAATTAGTTGTTAGAGAATTCTGGTTAATTCTTATTCTCTTATTTCCTTAAGTGTATGGGATGATCGCATATTCGTTATTTCTAGAAGGCTTTTTTTTACCACCTACGCTGGTCATTTATTCATATGTTGCGATAGTTTAGTGCAAATTATTTTTTAAATGTAAGTATATGAAAGGCATTTGTAAAATTTAGTTTACTAATTTATAACATATCTGCAGATACCTAAGTAGTATGAAACTTTTTTAGAACTGAAAACGAGAAGGCTATATGTAATATGTGCACACAATTGCTTTTCTATAAGCCTTCTATTACCAATAATTACATAGAAATAATGTGTTTTTTTATTGATTGAAGTTATGCCCCAAATTGATAAATTATCAAAAAATTAAAAATCAATTTACTCATTTAAATTATTATTACTTCCATTTCTCACCGGTGTTGCGGAAAATAATTAATTTAATCATTGAAAAAAATTAATCCCATCTGAGCCACGTGGCTCCCAAATTACCAACACGATCTAGATGACAAAATTGGCACGCTAGGGGATGCGGCTGCGATTCAAACCGACGCACGATACTTCCTTTACAAACTGTATTTACATACAACATATTTTATACACTGCCGTACTGCTATACTGCTACGAATTTAAATGTAAGTTTCACAATATTCGCACTTGTCTACTATATCAGCAAACTGCTGCAAAAAGTAGCAGCTTCTTTTGATATTGAATAGCTGCTACAAACTGCTAATGGTTGTTAGCTGCTACAAAATAGCAGTTTGGTTCGTAGCAACCCATCACTAGAAGCTATATGGCTACACCCCATAGCCATGAGACAAACAAAAGTTTGTTTTACGGCTACCCCATTAAGAATTTAACGTATCAGACACATAATATCCGCAGTTTGTAGATTTTGTATATAGGTACACTGTTAGAAAGGATTCTTGAAATTAACGAAATATTGTTTAAGCAATATTATAATTATAAATTAAGGATGTACGTTATATTTAATTGAAGGTTATTATATATAATTTAGGTACCTATGACGCAAATCTCAAAGCTTCAAGTGGAAGCTTGTTCTTACATACTCGGACAAACCTTTATTAGAATACCAAATACATTCTTTTTGTTAGATTTAATATTTTATATCACAAAAGGGTTTCTTTTCTTAATAGTAACCTAATTTTTTTCTAATTTATCAACTTGCTCCTTATACTTCATTCGTCTATTCTCAAATTATTATGTGGAAAGAGTTGTAAAATAACAACATGAACACTGAGAGAAACATCACTTTGTTAGAAAAATATTATTGCATTACCAACATTTTTAATCAAATTGAACAAAATATAAGGTTAAAATAACTGTAAAAAAAATGTTGATAATATCTTGGAAGTTCAACAGTTGTTTGTTACCGGGATCACCAACAAAATATTTTGTTTGAAGGAGTTAAAAATACTACGATAGGCATATAGCGATGTAACACAATTCCCTTGAGATTCGGGCAAATAATTAACATACAGCAAAAACAGGATAGGCCCGAGTATGGAGCCCTTCGGAACGCCACTAACAATCACGGATGAGCTCGGAACATGATCCCTTCTGGTTGAGTCCATATTCCCAACTATAGTAATTGGTAGTCAGGTTTAGCAAAATGCTAAGTGCCAGGGATGCGATAAGATCGACACTCATCACTGCAATGGAAGTAATTCTAAACCTGCCGCCGCTACATATTTACATACAAGAAACTACCACGTCTACAGCATATAGATTTATGCATAATCAAGCGCCGATAAATAAATCGCACGGCGCTGACTATCAAAAACTTTTAGATGAATTTAGGAGGCATTCCTTTTAGGGATGCTGTGTGATACCATGGTTCAAAAATTCGTCCTAGATAGCAAACATCAGGTTATAATACCGAATAAGAAGGACTGAGAGACAGGCCCTCCGGTAAGAGAGGACTCAAATTGGTATACACACGACTCCGAAACGGACTAGCTGGAATATGGCCCTAAAAAGGCCCTTTAGGTAAGCTTCAGTAAAGGCACAACAGTGCTGCAGGCTGAGATTGCCGCAATTGTGTCAGAGAAATAGAAAGATGGACCGAGCAAGGTAAAGCGTCGCTATCTTCTCTAACAGTCAGTCCACACTTAAAGCGATTAGTTCCGTAAGTGTGAACTCTAAGCTGATTTAGGATTGCGTAAGCGCCCTAAATGAGGTAGACACCTGAAGGAAATGGACATTCGTCTGGGTTCCTAGCCACTCGGACGTGAGGGGAAATGAGGCGGTAGACGAGCTGGCCAGACGAGGTTAGTCAAGATCATTGGATGGAGCTGACCCTTCTTTCGGCACTACCAAATCGCAAATTAAAAAATCCATCAATGAATGGATACATAATCAGTCCAGAGAGTGGTAAAAACTGTCAAAATGATAGTAGGTCTGTTGACTAAGACTGTAGACTAAATAGGTATTGCTGTAGACTGGCACCCCGGGTTTCGGAAATTCAAATGTTGTATTTTATTATCCTTATCAGCCTTTCAAAACAATGTCAGAGTTTCCACTATTCTAAGTTTTGTTAAGAATATTTATTTAATTGTTTGTTTCATTTCTTTTGGCCAGTTGTATATATTTAAAATCATTTATTTGTACATTTTGCGTACTCTCGTATTGTTTTGTATATTTGTTAGAGTTTTTCTTAGAGTTGCGTTCTGCGTTCAACGCACGAGTTGTATATTTCATATATATGCGGGAGGCCTTGAAAAGGGCAAGCAGTTCGTTGAAAGTTGCCCGTAAGTAGAGTTGTTTATTTTTTTTATTGCCGTTGAGCTAAATTCATTTTTATTTTAAATTGTTGCTCGTTATTTGTTTGATTAGCTTTCAAGGAACTCCTAATTAATTATTGCTGTATTGTTTAATTGTGTACACATTTTGGATGTTAGATCAGTAATTATTGTAAAAACGTTCTAGAGGATTCCGCGAAAGTGTGTTAAATTTATCCGTTTTCTTATTAATTGTTTTGTATTTTTGTTAATCACCTCGGGGAAGGTGAAGTGAAGCTTTGAGCTATTAAATTTTAAATTTCAATGTAAATTGTATCTATTTCTCCACGTGAAAATTATAGTTTAGATTTCATGACCGCGTGGATGATTTTTTTTTATGAAATTCCTTCTAGAACGAATCTTCCATTTGTTTGTTAAAGGATTTTAAATCGTCCTTTGTCATATTAAATTCTTGCAGTTTTTGTTTGTCCAGAATCATAAATTCAAGGTTCATTTTCTGCATCATCATTATTGTAATTAAATGTTTTTTTTTTTTTTTTTTTTAAAAATAAAATTAATGATTGTAAATATCATTTTAAAATCACTAGTTCTTTTATTTTTGGTTTTGCCAGTTCTATTTTTGGGGATTTAAAAGAAAGTCTAATTTTACAATCGCCCACTTTAACTTTTTTAGAAGCTACCTTGAGATTTAAGTATCTCTGGCACCCTTTTGAATTCATTTTTGCTGAGCTAGCTAAATTAATTTTGTCATTTTAATTTCTCTTAAATTTATGCTTGGACCATCAGTTCACAGCATAATTTTTGGCAATCCCAACGTGTGGCGCGATATGATTGTAATTGTAATTAGTAAGGTTAGGATCCCGTGTTTTGAATTTGTGAGAATTTCTCGTTGCGTTGACAAGGCTGACCGTGTGCGTTTTATAAACTTTTTATGTACACCGCTGCGAGTATGAAGATGGACAGGACCACGAGGGATCAGGAAGTGGACGTTCCTGGAGACCAGAGTTGGCGGAGCCAAGGAACTCATGGCAGGAAGGAGTCGGTTGTGGCAGGACAAAAGGGAAGGATCGACGAAAAGGAAATTGTGGCAGGAACAAAGGGAAGGATGGACGAAAAGGATATTCAGGGAGACAGTTTTAAGGAAAGTATTAGTAGTATGTATGAGATGATGGCAATGATGAAACAAATGATACAGAATTATGACAGAAGTATTGAGAAAATGGATGGATGTTTGAAAAAAGATTACCGTGTTGTTGATAAAGAAAAGAAAGAGATTCAGACGGAAGGGGATAAAATCAATCGGGGTTCAGATACTTCTAATGAGGAGAAAGTTGATGATAATGCTGTTAAATTGAGTAAAGAAAGGGAAGTTGAAGTTGTTGTTGTTTTGAATAAAGAAAGGGAAGATAAAGTTGATGAAGTTGTTGATGATTTAGATAAAGAAAGGGAAGATAAAGTTGATGAAAATGTTGATGTTTTGAATAAGAAAGGGAAGAGAAAGTTGTGATGATTTGGTAGAGAAAGGGAAAATAATATTAATAGTTTAGGTAGAGAAGAGGAAAATGATGATGAAAATGTTGATGATGAAATTGATGATGTTGAAATAATGGAAAATTATTATGAAAATGTTGATGATGAAAAGGATGATGAAAAAATGAAATATTGTGATGATAGTTTTAAGTTTGAAATACAAGGTTGCGGAAAAGTTAGAGGTGATGATATACAAGGTAACGAAAAAGTTGTTGGAGATGTTGGATCCGAAGAGGATGTCGAGGTAGAGGTTTTTGGTGAGTTAGAGGTAGAGAAAGAAGAAGTCAACAATTCCCAAGCAGAATTCCCAGAAGTAATCAACAATTCCCAAGAAGAATTCCCAGAAATAATCAACAATTCCCAAGGAGAATTCCCAGAAGTAATCAACCATTCCCAAGAAGAATTCCCAGAAGTAGTCAACTATTCTGAAGAAGAATTCCCAGAAGAAGTTATCAATTCCCACGTCGAATCCCCAGATGTCGAAAATCAAAGTAAAATCAATCATAATGAGAAGTTTGAAGTTGAAGTCAAGGAAGTTACCAACCAAAATGTATCCTTCGAAAATAAGTTGCCCATTATTGTCGTTGATGCCGAACACTCTCTTCAGATCAAGTCAAACCCTGTCAAATTTAAGAATCCCATTCCTGAAGCCATGTTGGAGCACAATTTAAAAGAATGTTTCTATTTTTCGAGTTATCCTTCTGGAGTTACAAGCGAGAGGTACATCCATGGAGTGGAGAAGTTCTTCATGATGCAGACCCACCACTGCCACACCGACTGCCACATCGTCTGCCATACCGACTGCTATGCCGATTGCTGTTGGAAACTGGATCAACCGGATGGTATGTTGGATACTCCCACCACGACCCCGGGTAGGTTTCATCACCCGGAAGTGACGTTTTCACCCCTGTGTGCGGAGATACGGTATTGTTTGTTTAGTGCGAGACACTTCAGAATGTTAATTTTTCGTGTGCGTACAATTTTTAAGGAGAAACACTCAATTTTCTCCGAAACTTTCGTTTTCCCCTTAACAATTGGGAGATGTGCTGTAGACTGGCACCCCGGGTTTCGGAAATTCAAATGTGTATTTTTATTTATTCCTTATCAGCCTTGTCAAAACAATGTCAGAGTTTCCACTATTCTAAGTTTTGTTAAGAATATTTATTTAATTGTTTGTTTCATTTCTTTTGGCCAGTTGTATATATTTAAAATCATTTATTTGTACATTTTGCGTACTCTCGTATTGTTTTGTATATTTGTTAGAGTTTTTCTTAGAGTTGCGTTCTGCGTTCAACGCACGAGTTGTATATTTCATATATATGCGGGAGGCCTTGAAAAGGGCAAGCAGTTCGTTGAAAGTTGCCGTAAGTAGAGTTGTTGTTTTTTTTATTGCCGTTGAGGTAAATTCATTTTTATTTTAAATTGTTGCTCGGTTATTTGTTTGATTAGCTTTCAAGGAACTCCTAATTAATTATTGCTGTATTGTTTAATTGTGTACACATTTTGGATGTTAGATCAGTAATTATTGTAAAAACGTTCTAGAGGATTCCGCGAAAGTGTGTTAAATTTATCCGTTTTCTTATTAATTGTTTTGTATTTTTGTTAATCACCTCGGGGAAGGTGAAGTGAAGCTTTGAGCTATTAAATTTTAAATTTCAATGTAAATTGTATCTATTTCTCCACGTGAAAATTATAGTTTAGATTTCATGACCGCGTGGATGATTTTTTTTTATGAAATTCCTTCTAGAACGAATCTTCCATTTTGTTTGTTAAAGGATTTTAAATCGTCCTTTGTCATATTAAATTCTTGCAGTTTTTGTTTGTCCAGAATCATAAATTCAAGGTTCATTTTCTGCATCATCATTATTGTAATTAAATGTTTTCTTTTTTTTTTTTTTAAAAATAAAATTAATGATTGTAAATATCATTTTAAAATCACTAGTTCTTTTATTTTTGGTTTTGCCAGTTCTATTTTTGGGGATTTAAAAGAAAGTCTAATTTTACAATCGCCCACTTTAACTTTTTTAGAAGCTACCTTGAGATTTAAGTATCTCTGGCACCCTTTTGAATTCATTTTTGCTGAGCTAGCTAAATTAATTTTGTCATTTTTAATTTCTCTTAAATTTTATGCTTGGACCATCAGTTCACAGCAGTATGTATACAATATAGGCCTGGTAGATTGATGGTACTTGCAAATTCAGCCAATAGGAGGAAGAAACACCAGTTCATGTGCTGTACCAATGTAACGACCTGGCGAGGACAAGGTTTCTAGTAATGAGCATTGAGCGCTCTCAAAGATGATAGGCCTAATTAAGCGGGCAAAATTAGAGAGCATCTTCTTCGAAAAAGGGGATCACAATAGATCTAAATAGATTATGCTGAAACAGGTTCGTAGGTCACACAAATCCTAATCTAATCTAATCTAATAGCAGTTGTTTGATATCTGTTGGAAATTGTTTGAACAAATCTAGAGGGACGCCACGGATGTCACAGCACTCCATTTTGCTCAATAATAGATTGTACTACGTCAAATGCCGTAGCTAGATCAAAGAAAGTGCCAGTTACTTGTTTATTGTCTAAGTTGTTATAAATATGATTCAAAGTATTGTATATTGAATTTTAGTTACTTTCTGAGAAATTAAACCAACTTGTGCTGAACATAAAATGGTAAATTTATCGTATGAGCTAATTGGCCCTCTTGTTCACTAGACCTTACAATTCCAGATTTTTTCCTATAGGGTCATTTAAAATCTCGAGCTTACATTGACAAGCAGCATTATATCGAAACTTAAACAAGCAATTTGCTAATAAATCAACGCCATTCCTAGAGAGATGTTAGAAAATTCAGTTGGAAACTTCAAAGTATTCAACGTTGTGTTCAAGTAAAAGGAGCCATCTTGCAGATGTAATTTTTAAAAACTGAAATTGAAGTTTTGTGTGTTCAAATTGCATACCTTATGCAAAATATTGGTATTAAAAATAAATTTCGTTCATAATTGCTTGAGTACTCATTATTTAAAAAATATGCTCAGAAGGTTCACTCAATTAGAATGTTATTATCTCTCATGCTTCTTTATTGATATGCCATTTCAAAATAATACTAGCCATATTAATACTCCTGCATATGTGTACCTAATACTTTAGCTAATCTAATTGCTTCTTTTAGTATGTGACAAAAATTTTATAATATTTAAAAATTATGATTTAGCGTCTGTATGATACTACTAGACACTAAACAACAGTGAAAATGCTGTTGACTATAATATCTGTATAAGGAAAACTATGTAATCAAATCTTTTGAAAGGAATTTCCGTTTTCTCAAACTGTAAACGAGTAGCTCAACAGTTCAATTTACATTCAAATTATTTTAACCCCTATTTACGGTCATTTCGATTTCCTCCTAAGTTAGCTAAGTGTTCGTCGTCAATTCACTTAATTGCTTCCCCGATTTGTAGAAATTAATTTCCGATCGGAGGCGGTGCTCATCTAAGAGCGAGCAGAGATAGCAGCGCTAGACGAATACTGCATACGTGAGTGAATCCACCGGTTGTGCGCTTGCTAACCGGGTGATGGATATGCATCCGCCGTCGCTGCCTACCGGCCGAAGAACACATGTACCGCCGCGGTATTATCTAGTGTAACACGGTGTCGCGCGACGGGACGCCGCCTCATCTAAAGGGACATCTGCGGACCGCGGGGGGCCGTATTACATGGATATCGCACGGTTCATGGCGCACTACGCGCGGCGAATTTTAATTTTATCACTTCTTGGGCGCTCGACCGCGTTCTATGTGGTGGCTCTAGCGATTTCAGTCGAAGGCTTTCTTCTTTTTTTTTTTGCTTTGCACATACTGCGAATTCACTTTCGGAATCGAAAAGATCTTACATCGAACAGCGATTATTTCGTCAGCAGACTCCTATACATAACGGTAAGATTGATAAATAATAGGAAGCACTTCACTCTAATATGATCAGGACTCGTAAGAACCAAATTGTTCGACATCATGGAATGGTTTCTCAATATAGGAACCAGTAGTAACTTTGACAACATGCAAGCACACTTATTGCTCGGATGATCATCAGCATAAATAATCAATGAATTAATGGAACATGATATATCATTTATAAATAATAAGAAAGAATAGGGCCAAGAACAGAACCTTGCGGAACCCCCATCTTAACAGGTAAGTGGACTGAGTGAACTGATTTAACATTATGATTTGATTTAAAATGAATTCTGATAAATTGAGTCCTATCAGAAAGAAAAGAAACCAATCGGCAACAACCCCCCGATACCATAGCACACAAGTTTATTAATTAGTAGAGAGTGGTTAATGGAATCAAAAGCTCTACTATCATCGCAAAACATCCCGCTGGATATTCGCCACAATCTTCTCGATCAGAGAAGCTACGGCGGTAACAGTTAAAACACCGTTTCTGAAACCGTGCTGCCGATTGGTTAAAATATTGTTAGTTTAAAGGCGGTACGAAAGTCGAGATAACATAGCATACTCAAAAATTTTGGAAAACGTAGAACTTACGGATGGGTGCCTATAATTACCAACAACTTTACAGGAACCTTTGTTATGAATGGGTAAAACAACAGAAGTTTTTACGGCAGTTGGAAACTTACCCTCCGAAAACGACATATTTACCAGTTGAGTGAGCAGTTGGAGCAAATCTGCGGCAACCTCATGCATCAAGCGACACGGAATTTCATCCGGACCAGCGCTGCCTCTGTTCT
This sequence comes from Protaetia brevitarsis, assembly GCA_004143645.1. Taxonomy (NCBI): domain Eukaryota; kingdom Metazoa; phylum Arthropoda; class Insecta; order Coleoptera; family Scarabaeidae; genus Protaetia; species Protaetia brevitarsis. The sequence goes on along the minus strand of RXPK01000195.1, from coordinate 2,700,128 downwards.
TAAGTTAAGCTATCACCTCACCCAGCTCAACCTCAGAAAAAGGGCTTGCGCGTACTATTACACAGTTGTATGTTAGTGTTCCGTGTAATGCTCTGAGGTTCCTCCACGAAAGTTATTTAAAGAATCAGCTACCCACTGGTGGTCGTCGATTATTGACCCATCTGGCTGAGATAATACAATATTTTCAATGCGAGGTGTTTTATTTGAAGAAGAAAATTTTGAAATAAACCACCATATAACAACAAAATTGTAAAAACTGTTGGTTTAAGACGATTAGTTAAGGTTTTAAAATGTCAAAAGTAAGCTATTTTATCCAGTAATCAGGAGCAAACTTGACTTTTAAAATAAGTTCAGAGGTTTTGTGAGTAATTGTTAGTTTCGTTTTTAATGTTCTTTGGTGTACTTTAATACAGAATACTTTTCTAGTATACAGTTTGTACGAAATTGTAAATCTAGCTATTCGATTTTTCAGAAATGGTATAAATTTCTAAACCCAAGATTGAAGAAATATCGTTGAGGAAAATATAAAGGCCGGTATATTTGAAGTTAATTCTACGAGATTATCTTTACGAAAGGCAGCTGATAAATACACAATCAAGGCGGCAGCTTTGCTACATCATATTGGAAAGTCTCGAAAAGTCTTCTTCTAATGCATAAAGGTTTTCTCATCTGTATTAAAAAAATGCATTAATTGAATATTTATTGAACTCTAGGAAAATGCACCACGAGCTGTATTTGCAACCAGCATCTTAGTTTTAGCTTCTCAATATGCAAAATAATAGGCTCTGGAGAAAAACATAAATGTGCTGGAAAAGATTGGGCGGCAGAACCATAAAAGGGAACCTCAATCACTGAATATTTTATAACCAATAATTTTTTGACAAATTTGGAGTCTCTACGTCGTCAATATTTGTCTCCGGAAGTAGTTCGAAAATTTCCAAAGGAAGTCCATACTTCTTTATTGAAAAAAGCTAGAGAGAAAGGAAACCAAGAGTTTTTACTGATTCTCTAAAAAAGAATAAATTACAGAGATTGAACGCGCATAAGGAAAAGATTGCATGTTAAGATGATGAAACTAAAAAAAAAAAAAATTAAGAGAAAAAGATGTTTAGAATCTGACCAGTATCTACAGATGATTTGTGAAATTAGATGATGATGATAATGAAGATTTTAAACCTATACATCTGATTCAGAAGACAAAGGTATACATTTTGACTCTCCTGATCCTAATATAAATGTTGTATATTTTCTTCTCATTAATTTTGAAAATAAGAAAAGCTGTTCGCTATGTGTCCAAAATCTACAAATACACGTTATCTAATTAAATTTTTACAAATAATTACTATTCTTATATAATCTATGATTAGTATCAAGGTGCCCCATCCAATGTATTAAAGTATCCCCTAGGCGGGATAGAATCGCAGAAAAGGTGTTTTTAACCCAAGTGATTGTTACCTTACTGCGTTTATTTTGATTACTATTATAATACTAACTCATTATGCCATGTATAACGCAAAGAATAACACTTTTCGTTTCATTTTTATCACATAAAATGTATGATTGCTTTTTTATGCCCCACTTTTCCCTACACTCAAACAGGAAAATTGTTGAATTGCCTAAAAAATAGATACGTATTATACCATCAAAAAGAATTAATTTAATTTCACCATTTTCCAGTAAAATCTTAACAGTTAAGTATATTTTTTTATATCTTTTGAAATAGTTCCTTTAAAATGAATAATTATGGTTAGTGCCTCCTTAGAAGAGAAAATCTTCATTACAGAGTAATAAAATGACATTTGAACATTTATTCAAATACAACTGGATTACCATGGAGGAGCAAGCTGATCCAAGTATAATATTGCTACTATTATTATGCCACATTACTGTCGATGCCACGAGTCGATTAAATTGGCATACTAGTAATGTTTTTCATGTTAGTTGACGTACAGAGTCAATGGAGAAATGATTGACTTTTCCGTTTGACAGATAAATTCTCAAACTGATGTTTCCTTAAATGGGCCAACCTGTATATTTTTGAAAGGTTTGAAAGATAATTTCAATTTAATAGGCTATTACACTAAAATCAATAAATAAAGTAGTTGTGTTGCTGAACAATTCATTCCATTATTATAAGTAAAACAGTAAATTTCTTTTCGACAACAATGAGTACATGAGTACATGATATGAAGTATTCGACAAGCAAATAAAGATAGTACGATCAAAATCACAAAATTACTAAACAAAATATTAGTGTTGTAGTAACTTACACGTATTTTTCTTTCCAAATCAGTTATACACATTTCATTGATTGAAATGCAGTTGATTTAGAGTTGAAAAATTATTTTTGGTTTAAACGTACTACAATATAACGCATAAAACTAAAAACAAGCCAAATCATTGCAATAGAATCAACATAGAAGTATTTTTTCACATAATAATTTCAATCGGTAAATCGAAATAACATTAATAGATTAGTAATACTATTTCCAGTCTATGTTTCATAATAAACATGCTCTTACTAAACGTACATGTATTTCTATAATGAGCCAAGCGACTAATTAATATTCTTAAACTTTTCGCTTTACGGTAATAAATACATACCATGCTGGGAGACAACTGCGTGTCGTTATCAAACCTAGGAAGAAACACGCGGCACCATATTTCAACTTGAAAAACGACCGTGCCAGAGATGTTGATTTGCTAAACGAACGCGTATCAACGCTAATAAGTTAAAATAGTGATATGTAAATGTAATAAAATAGGTGCTCTTGGAACGGTAATTAACGATTAAGATTCTAAATATTATTTGCAAATATATCTTATAAATAAGAATTGATACTGCAAAACTTTAATCTTTTAACGAAGAAACACAAACTGATCTTTAGCGCAAAACCACACATCTAAACTAAAACCCTAAACAAAAGCGAAGAATAAAAAAAAAAAACTATGTCAAGCCGTCATCTTAAGGTAGCCAACGGACAGTAACAAAACATTCCTACGTCCACTCGTTCGTGGGTTACGCGGTGTGAGAAAAAGAAATGATTTATGCAGAACGCGATCATTACTACCGGGTGGTCTTATCAAATTAAAATGCATATTAACTTGTTACCGGCCGCCCATCATCTAGTGACATTCGCTCGGGGCCTCACTTCTCAGATACGAGATTTCATTAGCACCAATGACGATAACGCGACGTACACGGTGACCGCAAGCGGATCGTACCGCGTGCTAGAAAGAGAAGCATGGTGGCGTGCGTTAATGTCGTGGTAAAAAGACCGCACCCGACCGCTGGATGCTATAAAAGTTCGGAAGAATCAACTAATGTTTCCATACACATGGATGCCATTGAATAATGTGGATCTCAATGTATTTGAGTGTACACCAGCGACACTTTCTAATTGTACGACCTACAGTATAAAATAGAGCCTATATGTTTAGCATGGATAGTAAACGGATCTATGCATTTATTGCCGTCTTCGAAATATATAAACACAGATGTGCGGTCTCTGTATTTTAAATGTAAAGAAGAAGGCAGTAAGTAAACATAGAAAAACATTGAAATTATAAAATAGTGGCAAATAAATACACCAAAGGCGCATACTTATGCTTGCCGACTTACCTCGTTTAGCACAATTCGAAGTTTCTCAGTTGCTTACCTTAAATATAATATTATATACGAACAGATGTTGTTTTCTTTACACATCCCTACAGCTTTACTAAATATGTTTTTGTTTTTTAATCTAATTGATTCATAATGATTGTTTTCATATCTATTTTTAAAACGCCGCGGCTTCGTTTTTCGATATTAACATAATGAAAATAATATATATATACGGTAACCGGCATAAATATTGCAACATGGGATTTTTTTATTATTATTGAAATATTAATAATTTTTTTTTGGGGATAGATTATGCATGTTTGGGAATCCCAAAATTTATTTTGACATACGTCAGGTGACCACTAGTATGGCAGGTAAATTTAAAAAATATGTTATCAATTTACAAAAAGTTAGATTAAATGACATGATATCCAAAAAAGTTATTTGAAAAAGTTGCTTGGAATTCAATTCTGAGGCTGTGTGCAAATTTGTGTGAAGATATTTGAAAAAAAATGAAAATCACAATTTTTCCAAATATTGTATAATTGAATTACATATTACATATTTCATTTTTTTTTGTTGTTAGCAGCTCAACAGCAGTGATATTTCTAAATCTGGTTGATACTCAAACAATTTTATCAATTTTTGCATAATTAACAGAGCGAAAACTGAAAAGTATCAAGATTTGGAAAGTTGTGATTTTTCAATTTTTTAAAGTATCTTTACAAAACTAAAAAGTTTTTCCGGGCTGTTGAGCCGTGGTCTTGTGGAATTACTTTCGTACGTTTCATTCACATTTGCAGTTAACATCTTTAGCGGCGAGGTCGAAGTTTTCTTCGTGATGGCTCGTCGTTTAGTGACGTTTAGTTATCTTTACAAAAAATTGCATACCGCCTCAGAATTGAATTCTAAACAACTTTTTCAAATAACATTTTTCGATATCATGTCATCTAACCTCACTTTTTGGAAGTTCACAGCATATTTTTCATATTTACCGTTATACTAGTGGTCACGTGATGTGTCAAAATAGATTTTGGGGTTTCTAGACATGGACAACCTATCCCCCAAAAAAGTTTTAGTATGTTTTAATTATAAAAAAAAAATCCCATATGTTGCAATATTTATGCAGGTCACTGTATATAAAGTACTCGTTAATTAGTAATTTAAACCTGCATTTTATATTTATACCTATCACTGCTGTTCGATTTACCATTTTTCAATTTTACGAAATTTAAATTTTGTATTTCTTTTGAAAAAATATTGTGAGACTTTTGGGGCGAAATCTTTGGAACTAGGGAATTTATAATCGAAATATTATTTTATCTTGTTATTATGATATTAATAAAAACACACTATTACTATAACCAATAAAAAATATTTCCGACGAGCGTAGAACTTCATTCTAATGTCTGATATAAAAATCGTGGTTTTGAATGCATCCTCGCTATATCTCTTTCATTATTTAGTGTCAATGTTCAATGGAGGAAGCCGGAGCGAATTAAGAAATTGATATGAAATCGTCAGATATCAATTAGATTAAAAAATATAAGCATAACGGAGATGTGCTTTACTGATTTCAGTATAACTGGATACCTTAAATATTTTCATGCGATCCATTTTGATACGTTCATTATTATTTCCATACGTGTAAAATGAATAAAAGTAGTAAACCCAGTGATATTGCTATATATTGTATAATTAACATGCCTTTGGTCTAGTTCCTAGTCGTAGTTCAACTGTAAAATGAAAATACCTTTTAAAATCATTTAATAAGACTACAGTTATTGGAAATACTTCAAACATCAAATAAATTTATTCTACGCAAAGATAACAAATACATAATAGATGCATTCAACTTCGCACATTAATAAATCCAGCCTAAGCTTTTTTTTAAATAACAGACAGCACATCTGTGTTTACACATTTCGAAGCGGCCGGTTAATGCATAGATCTGTCTACTATCCACGCTAAACATGTAGGCTCTATTTTACCCTGTAGGTCGTACAATTAGAAAGTGTCGCTGGTGTACAATATTTATGTCGAGAACTACTTATTCGTTACAAAATATCCGCTACTTTTAAATACTCACAGTAACAAGTAATGGATGGTTATAAGAAATAGAGTAGAAATATTCGAATATCCAATGAGTGTAGCGAAATTGTCCTTTACCATCGAGTTAGTACTTTCATATGTATTATAGGCATAATTCAACAGTTATTCATGACTCACGCACACTGTTTAATTAAACACGTTTCTTATATTATAAATGCATTCTTTTTATCAATACTTTCATAAGCATGAAATTATAAAAATGTATGTAAAAAAAATCAACTTGCGTACATTTCTGTTGATATTTCTATTGAAGATGTTTATGGCACCTTCTTTCGATTTGAATATTTAACAATTCATTCGAATTTACTTTTGCTTTAACGCTTCGAACTCAGGTGGTAGGTAATACTTGACTGTTTTTTAAATAAAAAAGACTAGGAAAAAATATTCCGGTTTTCAGCCCTACTTTAAATGAAAGGTATCTTATGTAAGAAAATCCAAAAAACCATTTCTTGAAAATACCGGTTGCTTGCTCTCACGTATATAAGCCATTTTTTTTGTTATTATGATGTGTATTTTATAGATTATTGATCTGAAGGAAATCAAAATATAAGATACAACGCAATATTCCCAAAAAGTAAATGTAAAGGTGTCCCACAATTACCGCAAGTTTTGAATTAAATAGAAAACACAGTTTTTAGTCTTTGATTGTTATTTCTTTTATTGAATCATAAAGTACATAGGATAGGGTTATTTATGGAATAACACATGGGGCAAATGGCCTCCACGGGTTTGCATGCACATACGCACTCGTTTGTCGAAATTTTCCATGACCATTTTGCATAAATGTGGATAAATTTCGTTGATGCAGCGTTGAATCTACTCCTTTAATGCACGGGTGGTTGTGGGGCTTGTTGACATAGACCTGTGATTTCAAATAACCCCATAAAAAGAAATCTAATGGTGTTAAATTACACGATCTAGGGGGCCAATTCTGATCACCGAAACGAGAGAGTACACGACCTGGAAATGTCTCATGCAGTAATTGAATTGTTTCACGGGCTGTATGACATGTGGCACCGTCTTGTTGAAACCACATATTGGCCACATCAATATCATCCAATTTCGGCAGAAGGGGCTGTGTTATCATGTCGCGATATCGAGCACCAGTAACAGTCACTGTTTGACCAGCCTCATTTTCAAAATAGTATGGTCCAATTATGCCTCCAGCCCAAAATCCACACCAAACAGTGACACGTTGTGGATGCATTTGTTTTTCGACAATCACATGTGGGTTCTCAAAACCCCAAAAGCGGCAATTTTGGCGATTAACAAAGCCATCAAGGTGAAAATGTGCTTCATCGCTTAGGATGATTTTGCTCGAAAAATCAGCATCTATTTGTTGATGTTCAATAATCCATTCAACAAACTCTCTTCGCTGTGCATGATCATTAGGCTTCCGTTGTTGTGTTAATTGAATTTTGTAAGCATGGAGACACAGATCTTTAGTGAGTATACGCTGTAGAGAGCTTCTTGAAATTTGCAATTCTTGTCCACGACGCCAAATTGAAGTTCCTGGATTGTCACCGACACTCTCACGCACTGCTTCGATATTGACATTTGAACGGCTTGTTTTTGGACGACCAGTGTGTTTGGCGTCTCCAACGGATCCAGTCCCCCTGAATTTTTCAATTAATCTCTTCACAGTTGACGAAGTTAAAACACTATTCCGACCATATGTTGCATGAAATTTTCGAATTGCGGCCGCCAAACTTTCATTATTTTTGAAATATTGTTCAATAATGAAGACACGTTGTTCTATCGTGTAACGCTCCATTTTTACTAACCCTAAACTGTCAGCTGTCGAACTGTTTTTTTTTTCAGGGTTGCCAATACTTTACTGCACAAATGGCGGCAAATTCAAATCTTGCTTTCATTTTGGGACACCTTTATAAGCAGGTTTTTTAGGAGAGCACATAATTGGCCTCTTTTTTATTGAAGGATTTTTAAATGCGGAAGATATATCTGTTATAATACACTGTGTTACCATAACTTAAAATTTCATAATGGGCCATGTTTGATTTCAGAAAAAAGGCTATTCGGCTTATGCACGTTGTCGCTGCCAGCAGTGAGGATATCCCATACAACTACTTATGTGTACCAGGTTTAGTACCGCCCTTGAGTATTCCAGAAGCGAACATTCTCATATAGAACATTTCAATTTTTTTAATGTCTTTTTCAAGCTTTACATAATAAATTAAAATATTGACTGTATAATAGTATGGATGATTTCCATTTTATTTTCATATTGTTGTTTGTCAATTACACAAAACACATGTTAAAATTTGTATACAACGTTAGCACAAGTAACAATTTACGAACAAACATATACATAAATACTAATTTGTTGCTAAAGGCAATATTGTTAATATTGCTTCGTAATCAGTACTTACTACTATAGTGCAATGATATAAAGCATTTTTATTTGTAAATTCAACAAAAAGTCATGCGTAACCTGGGAGAATGTAATATGCTAACTTGTTTAATTTTTTCTAAGTCTCAAATAAAATAATTATAATTTTATTTAAAGGTTGTACAAATTTGAAGCAAAAGATCTACCTACGATTTATACATACTAAGTAATCGAAAAATCTAAAATATATTAGATAAATCCACACATCTTGTAGAACTTGTACAAAATATTTAATCCTTATTAACACTTTTGATTTGTAAAATTTTAACAAAATAGTTAAGTGAAAATGACTGCTGTGTTATTAAATTACAAAATATTTCTTACTGTGTACTGCAATTTTTGAAAACCAACATAACCCATTAAAAAGAGTAGTAGTTGAACGTTATATTTCTTCTTCTCTTATTATCTATTCTATTCTCTTACTATCTTCCTACTACCTATTTTGTTTAAACTTTATAGGAATTAGAGGTGGTATAATTAAACAAGCTTCCATTATTTACAAAGATATCACAAAAACTGTATCGTAGTAATAGACACCTGAACATTCGATCACCCCACATTACATGAATTTTATTAATTAATATTTCAAATTAATAATCTCATGTAGCGCGGAGTGATCGGATATATTTCTTACTGTGTACTGCAATTTTTGAAAACCAACATAACCCATTAAAAAGAGTAGTAGTTGAACGTTATATTTCTTCTTCTCTTATTATCTATTCTATTCTCTTACTATCTTCCTACTACCTATTTTGTTTACACTTTATAGGAATTAGAGGTGATATAATTAAACAAGCTTCCATTATTTACAAAAATATCACAAAAACTGTATCGTAGTAATAGACACCTGAACATTCGATCACCCCACATTACATGAATTTTATTAATTAATATTTCAAATTAATAATCTCATGTAGCGCGGAGTGATCGGATATATTTCTTACTGTGTACTGCAATTTTTGAAAACCAACATAACCCATTAAAAAGAGTAGTAGTTGAACGTTATATTTCTTCTTCTCTTATTATCTATTCTATCCTCTTACTATATTCCTACTACCTATTTTGTTTAAACTTTATAGGAATTAGAGGTGGTATAATTAAACAAGCTTCCATTATTTACAAAAATATCACAAAAACTGTATCGTAGTAATAGACACCTGAACATTCGATCACCCCACATTACATGAATTTTATTAATTAATATTTCAAATTAATAATCTCATGTAGCGCGGAGTGATCGGATATATTTCTTACTGTGTACTGCAATTTTTGAAAACCAACATAACCCATTAAAAAGAGTAGTAGTTGAACGTTATATTTCTTCTTCTCTTATTATCTATTCTATTCTCTTACTATCTTCCTACTACCTATTTTGTTTAAACTTTATAGGAATTAGAGGTGGTATAATTAAACAAGCTTCCATTATTTACAAAGATATCACAAAAACTGTATCGTAGTAATAGACACCTGAATATTCGATCACCCACCTTACATGAATTTTATTAATTAATATTTCAAATTAATAATCTCATGTAGCGCGGAGTGATCGGATACTCATGTGTTCCATTATTTAGTATATTTTTCACGTTTAATGACTTATTTTTCCCAATATAAATCTTTTAAGTTATCCTGCATTGAATATTTTTCCATTCCTGAATGCACGTTATTAACTTGATAACTAATTTTATGAAAAGTTATCAGCCAGCTTGTTACATTGGCTGATAACTCCTCCTCCTTCACATTTACTCTCGACAACCTAAATCCAGAGCCTTCACATATGGATTGCTAATTAAGAAGATTGGTTTTATAGAAACTAGAACTCATACCCAATAGGATCTTTAATCTCAACTTTTACATGTTTCTCTTTCTCTTTATTTCCGAAATAAATTAGGCCCCACTGTACATATTTATTGTTCTATTATTGACATCTAAAATAATCAGCCTGAGCATTTTTATATTGAATGGAATTCCCATTAAATAATCCTGCTAACAGCGTCTTGTTTCCCTAATGAGTAGCTCGATGGCTTGTACATGTTGGGCTTTAACGAACCGAATTTATTAAACAATAAAACATTTTCAATTTCCTCGGAGGATTTTTTTTTATCGTCGCTTCGGTACCCGGTACGTATCTGCGTCAGAGGACGTGTGCACAGGCCGCCGGATCAAATAAGAGAAGTGTATCAAATGAAGTCTTCAGAGAGTGACAAGCCGTAAAATATTTCATTAAGCCACAGAAGACCGATCCTCCACCGTATAGGTAGAGGTAGTTACCGCCGTTTACGGGCGCGTACACGCCGAATTTGACGGACGAAAAAACGACGACGATAAATTAACATAACACGAAAATATCTTCATAATAAGCTCTTAGGCGTTATCTCAATTATAATAACGTTAAAGTGATAGGAGGTGAAGTGGTGCGATCCGGCAAACACCTGGTAGTTTAAATGGATGCTGCACGAATGTGTATACACGCGTTGTATGCAGGATACACGGTTAATGTCTCCTTTATGTTGGTATAAATGTATGTAGTACCTTCGAGTGTATTATGCATGTATACACAGCCGCATAAGTACAAGTTACTAATTATTCCTGATGCGATTAATTTTGATTCAACGCTCATTTAATGGCATTGCGTGGATGTTTGCTTCTGCCGGAATTCATTCAACACTTGTGTTTTGTTTAAATGATTGTTGATGGTGATATGTACAGTCTAGTACTATTGTGTGATTCGAAAGTTGGTAAGAGCAGTTCCACATATGTTTTATACATGTAATAATCATATTATATTTTCATACCTATATTTTTAACATTAAAATAAAAAGAATTAGTAGAACCAGAAGTACAGCAAGGGAATAAAATAGCCGGAGTGCTTGCTATTAAAAAAGAAGATGACGTGAATATAACATAAGAAGTAAATAGAATTTAGATATATCTTTTTTGGCTGGTGGCAACAGATAACGCCATTATTTTCGTTTGCTATTTTAAGGGGAGGTTTATATATATATATATCGGAAAAGTCCAAAAACTTTGAGCTTTTTTTTCAGACAAAGGAAAAGATATACGAAATACGGCTTTTTCTTAATAAATATATTAAAACTTGAACATTAAAAAAATATATTTTTTTTAATGGCAAGACCACTATAACGTTCGCTATTTGTATCTAGGTAGCAATGTGCACAGAAAACACGGTCAAACTGCGTAAACTCTAGCATACGCAAAAGTGATCCGAAATTGAAAATAAAAAGAAGAGTTAGAAATATATTAAATTTGTTGGAGGTTATACCTAAATTTAACCAAATAAGTCGAAAGCAAACAATGTGGCAGATACCTGGACTTTGATTTGATTATTTTCTATTTCTTTTTTGTGTTTATGTGGATATAAAAATGTGGAATATTGCAATTTTTAGTATATTATAGGTATAACCTCCAATAAAAACTGTTTACATTAAGAAAACAAAAGAATAAGTTGATATATGAACACTTGAAGAACTGGAACTTACGCAGATTTGAAAAATCATGTTTCGAGAAAACGCGTTCAAAGTTTGTCAGCAAAATTTTTTACAAATAGTTCAACATACACTTAGTCAGCTATTCCAGCACCATACATCAATCCTTCTTCTTCTTCATACTTCTGCATTTGCAAAATTTGTTGCTTCCCTTTAGACAGCACAGCAAGTTTTGCAGCGCTGGACATACTCTGCTCTGCTCGTTATATGTGCTGACGATCAGAATTGATGACGAAATTTTTGGTATCAAGTCCTACTGCAATTCCCACCGCATTCATTATTTGTAATACAGAAAAGTAACCTTCATTGAATAAATTTGCGGCAATGTAGGTAGCAAGTTGAATTGTTTATGGGTCGCAGTATAAATCTTTTGGAGGTAGTTTCTACACACATGAACTAAACGAGTCGTTTCAGTTTTGACAATGTTTTCCAATGCATCTTTGCAAAAAATAACTCTAGAAAAAACTTCATAAATCGGCCTAATAGCATCTTGATTTTTTTTTTTTTGCAAAAGAGGGTCATGTATGAATGAAGCAAGCTCAACCTTCGCTTTTGCAACGCGCCACTTACACAGGCTGTCTACACCTTTTGGACAATAAATGTGTCGTGGATCCGCGTCGGTTGAACATTTATAATGAAATGTAGCCCAAATAGCTGCCTTTATTTTTTATGCAGAATCTGGATGTTGGCTAATTGCTAGTCCACAGTACACTATTGTTAAATTATCAATAACTTTGTCAGTCAGTTTACCAGCGCCCTTTCTTCAAAGCCACTCATTCTTTTTTGTACATCTCCAACGCATTCTCTTTTTTTCTTGAACAGTAACATCTTCGTACGGCTAAAAATCACAAATTGCTTAAAAAGTTGTCTTGTCTCAGTCGCTTATCCGAAATCGTGCGAAGATTTCTTTTAAGGCATCGCATCGACTTCCATTTTTCCTGTGCTATTCTGGTGATCCGTAGTGCGGTTACCTTTGCTATCATATTCTAGCCAGCTTTTATAAGAAATTTAGTGTAAGTAAGTGCATCTGCAATAAATGATACATTTTATGGTAAGTAGTTTTTCTAAAGCGTGGGAAAGTGTTTTTAAGTAAAAGAAATATTGTTATGATCAGTTTCTTGAAATGTGCGTTTTATTTCGGATCTAATTGCTTCATATTATTGTAATATAAATAGCTACTCTGTCGTTTATTTGTGATCCCGACTGCAGTGGCATTTCTAATCAATAAAGACAACTATACATACACTAACAAACAATAAGTATGATATTTCGACCCGAGCAGCCCCGAGTCGAATATAGTATTACATCTAATTTGCTCCGTTTGTGTTCGGTACACCCGCTCTTTTAATAAGCCGTAGCGGCTTAAACAATACAAATATTACGAAATCGCTTTAATCATGTATGTTATATATTTAGAGATTTCAAAAAATGCAAAAAACTAAAAATCGATTTTTCCAGTCAAATACATGTAAACCTCCCCTTAATATAAGCTCTTAAAAAGATGTAAAAATGCGAGCGTCCAAAAGATAAACATATCTATTTACTGCTATTTGGTGGAAGCATTTTTAGGTACATTTTACATTATTAAATAATTGAGTTAAAGTTTACGCTTTTTCCCTCCTTAATCCCTTAACTCATAGTCTCCGAAAAGCACTGCAGCCTACAAATATTACGGTAAGAAACCACCTAAGATATATAACTTTGCTTTTAATTTAAATATTTACAACAGAAAAAAAAAGAAAGTAAATTCAAAATCTTACGTCGTTATCTGTTGCACCTGTAGGGTTATCTGTAAGTCTGCAAGCATATATATGTTGCAGGTTTACAATAATCTTATGGGCGCTACAGACATGCATAGAACTCCACCAACAGTTTCGGTAGAGTGTCAAAACAAAAATATGGGAGAAAATACTGGAAGAATATATATAACCTATCAAAACGCCATGATGTAGCTACGCTCGGGGAAACTTATTTACCCGGTCAATGAAGATAGTGAAACAATTAAATACTACTTGCATAATGATGAAATTTATAATACGATACATCAAGCTCATATCATATAAACACAAACATCAGTTTCAAAGTTTCAAATTACAGAGTAAAGTAGTTCCGTTTGCTCAGAACTGTAAACTACTGGGAGTGACCATTGAGGAGAACCTCCATTGGGGGTCTCACATTAATAATCTCTGTGGGGAATTGGCTCGAGTGTGTTTCGCTCTTATTAATCTTAACAGATCATGTTGGATCACCTTTGGAATTATTCACTGGGGTTGTGGCGACGGCAACTATCGAATATTTTTATTACAGAAAAGAGCTTTAAGAATTATTTGTACTCTCCCATGGTGTCAATCTTGCAAAGAGATATTTCAGTCTCATAAGATGTTAACCTTTTATGATACTTACATTCTCGATGTAGTCTGTTTCGTACACTAGTATATGCAAGAATTTTGTGCTGATAGGCCACGGAATTGTGATTACATTTTGAGAAATATGGATTATTTGTTACTACCACGACACAAAACTGCTCGTTTTAAAAAAAAATTAAGCTTCTTGGCATGCAAACTTTATAATGTTTTACCTAACAACTTAAGGTCAATAGTTAGTTATAAATTATTTCGTTGTAATGTAAAAAAAATGTTATGTAAGTTAAGTTGTTATTCTCTAGATGATGTCTGTAATGCAAATAGCTCTTAGTATGCACAGTGCTTTGCTTATTGTCTGTTTTATTCTTTATTATTATTGGTTCCCTTTGACGTTATTTTCTCATGTGCTTTTGTGTCATATCTCAAATAAAGATTATTATTATTATTATCAACATTGGCCATGGTGGCCGTAACCGAATGGAAAATGAGTTGGAAGCTAAATATAAAAACAGTTCAAGAGAAAGCATAACGTTATATCTAAATCTGTGCGAAGTGTGTCAACGAAAAAGCAGTCCTCTTTAAAAGGGATTAGTAGTAAAGCCAATGATCTTCATCGAAATAAATGGGGTGCGGCCGATTTAATAGACCGTGTCAGGCCGATTTAATAGACGTGCAAGCCCAACAAGATGGAGAGTACAAATACATTCTTTAAATAATAATTAGATAATAAATTCATAAGTTTGTGATTCTTCGATCATTAAAATCGAAGCGTGTTGAAGAAGTGTCTTACGTTTATTACATACTTTCATTACTTTTGGAGCACCATGTATCCTTCAAAGTGATAATGGTCGAGAATTCGCCAAATGAATTACACAATAATTAGCCAACATGTGGGATGAATTAAAATTAGTTCACAGCAAACCCAGAGACTCGCAAAGCCAAGGTTCGGTGGAAAGAGCTGACCAGGATCTGGAAAATATGCTTGGAACGTGGATGCTACACAATAAGACTAATAAATGAAGCGAGGATCTAAAATTAATTCAAATGATGAAGAACAAAGCATATCATGAAGCGATTAAGTGCAGTCCATATGAAGCTATGTATGGTACCAAAGCCAGAATCGGTCTGAAAACAATCTCTCTTCTAACAGATGTTATACCTAAAATTAATACGGAAGAATAGCTAGCAGATATAAATGATATATATTAATCAGAGAGCTAGATAACGGAAAGTAATGAAGAAATAAGCAATAATCAAGTGATAAGTACCGTGGCTCAAGAAGGGGAAATGGAAAGGAATGAGGTACTGTTTTTTTTTTGTTTTATCATATTAAGAATTTGTCACAGATTGAAGCCAAAAAGAAAATGAAGTTCAAACTGAAAATATCACCGATAATTCCCCAATATGTTCTAACTATTGAAGCAAAAGAGAATACTGCAGCTGATATACGTTATAGACAACGTTTAATCTGAAATTAAATAGCCATGGTCTAATATAGTAAGATTCAAACAAAACGAATGAAAACTTTGCCAGTGACGAAATTTGCGGTAGGAACATTTGCCAAACAGTAAAAATTCCAATATCAGATGTTGATAAAGCCAGAAATGATTTGTGTAATGTCCTAGGAGCTATTTTAGCATAAAATTGCTTCAAGATACTTACCTCATTATATATAACGGACTAGCGTAAGTATTGCAACATTTATGTCGGTCACAGCACATACATCTAACATATTTTTTTTCAGTGGAAGATCACAATTATATCATTGGCACAGAAAAAGGAAAATTGAAGCAGATGTACTCAAGAAATAATAATAATAATAATAATAATACTAACAACAAATGACATTATTGCCATAATATTCATAATGATAAAAACAACAAAATAATAATAACAAACAGAGGCAACCTGAAGGCGAATCGCAGTTGAAAACTGTTGTTTAATCTTCACAAACAAGTATGAAATCACAATAAATACAATGCCTAAAAACTAAACTCGATGACATACAGATAATTCACTCTATAAAACAAATCAAATGTACAATATTACTTGATTAATATGAAAAAGAAATATATGTATGTATATTGATGAAAAATCATCGCCTTGTACCAACATCCAATCTCCCAACCAAAACCAGTCTAAATCTACGTCGAAATGCCGGCAATACCAATGATTTCAGCTCAAAAGGAATCGGGTTATATTTTGTGTATATCATATAAGAAAACGATCTCTGCCCAAGAGAAGATATGCAATATGGTGGTGATACGAAAACTGGTGGTAAGACTATGAATATCAGACCTAAACCTGATTTTGTAATACAAATAACGCGGTGTTTTAAAAGTTAGAATCTTATGAAATAGACATATCATTAAGTACTCTCTACGGTAATACATATATAACCATCCTACTTCACGTAGCTTATGAGAAATGTGATCAAATTTCTTCAGGTTGAAAATATATCGCAAACATGCATGCTGAATCCTTTGAATTCGACAAGTAGTAAAATTGTCCAAAGCACCATGATACCCAGCGGAACAATAATTAAAGTGTCATAATACAAAAAATCGGTTCAGAATTTGCAAGGAGTCTATAGTTACAATATATGACATTCCAGAAGGCGTGCAAGTTTCATTACAGGAATGTGCAAGAGAATTTTCGTCTGTAGGCGGTGAAAGCTATGATAGATGTTTTTGTAATTAGAAATGCAAAACGAAAAAGTGCAAATGTCGTAATAGAGGAAAGTTGTGTATCTGAAAACGTCACAACAGCATCAACAAAAACTTTCTAGGTGTGTATATTGTACACATTTACTTTGCCAGATATGATGGTCATTGTGAGAAATGATCAGGCAATATGGTTAATTGTGAAATGTTATTCACAATGACCTCCTCCGTTGGGTATTGTTTACATTGCCCGGGCATTGCTCACAATGACTACTTCCCCACTTTGTCCGGAACAAATATACTAAATAGCACCAGAACCCTTGGGAGTTGAGAATGCATGGCAATAATGTTAACGAATATTCATAGTATCCATGGGAATAGATGAAGTATAACAATAAACGCAATTAAAATATGCAGTAATATACAGTGCCTGGTCACAATATTAGGACCACCTTGAAAATTTGGTAATTTTAAGTATTTTGGCTAATACTGTTTCGTAATGTTGAATAAAAGTGTATAGTAATAAGTAATTGGAGAAGAAGTATTTGTTGAATGCGATGTAGGTGCACTTGTATTCACAAAATATTTATGGCATCTCTTAATTATTTTATTACGAGTCCACTGCTCTTGGGATGGTACTATAACAACGAATGCTAGTTTTATGGGTGTAAATTTTCCAGATTTACTTCCCAAGAATCTTGCAACAATTATTTTCATTAGTATTTAATGATAAGAAGTGAAACTCATAATCTGTTACTCTAAATTTATGCCCGAATTTCAAAAGGTTCAACTGAGTAGCTAACTTTCACCAAATAGAAGCTAGTGCTGTCAATGTCTTTACTTTCGTATATATTCAAATATTGGTTATTAGGACGTAGATGCAAAATTTTTGCTTTAGTATCCTGGTGCAGCATTCTTGTCAAATTATACACAACTGATAACAGCTAGAAGCTGCGACGAAGTTACACTTCGAAAGCCTTATTCAGAGACGAAATATGCGAAATATGCATTAGAAATCAATTCATTGGTAGTTGCCAGAATATACAGTTTGTAGATTTCAATTTTAGCATTTGGCAATAATTTCACATTATCCATACTTTTTTGCTGTAGTCCTAGTCTTAAATATTATCGAGCTGCACGCAAGCATTATATAACACAACACCTGAGAAGTATTAGGCACTGCAGGCAAATATCATATTTCGCTCATATTTACGCAATAGGCAAGTATTGCTAATAAGCACGACTTATTATAAACGATTACACTGTTCTATAAATTATGATAAACGCTGGAAATGAGTTACGAGCGCGATAAATTTAAATACAAAACTGATAATTAAATTTATTTACTTTCACTTGGCGCGCGCGGTTTGAAATTGTGCCAACTTCTTTTCTCGGAATCGCCAGATTCAGGCTTATATCCAGATTGCGTACAATCGCATTAAGTGCTCGGGATATCTGGCTTTTTACGTATTTGTAATGTAAGTCGTAAATCCACACACGCCTGCATATTAAAAATCCAATCTAACATTGCAGATACGTATTATTATATAGCGTATACGAGTATACAATGCCTATTATTAGCATGATTAAATGGTACGTTTACTTACAATTCTGCCCGCCTCGTTGTTATGCAAATTCATCTTCTCCCTCAGGCTTCTACCCCTTTCGCCGGCGTCCACGAATTCCCTGCCGAACTTGAAGCCGAAGTCGATGTTATCGGAGCAGCCGCCCCATTCCCAATCGTGTACGCTATTCACAGAAGCCGCTGTAGCGGCAGAAGTGGATGATGCGTGAGCTTTCCTCCTGTGACGGCTGTAATCGCAACTACATGTCCCTATCGTTCCTTCACTGCAAGCCCTGGCTATCGCATGGGTCACAGCGGCACTTGTAATTGCGTAGATGAAAGCAGTTTCCCTACATCCTGTAATAAAGAGAAAAAAATATTCAAGGCCAATTTATGGCAAATTTAGGACGACAATTTATTCAATGAAAATGCAATATTTCATAGTTTTTTTTTTTAATTTTAAAATAAGCTCTACATGTAATTGAGAACGTGTAAATAAGTACTAATGTGAGTAAAAAAGGTAAAATGAACACAAATGTGCTAAAAGAGTACAATTTTAATGTTTTGCAAATTTTATTTAACATGCGTATATTATATGGAAAAGTGGTTAAAGGGTGTGGCGTAAGGGTAATTTCCTTTTTTAAATTTTAAAAACTGATTCAAGATTTCCTTCTCCCAATGGCATTTCACAGTAGTCAATTTTCCCAGAATCGCGATCGAAACCCACAATTTTGACTTTTACGTATGACGCTAAAATTCACATATTATATTCACCTATCTTTCATGCATGTTGTACATAAAAATTATGTGAATTGAGCCACGCTAATAAGATATATAAATCATTCAAGCATGAAAAATTTGCTCATTTAAACGCAGATGTTAAATTTACTATAAAAATGCCGTTAATTCGGATGAAATGTAGAAAAAATAAATTCTAGAACCAATTACATGGTTGAACATTTCAATTTTCATAAAAAGAAATCGCACTAATCTATATACATCCATATATTTAGAAATAAAGATTTTATTATTCCTATTACGACTTCTGAGAACATGGCTCTTTTTTTCAATTCTTCTGACACCTGCTTAGTAACGTACAGGTGAATTTTAAAGTTTCGCGTGCACTTCAGAGCATCAACATTGCTAAGGCGCAAATCCAATAATCAGTTCCCGCGCGGATATCGATTATCCGATGAATCATCCGAAGTATGCTGTATTTGCAGGCATACCTATATATGTAAAAAATAGTTTATTAATAAATGGTATCGGATAAAATCGTCTCCTGGTAAGTAAGGCACACCGCTTACTGCCCTATTTTTCATGCCTTAGTAAACTCCCATCTTCCCAACTCCCCTGGACAATTTGGGGTAATTATCTTTTGCATAGGAACAAATAATTACACTGCGTTACAAATTAAAAAAAAAATGAAGTACCCACTTCAATTTTTCCTATTTATTTATTTATAGAAATCGCGTAATAGGAACACCTATGTACTTTTTTTCTATTCACGTACAGTTTTTTGGGTACGGTAACTATATAATTATGGTAAAAAACTTAAAAAATATACACATTGCTTTATTTAATTATCATAATTCGATTAAATTAACGACAAAAATTAAAACTAACGACAAACTTATTTTGTTTTGTTAATTAGTCCCAAGCCTGGTGAAATGCGAGGGGAAGCTGGCGCGCGCTTCGCAATACGTATCTATCATGAAAAACTGAAAAAATCCGCGAATATCTCCAAAACCTTTGGAGATAGACACAATGACACTCGTAAAAAACGAAAGAAAATCAAATTTTACATCCATTTATGTAAAAATTGCTAATACCGTTCAATTTAAAAAAAATCAGTTATCCATGATTTTAGAGTTCGAAAATTACAGAGCCCTATTTAATAATTCTGTAATGTAAACCCAACTATTTTAAAATAAAAGACGTGTGCTGTTTCATAATTAAGCGAAAACTGAAAACCGCATCTTTCTAACCTTCGTACTTCCAGAGATATTTCCAAACACCGCAGACATTGCAAATGTAATTTTTTTCAAAAAAACGTCATGTAATTCGGAAACGGTACAACTTAGCCCCAATGTATACCTAACGTATTGTTATTTAAATTTAACAAGGAATCCAAAAATACAATAATATACAGGATGTTCCATTTAAAATAATAAAGTTAGTATCTACTTCCGGTACAACGGAAGTCCGCCATTACTGAAACTAATTTTTAAAATGTGTAGAATATGATTCGAGCCAACATTTATTTGAAACATTTTTCCAAAAAGCAATAATAAATCGGCTATGGACCGTTGCATCTTAGGCTGGACACCCGGTATGTATATCAGGTAGATTATTTCAATCTGTGGCTAGGAGCACGAAGTGACATGTAAATATGCATATTGTATCTATGAGGGGATAAAATGTGAACTCTACCCCCATTGAAAATCCCAAGATTTTGTGCCAGAATCGGCATAGGCCTATCTAATGCCATCAGTGTATACTTCAAAAACAAGACGTGATAGAAACAAAAAACATCCACTGCTTACATATTGTAACTAATTGAAACCATAATAGTAATCAGTTTTTCAGGTACGAAAATCGTGTCACGTAGTGTTATTTTCTAATTGTAATCTAATTTTTGGAGGTAAGTAAATAAATAAATACAAAATTACGGCAGCAATTAAGGTGTTAAATGAGGGGTGATTAATTTATTTTTGAATTAAAAGCTTTTCTTAAAACTTTCAATGGAATTTTCAATTTTTTAATGACAGAAGGTTTATCCTATTAATACTAAAGCTATTACATGAGATTACTTGCGACTTTAGTGTGATGGATGCAATTATTTAATTACAATAGCAAAGTAAAGTATGTATAAATATACAGGGTGAGTCTTTTATCTTGAGACAACGGAATATCTTTAAAACACTGCATCAAATAAAAAAAAAAACTTAATAAGATTTGTTATAATAATTCAAATGGTAGTTTATGTTAAAATAAAAAAACAGAAAATCATGTTTGCTTGCTTCTCCTTTTTGTGTAATTTTTCTAGACGTTAACAATCATGTTTTTTGCGATTACAGCGCAATCTGTTGCGAATCGAAAAAAAAAGTTTCAAACAGAAACTACATACTTGATGGCTTAGAATCCGAATCTGCAATACAAAATGAGGGTTCCCATTTAAGATTTCAAAGTTGTCCCCCCTTCCACTCTGGGGGGATAAGGTGGGGGATCGAGTTCGGCCCCATTCAGTGAGCCCTCTACATTATAACAAATCTTATTACGATCTTTTTTTGATTTGATGCAGTGTATTAGAGATATTCCGTTGTCTCAAGATAAAAAATCACCCTGTATACGAAGTTTATTTCTTGGGGGTAGTTTCGTTATGCGTAATGTTTTGTTTACGCGATATCAATTTTACTATTTTGGCGTCAGTCTGTTTATTATTGTTGTCTCTTGTTGCTGTGCTGGTAGTGTTTTTCTGTTTTATTGTTTTTTTGTTAATTCGCGTAATTTTCGTCATCATGGCCATAACTTGTAACCCATCAGAGGAAATTACTGGTACGAATGTAATTACTCGCCTTTTTTTTCTATTGATTATTTTTATATCGAAGCATTAGATAATGTAAATTATCAATCAAATAAAATAACAAACGGAGATTCTAAAAATTCCTAACATAAAATAAATAAAGTGCTTATTCGTCGGTAAATAGTATTATTGAAAAATATGATGTTTGGGATATTTATCAAGCATTAATTCATAAAATTCCAAGGCGACAGTTAATAATCGTCGGGTAAAAATTCTTGGGATGTATTAATTTTCTACGATCGATATTTATTCTTATGTAAAAGGTTTAAATTTTTCCACTATTATTACATCCGCGAGCAATTTGTTTACATACATTGTCATACTAGGATTTTATTTCACTAATGCACAAACTTATTTCGATATCACTGACATTTTAATATAAATATTGTTTCAAAATGTCGCACTGTACTACGAATAGTTGTTGCGCTAAGAATTGATCGTTCGGGATAATTTACTTCAAATAAATCGTGTGAAACTTCTGCTGAATTGTCACCGTAAAATTGTTTCACAATAAGAAGTCTTTCCTCGGGGGTATAATATTCATTTTTTTTTTACAAAATTATCGGCCCGATCAAAAGTTACTAACCGTTATAAAATTTGGGGAAAGTACTCTAACATCCAGCAACGCCTTGATAAGAAATGAACGAAATAAATGGAAAGCCGACTAAACTGAAACTGAATTACGCGTGCCTAGCGAATCGTTCCCCTCACCTCGCAGTACAAGGAATGAGGCTTATGTTGAATTGATTTAAATTGAAAAGATCGATGTGGTGATAGCATTTTGTAGTAGTTAGACAAGAGTAGAGAATAGCGGTGAGTGGTTGCCATTAGACAGCGATAGCATGCGAATTGGAGATGGTAAATCGAAGCGTACAACCGCCCAGCAGAATAGCATGCGTATTTCTTGACTTTGTTAACTAATAGAAATCATATTTTTCATCCTTCTTTCATCATATTACAGCAATCGACATGTTAATCAATGGGTTGCAATATTATCTGTAAAAGTGTTCCAAATAGCAATTTCTGAAATGATGTTTACTCCGTGAGAACGTACTTTTGAATGTCGAGCCCAGCGTGGCTAAAAGTCGACCATTGTGAGCGGTAAGGGGTGGGTGCGTCCCATGATTAAATATGGAAAGTCGCATTCAAAGTTATAACTGTTCTATACCATATATGGGCACTGCGATCGCAATTTTATATTCGTTCCTAGCATTTTTCAGTATCTGGCAATTGCCTTATCAGTTAAATATTAAATTTATTATTTATTTTCATTACCTCAATGAAAAAAAAAAACAAAAAGAAATATTATATTCTAAGTATCCAATGAACGATATAAATTGAGAGGTTAAATAAGAAGAAAAGAAAGAACTTTTTTCTTTCTAATACAACTGAATCATCCTTCCTTTCTCTTCCAGTGGAATTTAATTTAAAATCCTAATACGACATACAACAGCACATCCCCTGCGATTTCAATCCTACCCCCAACAAAACTCAAAACATGAACACAAACATACATACAACTACCACACGTTAATATTGAATAAGTATACGGTTTCCTTACGCCGTGAATCAATACGTTTTGATTAGGGCTCAAATGGACGGTTGGACCCCTACGGACAAATTACTATCTACGTACCCCATACCGCCCCGTACTTTATTTATTATTGTTATTTGTCCGTGCGATCGCATTGAAATACGCACCGATTTTCTTTTTTGTTTCGTTGATATCTCTATATTCCCGCAGTGGGAATAGCTATCGTGCAAGCCTTGCGTATATAAACTTTATATAGTAAAAAAAAAAAAAGAAAGAAGAGAGAGAGAGAACACACGGATATCTGGATCATTTTTTCAGGTGCGTTGCGCTTGTGCGCCTTCGTAGATGTTTGTGTCCGCGTGTGTGTGAGTAGGTATCGTATTGTGGCATTGTAAGTATATCCTTACATGTGGACCAGGTAGGAATATATCAAGAGAAACAGCGGGGTACATCGTGATGACGTAATTACCCGGTCGGCCGGCAGGGGGCCACAGATTAACGAAATAACTATAACTCATATCTTACTCGACCGGACTCACACGAGGTTCTAAAACCTCTGGAAAACGCAGTGCATAAACATAGGTGGTATATATGCGTAGTCGTGTTACATGCATAAACTGATAAATTTCGATGCAAATACGATTTATTCACGGGCGTGACAGCAGCGTTTTATAATCGTTATCCCAAACAAAAGGATATAATCTAGAATCTACCGTGAGTGTACTTTAAATTCCATTACAACGAGCAAAACAAAAAAAAATTCCCACACCGAGAATATTGAATCTAATTATGCAAAATATGTATATAAAACCTCGCATTCGCTCAGCTAATAGTGAAAAGAAAGACTTTTATTTGCGTCGATCAAACGCGAGAACGCAAAAACGCGTCCCCAACATGTCAGTGTGAGTACTAGGGGATATTCTACTATACATAATATACAGATTAAATATATTTACATGTCCAGATGTTTGAACGATTGAATATATGTTGTGTCCCA
Source organism: Protaetia brevitarsis (assembly GCA_004143645.1). Taxonomy (NCBI): domain Eukaryota; kingdom Metazoa; phylum Arthropoda; class Insecta; order Coleoptera; family Scarabaeidae; genus Protaetia; species Protaetia brevitarsis. The sequence goes on along the minus strand of RXPK01000195.1, from coordinate 2,675,789 downwards.
TTGTCATTGCTTTTGGTCAGTCCATTATATTGCCGAGATCAAACGGCATTCAGATGGTTTTTTAAGAGTTCTAATTATAGGTTGTAACCCCTTTTCCGTCGTACATTACGACTCCATTTAGTTTCGATTAAGTCTCCTGTTCATGTATTCACTTACTACTACTCACTTGTGTCAGGTTGAAGATAATTTTAGCCTTCGGTTTTGGGCGTGAGATAGGACGAAATAAAATAGTGTTATGGTGCAAGAAATCTTCATATTTTATTGGCTATTTTAAAATAAAATACTCACTGTATTTAGTATTGATTGCCCTCAAAATCTCAATCAACTCTACTTTAAGGAGCGTATATGTTATAAGTAAAAATGATTAAACAGTGGCATGAAGGTATTTGTTTATGATTAATTAATTTTAAAGAATTTGTATAATAAAGGCCTAATTGAAATAACATTGTTGTTTACAGCTCAACTTCAGTTGGGGATCATAATTTATTTTAAATGGGAATTTAAAATACTTACTACTTAGAATTCTCGGAATATTTTATTCCAAAATTAAAAGCTTGTTAAATTAATAGCGTTAACCTGAAATAGACACATAAATGTAATATTTGATTTATGATTTTATATGTTATAAAGCTATTAAGGGAAGACCGCTTTCAGAAAAGAAAAATATGTTGCGTCAATCATTAATTGATTCACTCAGTAATTTCTTGGATTTAAGTATGCTGAAACCACTTGAATGTTTAACTCAATTACACGGAATTGGTTTTAAGAACTCCAACCTACTATGATAGTTCGTTCAATAATCTTTCTTCAATAAATGTTGCTAAAAGAAATTTGACTTTTTAAAACACATTTGAAAATGTGGTCATATGCAATGCATTCAGAAAATCGTAGTGTTGCGTTAAATACCATATCGAGGTAATTATTTCTGTTGTATTAAATAATAAAATTACATTGAGCCAAACGTAGAATCGTATTTCAGCCAATGTCAGTAGTCAATTGGAAACGAAATTTGGATAAACTTGGAAAGCAGGACATCAGTGGATTTGGTAATTTAAGGAGATACGTGGTGTTGTATCGTGATAGATAACAAAATTTGTTGCTGGTTTATGCGGAACTCCTAAGATCAATAAGCATTGTTTTTATTAATCAAGTCAGACCCTATATCATTAGTATTGGCAGAAGCATCGTATATAACGCTGACGAGAGTTGATATAATCTCGAAATGCACTCCTGTTGAGGATGTCGTGCAATCCTTGCACTCTACAACATACAGTTACCCACTTTTTTTCCAGCATTTCTGCAGATGGACGCTTACCTTCACCATTATTCTGAAAAGATCAGATCATAATCAATCAAATCATTTCAAAACCTGGTTAATCGAAATTTTCCAAATACCCAAATACAGTGTGCTTTTGATTGGCGCTTGGAGTAGGCATTGTATTGCTGAATTTGAGAAATTAGTGCCGAAAGAAATAAAACTTTAAACATCTTAAGATTTACCAAAAAGAAAAAAAAACTGTCTGTGGAAAAATTTTGTTCTGACTTTTTTCTGCAACAGTGATTCTTATGACATAGATGTGCATCAGAGAAACAATATTATTAAGCTACAATCGTTGACGTACAATCAGTTTTCTTCACTGAGATTTCTCCACGTTTTCAAATACTCGTGGTATAAGAGTGGATACGTGGATGAAAGACCAAGGCCTTTTAAATATCCTATACGTTTTGTTTTTTGCCAAAGATGCAGAGTCTACACCCTTGTGTAGTATTTGTAATAAACCCGCAAATGTGCGCTGTTCCTGATGTAAACCAAATTTGTGCTTTGGCACTTTTATACAAACTACCATTACTATAATAACTATTAGCTTAATGTTTACTATAGTAACACTGTCACTATTGTAATATACCTATAAAAATAAAATCGCATTACACTATGTACTGTATTTAAGCATTTATAGCTAGATTATGTTTCTCCAATTCTGTTCTATTGCTTATCAAAAGGTATAACCTTTTGATACAAATATATTTGTACTAAATTGAATGCCGTAAAATAAGAAATAAAAAGTTAAAAAATTAATAATATTTTATGCGGTTGATACGCAGTTGTGTAACTTATATTTTTTAAATGTTTAATGTAATTGTTCTTGTATTCTGTCGCAAGTAACACGTTCATCATGTCAACTAAGTTAATTATTCGCATTGTACCAAGCTACAGTTGTACGCAGCACGAAACATAATGCAGCATTTGAAACAATTGGCTTATATATACACATATATTAAAACGTCTACGTGATTTGTCGAAGGTTCGTGTTTAATTACAGATCTAATAAATCTTGATATGAAGTACACTGAAGACAAGTTACATCACTTTTGAACAATGTAATCTACTGTAAATTATGTTAAAAAAGTTTTTTTAGTATCTGTTATTTTTATATTAATTACGCAAACTTTAAAAAATTCCTGGTGATGTAAAGAAGTAGCAGAGATAAGGAGACAATGCCTAAGAAACAAGAGAGCCGTAGTAAAGGGCAACAGAGGTGCGGATGCAACATGCAACATGCTGCATGAAACAGCAATATCATGAAAGATATACGGAGAGTAGAACCTTGCTAAAAAAGGCCATTCAAAGGACTAAACGTGATGCTTGGAAAAATCTCATAGAAGAAGTTGACGCAGACATCTGGGGTAAAGGATGCTAAATTGTGCGGGAAGTTCAATACTCTGCCAGTAGCTAGTATGGGTCATGAAGAACAAGTGACTATCTCCAAAATCCTCTTCCCAATACACCCGCTGAAGAGGGAAAATAGGCAACAAGTAAGATACGAAGATGACCCTCTGTTCACTAGGGAGGAGATAATCCAAGCGGTAGGCAAGATTAACCTTTAAAAAACCTCGAGACCAGACGGTTGTTGTAGCAGTGGTGCGGGAGTATACAGACGAATGCCTTGACATTGGCGGGGAAGTTCCCGGAAATATGAAAGAAGAGCAGACTGGTGTTGATCCCCAAAGGTAAGAAACCAGAGCAAAAAAACAATTCTTACCGGCCTTTATGCATACTTAATGTCTTGGGGGAGCTCTTAGAACAACTGCTGCTTTTGAGACTGCGGAAAGAAATCGAGGACAAAAGAGGTCTATCCCGGGAACAGCATGGGTTCAGAGAAGGAAGGTCTACAATGACAGCTTTGAGGAGGGTTAAAGAACGGACACAGGAGGCATATATAGCTCGAGGCAAGTATGTGCACTTACAACCATAGATGTTGAAAACGCTTTCAATTCCGCTTAGTGGGAAGGTGTACTAAGAGAATTAAGAAAGAAGATACTGTCACCATATTTATACAACATGGTGGATAGCTATTTTGAGAGGAGAATGCTGACTATTGGAAAGCGAAGCGAGCTGGAAATTACATGTGGTATACCACAGGGTTCTATTACGACGATGTGCTTGAGTTGTCAGTCCTATTGGGAGTGCATTTAGTGGGATATGCGGACGATCTGGGTGTGCTTGTGATAGCAAGAAATGCGGAAATGCTTCAAATGAAGCCCAAGCTACACTGTTGAAAATAATTACGTGTTGTGCGTTAATTTTGCGCTAGTCAAATATTTTAGTGTTGATTTTACAAACTTTGCCAGACGAATTGACTACATGTGTTAGTAGAACAGAAATTACTAGAATTTGGTGAATTTTTGTTCAGATATGAGATTTACTATTTTCTCTTAGACATTCAGAAGCATCAACCAATCAGAATTTTTCCCTCGGATAGAAATATAGAAACCCCACCTAATCTAATACAGTATTTCATTATACGCACCACCTGCATTGCACGTGTATCTGTTTTCGAGTTTGTTTCTGCGTATTAACATATCCAAACAAACCACCAAATGTGACTGACCTGCAAAGTGTAACCTTGTGTTATTAAACGTTAATTCCAATGGGCATAAAAAATTTCAACATCTTAAAAGATGTATTGGGAACAACTATTTACGTAATTAGTTCAGATTGAATCAAATAGCATAACATTCACTTAATTTTATAATGGTTCTCAAAAAATCATTTTAAAATTAGTAACGTTTAGTTTGAAACCAAAACTTTTGAATGAGTGGTTCTGTATATTTATAATTGAGAAAACGTATTAAAGAGAGAATATTATAGCACTAAGAAACAGGAGTTGCATATTAAAAAGACGTTGTGTTTAGAAAACGGTGTTAAATCATCCAATAGATCGCATTCATTTAGTTAAACAGCTAGTAAATTTGTCTAGTCTAGATCAAATAAAATGTGACTAGAAGTATATCATAATTCCACGTGTTAGTTGGACCAAATAACCCCTTAGCAATAGACAATACTTGACTATCTTTGTTCGTCAAATTTAAACTTCTATAGTTCTCGACAAAATAACACGAAAACAGTGTGGACCTCTCCTGACTATTAAATTAGTCAAAAAAGTGTTAAAATTTTCAACAGTGTACCCTGGAAATTGGAGTGAAGACGCTGGAAGCGAAAGATCTTAAGATAGTTGCACGCAAAACGGAAGCAATTATATTGGTTGGCGGCAGAAAGTTGAAGCGTACTACTATTAGAGTCAAGGTAGCGATAATACAAAGCTGCGAAAATCTGCTGCACCTTGGTGTCCAGCTGCAGAGGATCTTAAATGGACGAAGCACATGTCCCGGACAGCGGAAAAAGTACATAGAACTCTTGATTGTCTGTGTCGTCTGAAGCCCAGAGTTAGAGATCCCAATAAATGTAGCAGGAGGCTACTTCGTGCAACGGCTCATTCAGTGTTGCTTTACGAAGCGTCCATATCGAGTGAGGCCATGCGAAAGGAGGTGCACCGACGAAAGCAGCTGAGTGTACAGCGAAAGATCTCGAAAATCCAACGAGAGGTTTTTTCTTAGTGGGTGTGCCACAGGAGTTCCAGATTGTCGTGTCACACGCGTTGCCCATAAAGGATTTTTCCCGTGGCAAAAAAAGGAATCTCTAAGTTCAGCGATTGCGTAGAACTTCTACCATGGTACTAGTACTCACCAGTCTGTAGAGTTTCATAGAAATGGGACTTTCACAGTTGCTGTAAGATATTCTCTTACAGGAAAATTTAAAGTGCATTCCACTTATTTATTTCCAAACGTAAATCTATGCATATAACTCTTCTCTTTAATTGTCAGAAACCAAAATCGAGCTCGACAAAACACGTACATACGCATAGGCATGTTATCTGCCATTTCGCCTTAATTAAATTATAAAGATGAGCCGGGGGACGGGTTCTCATATCCGATAAATTTCTCCCACCGACGCGACGCGGGCTCAACGGGCCGCGCGTGTGATTCCGAGTCGGGTAAACGTAATCAAGATATAAGAGTCACCTGCACCTGAAACCCCGAACGACCTCTAACCTCTCCACTGTATAATTAATAATAATTACGTCGCGGAATGCATCTAACGTGATCGCAGCGCCTCGCGGCCAACATCTTCGTGATCCATTCACTGGGCCCATGGATTTCGTTTGTTTTTATTTTCAATTAAAATATTCCGCCGTCGTCCGTCGCGTCGGGCGATTTATTCATTTTTGAACGAGCACACCTGTTCGTAATGGCAGCGCAGAGCGCGACAATGAGGCTATTTTCACTGAAATTATAGGCTTAAATAGACTCTTAAACGTTCGGTTTTATCGGATTGCTTTTGTTTTCCTTCTATGGCGGCTCTGGGCGTTTTGTTTGCGTCTTGTTTTCTTCGAAGTGCGGCCTTTGTAAATTTAGTTCTAGCATCTATGGGATGTGGGATTTTATTGCGGAAATCGTTTAGGCGATTTACACATGTTTTTTTTTTTCTTTACCTAATCAGAATATGAATTCAAGATATGAAGTTACTAAAGTAAACTAAACTTTCTCTTTTTTAGCAACTTTATAATTAAAAATGAAACAAATTTAACCTATACAATATGTTCAAAATGAAGTCGAGACTATTGTAACATTGTTATGATTACAACTGCGTTGTCGGTTAAACTAAAACTGGTAGTATTTTTTTTCAGCAGATTATGGTGAAATCAAGAAAGGAATTGAGCTTCACATTTTGAAGATATTGAAAGAAAATATATTTTTTTTTAAATGTATATTTTAGCGTATTTTGGAAGGATGAAGAATTTTAATCAAGAATTGTTTAAAACACACTACTCTAAATTTAAAAATGAAGAAAGAGGGGCCACTTAACTGTGTTAATGCCTATTGAAGTAATCAAGTAGGCTGCGATTGATTAATGGAAAAGGGTAATCAGCATCAGGGTTTTTTTTAATATCTTCAAAATGTATGTATGTAATGTGTCATAATCAGCAGAAACAATAGTACTAGCATGCTAAATTAATAACACAATTCAAATAATAATGATCTTAGCAAAACTGTCGCCTTCATTTTGAACACGCTGTATAGTAATAAAGCTGTGAGAAAAGTGATTGAAAAGACAAAATATAATCTGCTTATCGATTATTTCCAATTTGGTAACAATAGTGTAATGCTGGCAAATTTGATAAAATAAAATGCAAGAACTATGACAAGTTGATCATTCTTTCATGTAATAGCTAATAGCGCATAAAGTACATACAAGCAAATGATAAAACTAAAAGTTAATAAAAACTATGTTCTCAAATGGGAAAATAAAATTCATTTATATCACAGACTCGGAATCTTACCGCCAGAATGGAATGGCTTACTATAAAAGATGGGTCATCACGCTCTTAAAGATTATTGGTCTGCCGCAAGGTTTGCTCTTAGAACCAATACTGTTTTCGATTTTTATAAGTGAAAATTCTACTCGTAATCCTAGAATTGATTTTATTTTCTATGGTGATAACACCAACTTAGTTGTTAAGGACATTGATATCAAATGTTCGTATAGTGTGATGGAGAAGATACACTTGGGTCAATTAGGGCTCGGTTAATGATGTTATTTTGAACGAGTGTAAGATGCAATTAATGACTTTTACTTTCTGTCCCATTGGGAATGAAAATGCATTTTCAGGTGACTGTCTTGGAGTTTTGCTTGTTTGACTTTTTATTTGCTAGCTTCAAAACCTTAATTCCTACGAATTTGAGGTTTTCATTTTGATTATAGCATAATTCTTGGGGTCATTCTGTTACGGCTGACAATTTTTGCGTTGGAGAAGTGAGCTACACAGTTGTTGGTCGGACTGCAGAAAATCTTTTCGTTCTCTTCATCTTGATGTGCCATCTTAGGTTCTTAGGCTTAGAGATTAGGTTCGCATTTAATTTTAGAAAGATGGTACATTGTCTGTTGAGACAACCAAAGAACCCAACTTCCGCAAGCTTCAGGATTACAAAACCGGAATTAAACGTAGCCTGCATAGGGTACAGGTTTCTATGGTCCAAAATTTATTGGTTCTTGGCACAACGATACTAAGAATTTGCATGTTCTGGAGAGCAAAGTTTTTAAAAATTTTAAGATGCAAAACTAACTATAATTACAACAGTCTCCTAAGTGACACAATTGTGCCGAACGAATTTAAAATATAATTGTTTCAAAATTGTTAAAAAGTTCTTATATTGATTATTAAATATTTATTTAAATTCTTTTAGGCATGCGTAATCGTATAGAAAAGCACCAATAAATTATTAGTTTATTATTATTAAATATGTAAAAATCGTAAAAGTGTATAAATAAACTAGTTCCAATTGTTCAAATTAGGTGTATAATTAATACAAAATCAATTATATTTTTATTAAGGATATGTAAATTCGTAAATTATTTGGGCTTAAAAAAAACTTAATTTTGGTATAAATTGACGTATTTGGCATGTCGGTCAATGCCTTTGCGCTTACATAGGCTGCTCCCCTCAATATCATACAAAATCACAAAATTAGTAATGAAATATAAGCTTTATTATTAACTATGTGAACGATAATTAATCGTTTCTTGTTGTAGATATTAAACAGAATACAGCAAGTAAAATTTATTCAAACATTTTTTAACCCTATTAAATATTTGTTTAGTCAACAGAAAAGTCCGGAACTGTGATACTGTCCATACAATGTCTCGTCTACATCTTGTAGTATCATAAGTGCGAGAACTTCAAGTTTTCCCGTTATGGTCATCACTATGTATGAAAAGGCTCAGAGTACTATAAAATTTTAAGCCACTGAAAAAATCCAAACTAACGCCACTTAGCAAACTAAATGGTAATTGTTTAATTTTGAAAATTCTTTATGATTTATGCAGTTATCTTGCCTATTTTGTCAATATTCATTTGTTCGATCGCTTTTTATTTATGTTGCATTTTATCAAAGCAAATATTACTTGATAGATGGTGAATTAGAAATGACAAAACGTAAAAGACAATTGAAAGGATCTGCAATACAAACAACAAGTGTGCGATTATAGACTCCTAGGGTACACCATTGTCAGTAAGACTTCAGCGGAAAATATAATGCTCATTATTGTTGCATCTTTAACAAAACAAAGAAAGCACCTAATTTCACAATTAAGAAATCCAATTTTAGGAATAAACGGCTTCTGAATGAACTGATAAAGCTAACTCGGTAATTTTATCGTAGTTAAAACTACGCATTACTTGTAAGCACAAAAAGAATATATATAGAATTCTTCTGTACACTGCTAGTATGAATTGCATTTCTATTACGATTACATTTGGGTTGTGGTGTATATGCGAATACAGTACAAGAAGAGAGACCCAAACGACTCTAAAAAGGATACTCATAATGTAAAAGCATCTAAATCATAAGGCGATATTAAAAACTTGTACTCTACGATGCAGAAGATATATTAAACTACCGATAAAGGATCGACGCTTGGCATATCTTGTAACGCGATTTAGCATTCCGATAGTCATGTAATAAACAACTAGAGAATCATATACGGCCTGTCACACATGACATTTCTCTGGTATTCAATGCGAGCACTCGTACGTTGCGTTTTTATCCCCGATATTTATGCCGAGTTCTTTATGGATATGATGTTGTCATTATTATTTTGTTATGTTTTCGTTTCTTGTTAGAAAAAAAAATAACCAGCGAGCTTTTCGATTTTTTTTAACATTAAAGAATATTTTATTCTTTAAATTCCGTACATGTATATCATAAAATTAGGTTTAGGATTATATTACCCTAATCAACCCAAACGAGATTCGTTGATTTGTTTTATATTGCAGATGCTACATGTCATCAATATTCTTATTTATAATCAAAAAAGTATTTCAAATATTCAGTAAACAGCTGAAAAAGCGAAAGCTTTTGTAACTTCTACTTGTTTGTGCAAAAGCGCTGCAGTTCACTGTTTATGCGTTAATCGGTAGCAATTCTTCATTTAACAGTGCGGCTATCGTGTGTCAAAAGTTCCATTATGGACGAAAAAGAGCATATTCTTATAAAAAGCAGCAGAAGCGATCAGACAACGGAGGATTAGCTTAAAAAAAAACAATTGATTACGAAGATAGTGCAATAACAGTTTGCAATTTGAAAAAGAACAAAAATGGTATTCAAGATTTTTCTGCAAAAATGGTTTCAAATAATGCTGTAGGTAATCGATAAATAATTAACAAAGCCAATAATGAATCTCTAGATGACGCGATTTTATGTGGTTAGAACAGGATCATTAAAGTAATATTTCAACATCTAGATCGATCCTCCAGAAGAAGTTTTAACCGTAATTATAAAATTAGAAAGTCACAATTTTGCATCCTGGCTTGCCAAGTGCAAGGAGTTTCATGAGGTATAATAACTATCACTGACTGGGAAGAGTCTCCCGAGCGACGTATATGATGCAGGAGCTTTTAAGACGAAAACACTGGAGTCTGACTTGATACAGCAGCCAGGAACCTTAAAATACACAAAGACGAATAATACCACTTTTATGCAGTTAACTGAGTTGTTTTAGCGACAATAGCGCTAAAAAAATGGCGAATGAGCTATATTACCTCTGCATGACCCTTTGTAAAAGTGGGCCTGGATAACATTTGCAGTTCTTTCCAACAGAAGAAGGGTTGCAAGCCGTTTTTCTAGCTGCCGATGCATCCATCCACCGGCGAAAAAAAAAGAACTAAAGAGATGCGATATCAGGCAATATATCACTTCATTGATTCAATCTCTTGACACGACATAAGAAAAAGTTACCTAGCATCTTCAACACAAACGAGACCACTGAGAAATTTAATGAAGCTGATTGCTTGACAAACCAATAAACTGCATCTGACGAATTTGATGGCGTTGATGCCACTGAAGAAAAAAAATATTGGAATCACACCGGCACCACCTATATATTTCATGATCTAATGAGTTCATGGAGCAGCAGGATGACATATCCCCTGGGGAATTGCTGGTGATAAATTATTTTGAAGTTATGCAGCCGAAAGTTCCAAAGCAAAACATCGGTAGCTATTTCATCAGGATGAACTAGGGTACGCGCGCTGAAAGTACAAGTCAATATCAATAGTGTCTTTCATCGAGGTGGTACAGGTATCATACCTAAGGCCACTGCTTTTTGTTCTTTCTATTGATGACTTACCTTTCTATTTCGCTCGAGACTCTTACTCTTGTATACCTATCAAGGATGTTCAGGACTTAAATTCAAACTAAATGTCAATTTGAAGAAGTTAAGTTTCTAACTGTCATTTGAAACGTTAATAGAGCTGCTGGTGTTTTGATAGTGTAAGTGACAATATGGTCTTATTAACTGAAAAATCAGTAAAAAAATTTAAAAAATGTAAGGTTTGTTGATTTGTTACCTTGAGATTTTTTTTGTGTAATTTTGCGATCAACTTTTTTTCTAGTTCCTTTGGCATTAATTGACGATAGAGAGACATCACCTAGACAGTGACACGCAACTAAAAACTATTGGAATGATTGAAAGTGGTGGCCGTTGTAGGAGTTCTCAGCACGTCAAAAAGTGTCATTAATCGTTCATAGTGAAGACGACATAATTAGGTATGTGCCTTGTATGACAAGGCGCATAAGAGCAACTCAATTAATTCATGACAGATATTTGACATTTTGTGCATTAAGAAACCGCAACTACAACGAATTATCGATAAGAAAAACTCTGGGCCTATCCCTTTAATTATTTTAAACAAAATTATAATTTTAGTTTAAATTGTAACTGCAAATCTGCCCAGGAATTAAAAAAAATGTATTAAACAATTTGTAATTTTGCGCAACAGGAGTTGGGTAAATAAAATAGTAAAATTAATGGAAAGGAATGTCGATTTTATCTTAATAATCCAATATACCTACAGGCTAAAATGTACTGTAAATTAAAATCATAGGAAAACCATATTCCGTATTATTTTGAACTTATTTTACATTTTTTTATTGGTTTCTTTTCATGTGGTACATATTTGCATATATTTCTATTCTACATCAAACATATATCGACATACTTCTTATCACAGCAACTTTTAAATATATATAGGTATTAATAACAGGAACTTAATGGAAGTTTTATTTTTTGCACGTTTATTTAATATTTACTTTTTCTCACTGATTAAACCAACACAGACATAATATAATACATCTGTGGGTAATTACACACGTCATTAGCATCAAAGTAAATAAAATACATAAACATATAAGTAGAATCATACAACTTAAGTAATAATATTCACATGGAAATAATTTAGACAAAGCTAGAAACTTACCATCATATCTCTAAGTGAATATCATTACTTAAGTTGTATGCATGTATCCTAGTTTTCTTGATATATAAAATAAAACCGATTTAAATATTACCGCTTCTGTGAATAGTACTCGCAAAGCTTATTAGATGGCGCGAATGCACGCGAACGTTTTTATGTATACATGATTTTGCTCTATAATAACTTATCTAGATTTTCATTCAGCGCGATCACGAATCAATGGGGCAGGTGGTTTCCGTTCATAAGCGTAAAGTGACAGGCTACTCTGGACAACTTCGTACGTCACGTCTGCTAAGCTCCTGCAGAGGAGCGCCTCGATAGTAGCATAGGAGGTCGCACGCTAAATGGAGCCTATGAGGTGCCAACGACTTCCCGAGGGTTAAGCCCTGTGAAAGGAACGGAGTCAAATAAAACTGAGTAGCGAAAGATTACGCCATCTCGCCGTTCGCGCTCCTAACTTCTACTGGGGGCTCGCTGGTCCGGTGCAACCAACTCGACCCACCCTCTCGCCATTTTAAGAACCCGTAAGTTCTAACGCCTCAATATCTTTCAGCGTAGATTTTTTTTTTACCGAAACGCTCGCTCTAAATGTGTCTTGCAGAACAGTGGAATGCCATCGATCAAGAAGAGCTACACCACATGATTTTAAGTATGCCAAGTAAGTGCAGAAAGGTAGTCAACGCTTGTGGAGGACCCACAGGGTACTGACATTGCACTCACTGTCACATATTGTTGATTGTTGTTGTTTTTTACATAAGTTTTGTAAAAAAATATTCATTTTGAAAATTATTTCTAAATAAACAGATATTTCGCATTAAGTATTCTTAAAGGTTTCTAAAAGTAAACAAGAAATGAATGATAGACTTATACATTCACCTATATGGAGCAGCATTTCCTTGCTTCTCCCCTAAATTATATTGATGTGTGTATTTTATGTACGTACCTAATATCTATATTACATATGTTTACCGTGTAATTAGTATAAATCGTTAGGTAAGAAAATTCTATTACCGTTATTATGAAAAGTAAGGCGAAATACGACAGCTAACGTAGAACCGCACGACAGTAAAACCTGTATGTAGGTACCTTAAACGTCGACAAAGGAGCACAATGAAAATTATATACGCGCAAAAAGGTACCGACTTGAACATCAGCAACACTTTAAGCTCACTCCTCATGACCATGTACCAAACTCTCACGAGACTCCGGACAGCAACAAAAGGAAATCCTCGGATACACACACACTATCCACTCCTATAGATAAAATGCAACTACCTAGAGCCATATAAAATGTTCGCAGACGTACTAAATCACCGGCGAATATGAGAAATGAAGATGTACCGTATATACAGACGGAGAGAGCTTGCCAACATCTCTGTGCGTCTACCTGGCGTGTATCCATTCATAATGTGGGACACCTGCAGTTTTTGGCCCACGCTTCGCCGGAGATACCGGGTGTCGCTTGTAAATATCTTGTTTAATGCGAATTAGCCGGAGTTTCCACCAGACTTATATCAGTCTTCCGAATTAATCTATTCAGTTCTGCGGCCGTGTGTGCGCGCGAGCTGAGACCTGTTTGCCTTTTAAAAATGATGTTAATTTTATATTCACGGGTTACCCGTGTCCCGTGGGCAAGGTATAAAACATCCTTAAAAACTATACGTGCAACGTTCATTAATGAATTGGCGATAATTTATTTTGTTTATTTGCATTGGCTCGCTGAGAATCGAATGGGTTGTAAATTATACTGCCAGCTTCTACAATCGACACTGGCATAAAGCATCGATATATGGCTTATAGCATTCTAGATTTTGTTCGTTGAATTTATGCATAGGTGAAGGACCTAATTCAAAACATTTAATGTAAGAAACATATTTCATTGCAATTGAGTCAAATTTAATAAAGATAACACTGAACATGTTCATACAGATCGGTATATTCAAGAGTAACCGTCGGGTGTAAAGTGAACTTAATAATACTAACACTACTTAATTATGCACAGTAAAAATATTCCGTCAACTTTACAGCAGTTTAACAAAATACCTATAGTAACTTAGTGACAGTTGATGACGGGCGCCCTAATAAGAAGCGACTCACATGTACAGTTAAGGAAATAAGTATGTGAGCAGTTCTCTAATACGTAGGCAACACAAACAACAAAACTTTAAAATTTGATATGTTGCGCACAATAGTAACCTTGATTTCATATGTATTAATGAGCATTGGCCGACCACCAATGAGCTTGATAATACCGTTATTATTGATGATTACCACATTATTTCCAAATATTGTAGACCTACCAAAAAGCACGGTGGCGTATGTACGTCGTAATAATAAAATGTTCTGCAAATGATCTCAACTATTTGAATAACGAAATCGACTTTGAAATAGCAGGTATCAAATATAACGGTATCTATATTTTTACTATTTATAGATCACCTCTTGATAACTTTGATGTATTCGTTGATTTGTTAACTCAGTTAACCAACAGATCTCAATTCGTAAAATGTAATAATATTTCTTCCAATATTACAAATACCAACCATGGTGTACCACAGGGATCCGTTCTTGGACCATGTTTGTTTTTAATTTACATGAATGACCCAGAGCATTGTAATATTAATACCGTTTTTTTTTCAATTTGCTGGTGATATCACAGATATTAACTCGGACTCCTCAGAAAGTGGCCTCAGTGCCAGTACTAAGAACATGAATAAATCAGATAAATAATTGATTTTTGGCCAATACATTGTGCATGAATCCAACTAAACTGCAGAGGCAGATACTGTCACTGAGACCAACTGGGATTCATCTAATTAAATCTGTAAGGCTACTCGGTGTATTGTTAGTTCCGAAGTGAACTTAGGAGAATATTATCAATGACCTGTGTACAAGACCCTCAAGCAAAATCTTCTCGATTAGAACTTTAAAAAATAAACTATTGCCAAATTATTTCACAACAGTATATTTGCCATTTTTTCATTCAGTTATGGGCTATGCCATTTTAGTTTGGGGGCAATAAATAATTGATTTTTGGCCAATAAATTGTGCATGAATCCAACTAAACTGCAGAGGCAGATACTGTCACTGAGACCAACTGGGATTCATCTAATTAAACCTGTAAGGCTATTCGGTGTATTGTTAGTTCCGAAGTGAACTTAGGAGAATATTATCGATGATCTGTGTACAAGACCTTCAAGCAAAATCTTCTCGATTAGAACTTTAAAAAATAAACTATTGCCAAATTATTTCATAACAGCATATTTGCCATTTTTTTCACTCAGTTATGGGCTATGCCATTTTAGTTTGGGGGCATTCCAGTCATTTATTCAAAGTATTTAAACTGCAGAATTCATCGATGGAATAATAACATTCCATCTCCCTCAAGGTTCTTCTGATTTAGAATGTTTGAATGGAAAGTGACTTTACCTCAGTTGGAAGTAAGTTGTACAATTTAGGGCCATTGAGGCTGACAGGTAGTCTAAGTTGCTCTCGATTACGGGTCGCGTAGTGATGATTGAACTGGTTTGGAAAAAAAACCTATTGGTATTGCTGTAAGCATAGCTGACAACCTCCAAGATATATACGGACGCCAGGGTAAGTATACTTGCTTGCTTGAAGTAGGTTCTACAGCCTTCATTGTAACTCAAGGTGCAGAGAGATCTGACAGCCTTCTTCTGAAGGATAAATATCCTCGAAGCCCAGCACGGTACACCCCAGATCTAGGAGCGAATGAAAATGAATAAAGTAAGCCATTCTAACAGTTTCATGCGTCGATATGCGTCTTAGACGTCCTAATGCATACAGAGCCGATGAGCCCAAATGTGTCCAGTCCATTTCAATTTAATATTTAAGGTTAGACCAAGAATTTTGACATGGGAATTCGTCCACATGATTTGAGGTCAGCAGTAGGTTTTGGGTTTTGTCTTAGGGATGGTTCGCTGCAAATAAATTGAAAGTGAGTAATTCAATTTATTTGCAGCGAACCATCCCTAAGCTTCTTTAACCACTTCCTCAGATTTCATTGCTGTTTCCAAGATAGTTGGTGCCCGCACAAGCAGAGATGTGTCATCAGTGTAAATACACAGCTTGGCACCACGGACAATAGTGGGCAAGTCATTCATATATATTAAAAATAATAAGGGTCCAAGAATGGATTCCCTGTGGTACTTCGTACTTTATTTCACAAATGTTAGAGAGCTGGTTATCCCATAGAGTTCCTTGTCTGCAGCGAGTAGATCTTGAAATGTTTTTATATCATGCGCATTGATTTCTCTTATAATTCTCTTTTCCTTTTTAGTAGAGTCTTCCAGGAGAATATAAGTATTTGGGTTAAGTGACCAGACATATGCCAATTTTGGATTAAAGTCTCAATGTCCGTAAAGGAAATGAAGGGAAGCTAGCTTGAATACAGGTGCTTGCATTTTCCGCTAAAGCAAAAAACAATGCATTCGTGCGTTTTCAGGCGAATATGCAAAAACGACGAAGTTTTTATGTGCAAATACTATTAGTAATTCAATCATATGATAACGTATACTTGAAATAAACTATAATATTTTGTTTAATATACATAAATAATAATGACAATATGCCAATGTGTATTGTCTGAACTTAAACGGAGTTATACAGATATTATAAAATATAAATCAAAACAAAGGTGCACTCCATTTAAGAGCATATACTTAAGCAGAAAACAGTTTTCCGGTAAAATAGCACGCTACTTTCAGTTTATCATGATAGAACTTGAAAAACTTTTCATTTAATGCAATCTCTTTTCTCACTGTGTTAGCTTTATACCTACAACATTTGGAAATATATGTACTCCGTCTATTAGCCTGCATTACTTCTACTATCTACATTCTTGTCCGTTTTAAGAAAATAAGATGATTAAAACGAGTACTACAACTTAATAATACCCATCTATATGACACAGTCGTTTAGTTACACATCTATACAGACACACACACACTAATATACAAATATTTTCCATATGATTTATTAAGTCAACGATAAATCATAATAAAGATTAAGGCGATCGCATAATTCAGCCGCTTATCTAATTACCATTACCTACGCAAGTCAGAAGGTACGTATAACGTATGGAACAGAGCGGTGTTACTTAATAGACGACCTCTGTTAAAACGGCTTTCCATTATCGTTTTCAATAAAGTCAGAACTCTCTATATACACATACGTGCATTGGTACGGTAGTAGTACGTATGGGGCGCAGATAGGACGCGTATAGGTACTCTAAATAACGACGGCCGGATCACGAAATAAATTTTCGCTATCGCCGCACCACATAAATGAACCCATAAAGTTCGAAATGAAACAGACTTTTCCTCTGAAATCGGGTAATTACCGTCGATAAGTCTAAAGAACTTGGCGCAGCACCGCTTTACCGCTTCCGATAGTGATGGAACATTCGGGCGTTAAGAGAGTGCCTAAGAATACTGTCAGTCAAAATTGAGACCGTACTTATTATAGAGATAGGCAATAGAGTATTTATAAAAAGATCTTTTTACGTCCGGTGCTAGAATATAAAGCTAATAATAGTCATAAAGTATGCTCCAAACACTGTTTTTCGTTAAAATTGACTTGTCTTGAATGATTAAATGGAGAAAGGAAAATCACTTTTGATTGCCAAAAATCAAATCTTTTGCAATTTTCTGTCCAAGCACCTAACTTTTCCAAATTATAAAATAGTTAATAGCAAAAATCGCAGCAGCAGAAAGTGTATCTCACTGATTTAAATGAATGGCAATAGGTATAATACACAAACAATTTTTGTATTGAAATTTAATATTTGGGGAATAAGTCCTGCTTGGTCTGAAAACTCATTCATCGTTTGCTTTGGAGTTTTTAAAATTTGCCTTTGCAAACACATTTTTGACTTAGCTGCAAAGGCCTACCAGATTTTAAAAACTCGAAAGTTTCAAACCAAGCAGGACTTATTTCCCAAATATTAAATTCCAATTCAAAAAATTTTGATTCATCATACCTATTGTCAACTCCATTCACACATTATATATTAAACATGCCACCAAATAACTCAGAAAATAAGAAAGAAAGAAACATAATTATTATAGGTATAGAGAAGTAGCTTACACCATGTTGTACAACCAATAAGTGCAGACTTGCAACAAATACTACATAGTGATGTAATTTATGAATCCTTCTGAAGCAGAATGGTACAGGATTTTCAAACTTTGGTGGTCGAATTCGATCTATTTAAATACGCATGGTATCATGCATACACTACTTTATTTTTTCACATTACTCGGACAATGTCTGCTTCACGAATCCAATAACAAAACGCTTTCAGCTTCAGTATTTGGTAAAAGAACATCTGTTTAACAATCTTTAAAATACTACGAGGTCAATTTCTTTAATGTTAATGCAGATATAGATACAATAATAAGTCTAAGAAGAGTTTTTTTGCACGTGCAATCCTAGCTGACCTGCTGTTCTTTAATACAAGAAAGAGAAGTGATAATAGTTGTCCATCTTAGACTTATGGCTTCTCCAGTAGCAGTTAAATTGTCGTTCATGGTTTACTAATCAAGGTCGTCCTGTAACATTTCTAAGGGTTTACCACAGAATCATAGCATTTGGCTTGCATTCGGATCTGCCACATCTTCTCAACATCGATAGCAATGTTTGAAGTGGTGTAGGTTGCGACTGCATTGGAACGTAGAGTGGCATAGAGTGGTCTTTAGTGATAAATCTCGATTCTATTTGGGAATGCATGGTGGCCATATAAAGTCAGACGAAGACTGCAGAGAAATATGGCAGCTGATGAATTTTCTGTTGTGATGTGCATCAAACTGCGGGAATTATGATAATGGGTGCTATAACTTATGAGAGTAGACTTCTTTTGGTATTCCTCCGAGGCAAAATGAATCCCCAGCCATATGTGGATGAGGTAGTAGACCCCTATATTCTTCTATTCCTTCGGCAATTAGAGGACCCACTTTTCCAGCAAAATAATGCCCGCCCCATATTGCAAGACGTTCTACGGACCGTTTTGCATAGGCTAATATCAATCTCTTGCCATGGCCACCCCGATTTTTCGACCATTGAGTATGTTTGGGACATTATGGGGAGAAAACAGAAACTCATTGCATCCTCCGCAGAAGCTGCAAGTTCTTCAGTACAATTACAAGATGCTTGGGACATCACATTACTTCCAGAGGAAATCGACTATCTGCTAGAATCGATGCCGCAAAGAGTGGGGGAGTTTTTAATTATTAATAAAAAAAATCGCAGCATAGCTATTTTCATATACGTAACATAACCTAACTATTTATATTTATTAAAAAAGCAACCTCACTATTTTGATAATTCTATAAATATAAATTTAATAAATTTGATATTAACTTCTTTAATTAATTTTCCATCAATCAACTACTGTACATTTTAATATTGTAAACTCTTAAAAAAATCTTTTTATATATAAAAAAAATTCATCGCACTAGAACTATTGCATTATTTTGTGTTTATGGAATTTACAGTTAATTTATAATATTCAAGCACCTGAAGAAAGCACTTTTGCCGAAACTGGTAGTGCAAGATGTTTAATTTTTAAATGCAGTAAATAAAAAAAATTACATTTCAATATAATTTCTATTCCATTATCAACTAATAAAAAAATGT
The DNA here is from genome assembly GCA_004143645.1 of Protaetia brevitarsis. Taxonomy (NCBI): domain Eukaryota; kingdom Metazoa; phylum Arthropoda; class Insecta; order Coleoptera; family Scarabaeidae; genus Protaetia; species Protaetia brevitarsis. The sequence continues at coordinate 2,656,482 of RXPK01000195.1, read as the reverse complement.
TTATGTTTGTTCTTTTTCTTTGAAATTTTAATCAATGTCTACCTTTAGTAGTAGTAGTAGTTAACATTTCTTAATAATTTGATTTCTTGGCCAAACATGGTTATAATTTTAAAATAAAATTCTTGAGATTAGTGGCCATGTTTTAGTTCCTCTTAATTCAATTACATAGTTATCCTAACATTTCAACGGAATCCCGTCTTTTTCTTAAAATATACCATTGAAGAAGACGGAATCCCGTTGAAATGTCAGGATAACTATGTACTTGAATTAAGAGGAATTAAAACATGGCCTCTAATCTCAAGAGTTTTATTTTAAAATTAAGCATTTCTGCCAAGTTTGGTCAAAAAATTCTTGCCCTTTCTTGGTGTTGGGATTTCTATGTCACAGAACATATTTCCACGTGCTCATGGCGACATAGTAATCAAAAGAAGATCCAGGATGGAAAATTAAATGTTTAGAAATAAAAATTTTTTATTTCATTTCTTTGACGTAATTTTCGAATTTATATAAAATAAAAACGCATTCTTGGGAATCGACATAGATATATTTTCGATTTTTTTTTTTCATTTTACGTCAATGCTATGTATGATCTTAAAACCCCTTTTTCAATGTGTAAGTTAAATTATACCACTTAGTATAATTTAGTATAATTATAATTTAAAGAAATTATTTGTTTTCTTCAACAGGAACACAACTACAAACTATATGAAGTACTTAACACTAGAGCTTGACTTGCACTGCATGACTTCTAATGCTAGACTTGATTGCTACTGTGATACAGAACCTTTGTATAGTATAATAAGTACTTGTGTCAGCGATTCGTGTGGTTTTCGTGAATCGCACGTAATTTTCCCAAACAATCTAAATATGGGTACGTGACTTGTATAATAGAAATATAAGCAGGGAAACATTATTTTTTATATATATTAAATTAATTTCTTTAATCACACCAAGCAAAACTTAATCCTATAGTTTTAAAATAATACCCAAAAGTTTTTGATTTACCGCATCTCTTGTAATATTTTTCTTGAAACATACTGTATATACATTTTTTTTAATATTGTGTGTACATTTAGAAACTTTAAGCTATAATTTTGTGTGAATGAACGCTTAACAATTTCATGTGAAATTACTCTGCGAAAAGAACGTGCAGCTTCTTGCTTCCACTTGCTCTATTTATTCTTTCTCCAATTTCCACTAAACTAAAACAACAATTTCCTCTTAAAACACACCGTGACGTAACTTTTCTAAGGTCCAAATATTTTCAATAACACCCGTGAGCCCGTCCTCACACCGAATTCCATTCCGATTTGACACATCTCTAGTCAGTCGAGATACAATACATTTTTCTGCGAACGTCCCGTGGAACACGCTGCCTTTTCAGCAGCTGACCGTGAATGTACCACAATGATGACAGCAATAAAAGTAAATGGAGTCACCATTGAAAGGCATCTCCGTAACAGATCGTTGTCATTTGCATGGTTGATACCATTCACACTGACTACCGTACATCAATACCTCCATAAATCTACAATGATTGATGGAGGGCACGTTGTCGACCCAAATAAAAACATCAGCGTTCCTTTTTAAAGCGTGTAAAACACCTACGTGTATAACAGGAGTCGGTTAGAGTTGTATGTTATGTGCATATACATACATCCATACCTGCAGGATTGTATTTGCAGAGTATTCCGTACTTATTTTATTTCTCCGCGATTGTCTTGTCTGGGCATATAGACATATAAATACGTATAATAACAAAACATAAAATATAATTATACACCAGTCAATAAATACGTAATTTTATTGTTTAAAGACTGACAGGGAATTCTGTTGCACCTATATTATAAACAGATACCCAACCTTGAACTTTCCTTTGTGTATATCGATGTCCCAGACATAAATAAAGGAGTCAATGTTGCAAAACTAATTTATAGGTATTAATACCATATAATTTGCAACAATTTAGGGAGTTGAGAAAACAGCAAATGAATCGCAAGCTGTGGGATGACTGATGACAGTTTTTAGAAGAACAACGTGCTTCTAGAAGTGTTAATTTTGACAGCGCAGGTACACAATTAATTATCACCAAGCTTCTTTGTATAAAGGTAGTAATCAGTAACAAAGCACTTTCAATGTTTTCTTTCATTCAAACAAAAAAAAATAAAACAATTTTATACCTTAATGAAGTGTTGTATAGATATTTTTAGGTGGGTTAATTAGCATACTCAAGGTAGAGGTTTCCAACCTGTCATCCACGAAATTTATTCGGTTATTTTGGACAATACAGCGTCGAGATGAAATTTATATATGTGTGTCTTCCGAATAAACACCTAAATAAAACTATTTAACCGTTTATGTTTTTGTTAAACGAATTACCACGCGTCCGTAACCACGATGGACGCTAACTTGTGTCCATTAGAGCATTTATATTTAAAATAACTGTTCAGCAAACAGCACTCGGGAACGTAGTATGTTTATGATAGTATCGTATTTTTACGGCTATGCCATTTATTGGGAATTGAGTGTTAATTGCGCAATAAACTGCACGGTTCGACGTAACAATTCAACCATTCTTGCAAGTGTGTAAGGTTTATTTACATTAACTGTTAAATGCGACCGAAGAGAATTTCCTAATGTGCGAACAAGATAGCGCGTATAGCCGTAGTGAACGTTAATTTTCCCTTTTCTTTCTGTAATACTACGTTTAATGATGTATTCCCGTAAATTTAATTCGCATTTAATAAAAAAAAGTGGTGACATAAACCTCCAGTATGTACGAACATCTGTTGAAAATAACAGAACGAGACGCACTTAGATACACCAATTTGGCAATTTCTGCTTTTAAGGCATTGACTATTCATTAAAATTTAGTATTCGTTCGCGTCTACAAAAATCAGTTAACTGTAATCGAACAAGCATTTGCATGAAAGAAGGAATTACAAGTAATAGAATCCCAGACAAACTCAGACTGCTGATAAAATCAAAATAAATTAAAGTAATTTACTTTATTATGTCGGTGTTAAAGGAAACAAACTTAAATATCTGCATTTCTAACTTAAGATTAGAAAGCTAACCTTGTTTTATAAAACAAAATTAAATAAGTTTAGCATAGCTAAACGAAACTTAAATAATAAATAAACACTGTAACCACTATGTAATAATTAGGAACAAGAACAGTGCAGTACCGTGATATAGGAACTATACTCTGTTCACGTTTAGAACATAATAGCGGGGGCTGATGTCGGTGTACGAATCACACAGGAACAATTCAGTAATTCAACATTTTTATATGTAGAAAAACACCAAACTACAGGTGAACTTAATTTGTTTAATTAATGTCCATATTAATTTAATTTACAATTAAATTAATCTGCAATTAGTATACAATCTTAATTTATTGTCCATAAATTCACCATAAGGGTCTGAATTTTGGTGTAAATATTATTTGCCTTATTAGTCAACATGTTGAGCATATTAATCTATTCACTTGTAAAATCTAAATCAAGGCAGATGATGAATTTGCTGTTATCATTAATTCCCCCACCTTATCTTCCACAATATTATCAAGTTGATGGATTTTATTTTCTTCTGCAATATCATGAGTAATAGCACTTTCCCAATGTTCAGCATTTACAGATTTAATCCCTCAAGCAGCAACCTGTTTATTATAATGATATCGAAATGGTTCAAAACGGCAATCTGATGTTAACTTAACAAAAATCACGAACCAAAATGACATAAATAAAACTGACATTCCGTTTTATCCAACATAAAATTCATTTGCAGAAGCAAGCGCGGGAATATCAACTTTAACCATTGTAAATTTGCCTGGAATTTCAACCAATCACAAGCCAGAAAATATTGCCTATTCTCTCTAACGCTATATTCTTAACGTGAATAGAGTATAGTGCTGTTATCCAGATCCGGATAATTTACCATCCGCTATCGAAAACCTCGGCTCCATACTATTGAAAATCTCGTATCTGGTGTAATAAAATAAGATTTGTTGATTTGTTGAATACCAAGGTTTTATAGCGCCTGTTATACTAACAAGCAAAGTCACGCAAGTGCACACTTTCGATTTTGATAAAATATTGTAGACATGTAGAGCAGTGAAGAATGATCGACCTGAATCTTTTCTGCTAATATTCAGATCACTAAAGAAAGAGGTAACACACGCGCAGACAAACGTGAATGTATAGTGGAGATCAATAGTGAAAGATATAGTATTGGTCAAAAGTTGTAAACAAAATAGTGCGGATTAAATGAAGGGTCAATGTAGTACAAAAGAGATAAAGATATGAAAATGTAAAGGAAGAAAAAAATTTCCATTAAGATGTGATAGGAATGAATAAATGGAACTGATGTTGCAAATGTCAGTTCTACAATTGGCTGCGTTTCTCGACCCGGTTTATACAAAACCAGGGGTCGGCAAACTACGCTTATTTCAATCCCGCCCGCAAGTTTCAAATGGCAAGTTGTTAGTTTAGTTACTGCTGAAAGTTTTTCTCATCCACAATAGGAGTTAACAATAGGAGGAAAATTATTGTACCGGAATGTATCTACATCTACTATTCATCGACTGATAGTCAACTAATATCACGGTAAATAGATCGGTTTATTCATTTACTTTCTAAATAATATTTCTAATCTTAATTGTTATTGGGTTTTAAATATTCTAGAAATAGATTTGCAAAAAAAGCTGAAAAAATGTGCCCACAGAAAAGGATTTGCTTCAATCAGTTGGCCTCTCGGCTAATACGACTGTGAAGAATTGAGGATGTCAGAATACGCCTATGAATGGAGGAGACAAAAAATTTCAAGTGGTTTAGTTGGTTCTTTATGAGTCAATAGATATTGCTGGTACTGTCCAAGTGTTTTTGTTTATTTGAGGAATTTATACCGAATTTGGAAATTTGCTTCTGTGCACAGTCTGCATGCAACAGGCGTAGATATCTTCAAAGAAGTCGAGAAATATATAACTCAGTATAATTTACGGTTGAGTCAGCTAAAGTCTATTACCAGTGGTGGTGGTACATATGTGTTGGACGGGGAAAGAATTAACAGGAAATAACTTTAGGGCTTGTGAAGAAGCTAAATGTGCAGAGCTTCTCATAACTCAAGGGATATGTCATCAAACATCTCTATCTGTTTTGCATTATTGAACCAATTGTGACAGTGGTTAATCCGCTCAGGATGAGTTAACCATTACTGGTTTCTTGAGTTTTTATTACAGATCAAATATATATTAAGCAACCGTTTGTTCAATAGTAGCGGAAAATTTTTATTAAGATTTTTCGAACTCAGCGTAGTTAATACCTAATAATTTCTTAAATGAAAAAAATATTAACTTTCGCTGAAGTCTCACAAATATATCTCACAATTCATTTCTTTTGACCTAAGTTGGATTAGAATCCCTGAAAATGGATTCTATTGTACTTCAAAATTTATGGACAGATGCTTTCAAGGTCATATTGAATTATTAGTGTGTGTTTCAAAATGCTCTAAAATATTAATCCAATTTCTTTCTTCATAACACAACCAGGTGTTTCAGGTTTTCTGAACTTTTTTACATCTGTTGGCCGCAAGTAAAAGGTATCTTCCATTGAATTCCTGACAAGGTTTTTTTGCAATTTTTTGGCGTTCTCCGTGAACTTTATAATATTTTTCATTGTTTGATTGTATATTTCAGGATGGTTTGTACTTTTCTGGGTACTAAACATATAGAAAATACTAATTATAACAATAATATTTTTTTGTAATGTCAAAGTCATAGTCCACCAAATAAAAAGTATTCGGCCATTTGGAAACGTTAATAAATAATACGAATAATTTAAAATAAAACTATTGACGGCTATACGGAATGTTACAGAAAAATTCAAAAATATACAGGCTGTTCTCTTTGAAAAATTAAGTTTTGTAACTTTAAAATTCTTTGATAGGTCAGCAATTTTTAGGCAGCCTCTATGATATGGAGGCAACTTTTTGCTACGTTCTTTTTCGATACAGTTTTACGAATAGAAACACCTCATAAAAAGAAATATACCTACTTATTAGAGTTTACAACTTGGGTTGCTAAATTTAATTTTTGTGGCGACCTGGCCCTGTCCTAAAAAAGTTTGCCGACCCCTGATATAAACCATTTCGAGGAATAACGGTCTCTTAAATTCCCTCTCTCTTGTCAAGGATGGGGACATAGTCAAAGTCAAAATTATGGCTGGCCCAAAGTGAATGATCAACTAAGGCACTACTATTGTTAGCAAATTTGCAGTCCTGCGCCTATGTTGTTGGATCCTGCACCTCAGGAGTTGATTGGACTCACATACGTACATCGGTCAATCCGGTCAACTTCCGAGGCGCAGGATCTAACAACACTCAAAAAAAGTGGGGAAAATTACCTCAAAAATGAGAAGCAACTTTCCTACCACCCATTATTGGGGTAATTTTTCTGCACGTGTAAAATTACCGAAGAAATGTAAGGTAGAAAAATTGCTTTTTTGGGTAATTGTTGGCACTTATTTCTTGAGTCTATCATGTGCAATAGTGCCCTATCTTTAGCAGCATCTTAAAATGGATTGTACGTAATTCGCTTGCCTCATCTTATCTTACATGTATATATATAATATGATACTAGTTTCTCTCGGCAGTAATTTCCAATGAAATGTATAGCTTATCACTGCTACAACGGCTTAATTGAGCAAATTATAACTCCTATTTACAATCTGTACTTATTATAACCAGAGCAAAGGCAGAGAAGGAAAACTTCTTGATTACTACTCATGCTTGAATAAAAAAGATATCGAGGTATTATTTACATGACAAATTATTTCCCACTGATTCGTCTCGCTCTCGAGAATAATTATTATTTAGACGTGAAAGGAACGGTCGGCCTAATTTATCCGTAAAAGGCCTATTAATAGTGCAGCCGAGGTTTAACTTAATAATGTCAATTTGTCAATCATTTAATTAAAGCTCGAATCGGTTTAATTTAGATAATGGACGTCAGGTACACGCGGACCTGTGAAACGTGGATGGGAACGGAGTCCGTAAAGTGGCATTTCGAGTAGCCCTTATCTATAGATCTATCCAGAGTTCGGCAGCTATTTGTTATTTTCGGAGATAAGCCATCAATAAACTCGACCTATTAGTTCTCAATTGGTCGGTAATTTGAAACCTCGCGATCACGGAGATGATCATTTGTTCTCCCGCTACGCTTTTGCTCTCTTTCTTAGCTGCCTTCCGATGCGCTTATGGTTGTTCGTGTTTGTGTGTATCGTTTTCGTTCCTTTTTTTTCTGGTCCGATATTTTTCTTTCTCTATTTTGACCGCTCGGGTTATTTGCTCCACTCTACCCCGGACAGTTAGGTTCACGCGTGTGTAGGTACTGTCCGTTTGAGTAATTCGATTTGATACTCGCATTCCACGTCTTAAGCTGGTGCGCGTTTCAAAAAAAATTCTCACGGGAGCCGTTCATTTTTTTCGTTTTAATTAAGTTTACGTTTGGCTAAAGATTAATGATGAGTACTGACGTTTGCATACCAAGGATTCCTTAAATCCAAGCGCATTTTTAAACTGTTTATCAGCCAAAATCAATCGAGCGATTGGAAGGGAGTTTTACCTAACGTTACAACAAAAATAACTATTTACTAACGACATTTGTTTTATTCTTCAGAAGTAATTGTTTTTATGCTACCATTGTTCAAGAAAGAAGACAATAAAAATTGCGTTAACTACGGAGGCTAGAAAAAGTTTAAGAAAACCAGGTGACTCAGTATTGGACAAAGGATAAGGGATACTCTAAAAAAGGTTTTACGTATACTGAAAAAGAAATAAGCAGAAGAACCTGAAGATGGCAAGTTTTGGCCGAAACATGTAGCAGAAGTTTATTTCGTTTTTAGGATTAATGATATAAAAAATTAATCTAGCACAATGTTCTGTTATTTATTATACTATTCCTACAACTTTGCCGTAAAACAAAAAAAAAACTTACCAGAAAAAAATATTCGATTACAAAACTGAAGCTAAGTTCTTATATATAATACAAGTCACTCCATACATCTGGGAGTGTAATTTGTAGTGATTACAAAACATTTCTGTGTATTACACAATGTAAGACAAAATATGGATGTAGTTACGCATTTATACACCGAAAAAAAAGATTTGCTGATTCAACCAATAATTGGTATATTCAACTTTTTTTGTATTTAAATATGCTTAAACCCACTCGAAAATGTTAACGAATTACGCAGAATTAGTTGCGTGAGTGTTGTTACTCAATCTGCAAAGATAATTTTAAACCTTGCCAGAAGAAATTAACTTTTTGAGTTTAAATTTAAATATACTTACTTAACGAAAAATGATAGGTATTAAGTCAAGTAGGTTAAGTGTCCACTAAGGAACATCTTCAGGTTAGAATTATAAAACAATTTTTACATATTTTATGATCCTGACCTGAAGATGTTCGTTAGTGAATGAAACCGGTAATCTTTAAAGAATTTGTGCGAATTGGACCATTTCACTCCTTTTTCTTACTACAATTTACTCACACAGAGTCAAAAACCATGATTATATTAAGTTAAGTGTTATGTCTTATTTCAACGTGAGCAATTTTGTTGTATTAAATGCCAAAATTACATTGATGCAAAACTGCTTTTCAACGGATAATGTTGCATTCTTACAGCAAATTATGCGGGCATTCAAATTTGTTTTGCAAAGTATATGTTCACCTCAAGAAGTGTAAAATATCGAAGTCGGTATACACAAAAAAGAAAAGTGCGGTCACAAGTTCCTGTTCACTGTTAGATGTTTCACCAAGTAAACCCCACATTAATATTTTATAATGGATTTTGCATGCCATTTGTGTTGAATATGTGTTATTCTTATTGCTAATGTGAAACGGGAGAAGCGCCATCTTTACGACACTTTCTGCAATACATACAGTTATTTAACGTATTTGCTATTATATGAGCAGAAAACTACCATAATAATGTTTAGATCAGAGTAGTTGTTTAGCAAAGTTAAGATTAAATTTGGAAAAAGGCAATTTCGGCATCATAACTGCAATTTTCATTACCCTAACCCTTATTTCTTAATTCAGTTTCCTTTTTTTTTTATTTCACATACCTCGTTTCCTTTCTTTTTGCCACCGAACACTAGTTTTATGTTTTTCCCAAGCTCAGCAACTTACAATGGCTTAGTCTTAGTTCTGATTGCATATCGGAATATTTAATTATAATGTGTAATCTTACTTTAGCCTATCTTTGTGGCTGTGTCACCATTCCTCATTCTCTAAACATTTGTTTTCTCGATCAATGGAAACTAGCAGATATCACTTACATTTAAAAATAACGCTAGTGTCATAGTTACATATGTCTTTGCAACATCAAATATTTTTGAACATACAACCTCAAAATATGTTCTTAATAATTGTATAAATATGTTACACTTTGATACTATAAAAAGTTTTTGCTAAGGCTTTTGATCAAGTTGCACCTTTAATTCAAAAACTTTCGTTGTCAAATCAACCACTTTTTAGGGTTAAATCACGTTTATGTAGACTCTTACTATGTTTTAGAACCTCAGACAATATAATTCCTTTTTTCTTGTACTAGACAGAGAAATCTGTAAATGCAAAGGAATGAAAGATAATAATGAGAAAAGATAAGAATAAAAACGACAAACGACAGCCCATCTTTTTAGAGAAAGCCTTTCACAAAGTTCGCAAAAATAAAATAAAAGCTTGAGGAATCCAAATATTAAATCTATGGTTTAAGTCTAAATCACAAGTAAAAATCTCAAGTTAAAAAATCAAGCAAATGACAAAGCAGTGAAATATAAATGGTAGAACCTGAAAAGAGTCATCCACGTAACAAAATGCATTTTTTGAGGATAATACAGCAGAGAGATGGAAACACTTACAACTAATTCTAAATGCTGAGAATCAATCTTAAGAAATTAATGGGTAACTTTGACAACAGAAGAACAAATACAAATTCAAATAAGAATCGATGAAGATGCAACAGGTCAAAAGCTTTAAGTATTTAGAAGCACACTAATGAAACACAGAGGCTCGAAATTTAACTGAACAAAAGATTGGAGAAGGCCAATAAAGCATACTAACACTAACACTGTAATAAAAATAAAAAATATCACATCAGTAATCATCACACACTTGAGCATCGTGTAATATTATATTACATTGCAAATATGTATATCAACCCATATACGTTTCAAGACATTTTAACATAAACTTTAATAGCAAAGCTCTCATCCTCGGCAGTAGCACTTAACTGTTGCTGATGGTGATAGCTTTGCTTTTGAAACGCGCGTCCAGTGTAATGAAGCTTATGGTTAAGGTGTTTTAAAGTCTGTGGTGTTATCAGTGCCAGTTGAGTTTTGCAGTTGCAAGTTTGCAGTTTGAGTTGCATTTTGAGTATTTTTGTCATGCAGAAAAAAAACTAAGTTTGAATGAAACTTAAATAATCACAACAATTTTTGTTTGTGATGTTTGTTTAATATTATTCTATCTACCTGCTACAGAATAATATCAAAAAGACAGTTGTAAAATTTCGCTGCGGCAACATTTGCTTGGACATGATTTATCACAGCAGGATATTTTCCAGATGCGTAGCTTACTGGACGATGGATGAAATATAAAAGAAAAGAGTAATGAATCAAACGAAAATTGAAGTTCACAGACTTCACCTATTTACTTTCAATTGCAAGGCATTGTAGTGTATGATTCGTATTGCGGAAATGAGGTACTTACAAAGAGTGTAAGGCATATTAGGCAGCCAGAAACCGACGCATCAGTAAAGAATTGAAAACAGGGCAAAGACAACTTGGATGGAACCAACACTTGCAAGAGTTAAGTAATGACGAAATGACAGGAGAAAGATTTTTTAGCAGCAGGTGTAATAATATAGTAATAGTTGATTGTTGGTCTTCTTTTTCCTTTTAACAATAACTTATTCAACAACAATTACGCATCAAAGTCTCTACGTGTTGTCAAATATAAACAGAAGAACAGACAATAGATTGATCATTAAAAGATAAAATTCATAAGTCATTCGATCATACACAGTATTTTATGAAACAGTGCATGGAACTGAAGAAAAAAAGGCACTATTTTCGAGTGAAAGCTGCATCATAAATATTGTACAACGAAAGTGGGACATTTATTTTATCAATGGTTGATCTTTGCGTGTCTCGCACGTATGTCTCGTACGTAAAGTTGTCAATCTTCGCGGCCATAAACTGTGAAAACGTGATTCCATTTCGAGAAACACTTTCAAAACACACTCAAGTTCTCTTCGCAGGCCGACGCGGCTACAGCTGAGGTAGGTTCAGTAGTGCGTCATAAACGGTGAGTCGATTGACCGACAATCAACTCTGAACTCAAATAAACATATCACAAACAGCTACCAGAACGGCCACGGTGACGATGATGTATTGATAGGTCTGTGTTTATTAGTCGACAACTCGGCATGATAGATGTCGCTGAAATTCTGTTTATCTAATGTATGTAAAGTATATCGTTTTTCTTTCGCAGAAAAAACATAATATACAGTTTACCTTATACATAGTTTTATTTCTTTTAGCAAACATACATCCTCATAAAGAATATTATAGGTTATTGCGCAAGCTTTACTTACCTCGATCAACAATCCTCCCAAATAGATTTTTCCCTCTTAAGAAATTCTTTGTCGTGCAGTTCCATCTTCGATTCCTAAACTGATACTGGCATTCCTGTATCGCTTGGTTGGCACCTTTCGCGATGGCTTGAAGTACGCCGTGATTTTCTCTGACCAACTTCTGTTGTTTCTTCCTCAAGGTGTTGTGAATCGACGTTCCGTACATGGGGATGCCTGGCGCCAAGGGTGACAAATTATTCGGCTCCCCAGCTTTCGCTATGCCCCTATGGACAAACGTCAAGAAAAAAATATCATCAATAAGCCTTTAGCCTCTTTAACTCTGGACAAGATAACGCGATAAGGCGTTTCGTTAAAGTTTATTTTAGTTCCCAAGGGGACGACATTTATGCGCGCTGTTGATTTCATTAGGTAACGTAAATATCCAATACAAGATAAAGCTATTAGTTTAAAGAAGTTGCGCATTAAATCGGCGTAGATATAAACTCGGGGTCTATGCGAGGTAATTAACTTTAATACTGCAATAAATACCCGCCAGGATTCCTGTATTATCATCGGCTACTGCAGCAAAATAACAGAGACTTACGAATTATGTTAAGATATAGAAGGGTTACAAGGTTGCTATTTCAAATGTACATAAATAATAACTTAAAATTTGGCATAATTATAAATAAACAAATTTGATTAAATTCCTTTAGATAACGCTTGTAGAATGAATTAATGATTAAATCACACCAACGTCAACAATATCAGCGCACTTTCGTATTGATGAAAAATCACTCCCTCCGATGTGTGTGTCTAGTATCTGGTATCAGTGTTAGTCGAGTCTTGATGCGCGATACTACAATTCTCCATTTTTGCTACTTAAATAAGGTGAAGGGCTTATATATAATATTTATAATCAAATAAATAAATAATTTTGCTCTTTCCCGACACTGTATTGTATACTTGTGTTAAACGTTAATGTTACATATATGAAACTTAGTACTGACCTGGCACAGAGACGAAAGCTGACCACTCTAGTGATGAATTTAGGTTCTCAAAGCACACAGAAAAATAAATGTTTTTAAAATATTTTGTCATTTTAACACAATTACTCACAAAATTAGCTCATAAGCGGTACTTACTCGATTATAACTGAAAAATGTAAGATTTGTTAAATTTTATCTTTGTTTGTATACAGATGTTTTATCCAAAATAATGATATATACTTGCAGAAATGATTAGTGAAAAATATTTGAGTCAATACAATAGTGAATATTGGTTTACACAAACGTTTTTAGTAAATTACACAATGAAATCAAGAAATTCACTAAAGTTTATATTCCAAGTCCAGTTAAAATTAATAAAACTAACAAAACACAAATTACTTTTAAAAATAATTTTGGTATTTTTTGGCAAACATTGCGTCATGCTTGAAACTTGAAACGTTATATAGCAATTTTAATATACAGTGCCATTGATTTGAGGCATTATCAAGATTACCTACTAAGGGTGCCTACATACCCAACGTTTATCAGCAGCAGGGGAAAAATATTAGAAAATGTCTAATATCCCCAAAATGGTACTTTAGAGTTAAATACAATTATGAGATAGACTAGTGTACAAACAAATTTTCCTTGTGATTATCAAGATATTATCAATTTACGTAAGTAATAGATAAATGTAACATCACGTTTTTATTATTTACGTCTCTCTAAGGTCTCATTTTTGTCTATTTTTCAGTAGCTATATGAATTATTTGCTTAAAAAGTGGTTTGTTGCACAATACGAAGTTATTGAGGAATTAATTATAATGAAAAAAATGACATTCACAAACAAAAAGTATGAATATATGAAAAAAAAATTACTTAACTTTACAAAACCCAATCGTGGGAAGTACAAGGTAATGTTGGTAACATTGCTTTATCGCCAATACGACTACTACAATCCCATTATATAAAAAAATGTTTGTCTTGTAAATTCAATAAAATGTAAAATGTAATATGTTAATTTATCTTTTAAAATATATATCCAGCAAAGGAAGATTGTGCAAATACTTATTTATTCTAGTTGAAGTTTAACAAAATGTTTGTCGATCATCAGGAATTATTTGCAATTATACTGATACAAACTAAGTAACCAAAAATCCATAATATGTTACATAAACTCACAAACCATGTACAAAATATATAATCTTTATTAGCACCTGTTGTTTGCAAAATTTTAACAAATACACTGAGAAAAGGAAATAGAAGAAGAATTTAATAATACCTAGTGTCATTGGAGCTTCATTTATAATTATGAAATAAACGGAATCCTTGATTGAAAGTGTACTTAAGCAATAACTTCTTTAGTCATATTTTAACTAATTTCAATAAGGGCGCCATCTTTTGAAAGAGTTTTTAAGCATTTAATATTTTCACTATAAAATAAATTTGCTTCTACCCACGTACTCCTCATCATGTAATGACTAAGATAATTGCTTAGGGAGGTTGTTTCCACCGATCTTTTCAATAGTTTCTTAATATTGATGTTAGTATGGGCGACTGAGGCTAATTGTTATGTGGGTAGACAGTTGCAGCGACAACTGTGGCTAAACACAGAACGTTATAATGACGGTAGGAAGTGGCAAATGATCGGCCGACGGTGGTGTGATCATTTGCCACTTTCTAATGCTAATATCGCGTTCTCTGTTTAGTCGCAGTTGCCGCTGTAACTACCTACCACTGTCGCGACCAGCCCTTAATATGTCCTTTAATTGAAATGTCCTATAATCCCTAATTCGCAATTTATAAATTTATTTCCCATGTTGCCGTAACTCAAAGAAACATTGAGGAAGATGACGTTTTTATTATAAAATTACTGCAACGATAATTTCCCCAACTTCATCTAGAAAGATCAATCAATAGATACATGTTTTTACTGTTACATGTATACTAAATACTTGATGTTCTGCAAAATAATTTCATTCTTAAACCTAATCTTTACAGTGTCGTTTTTTTTTTGCACACGTCCTCGCACAGTTTCAACCATAAGCTCCTATAGTTGATTTATGCTAGTCGGATTTAAGATCATTAACGGATTATCCGCATCAGAAAAAAAATGCAATTAATAAATTCTAATCACAATAAACGGGCGACATGGATTTGATTTATGTTATTGTGCTTCGGATATTTAACGGGAAAAAAGGCCTTGTTCAACACCACCATATATCAAATTATAAATCTAGAGCTGTCGACCGTAACTCCGTGGGCTTTTTTTTATCGTTCTTTCAACACAACTCACGCACAATCCTTTGAAATTTATCGTTCCATAAATGCTCCGGATAAGTTCGCTTTTTATTGTTCATTTGTCTTATACATATTTACCAATCGATGGTCCGGATCGGCTGTAGCTTCATCAGAGAGTGAGTATTGTTATGTACACAGGGTATTCAGAAAGTTATTAGCGGATCCATCTTACTTGATTTTATTCGAAGTGTGAAAATCTTTAATTATAATTGAAGCAGTTATAGGTTTAAGGAGTAATTTTCAATTCATGATAATAACTAAAGAGCGGCGTTTAAAACACCCGAATCATTCAAGCCTGAGCAAGCAAGAAAGAAAATATCACTTCCTTGTAATGGAAAGGACCCGACATCTTTTTGTTCAAATACTTTTTTTCTAAAAGGTACAAAAGAGGCAGACCCACAATCTGTAGCAGTGTTACTATGATTTCCAATTTCAAATATTGATTTAAAAATTGGGGCATTATAAAATTTATTAAAACTAAAAAAAAAATGTAATCCTTTAACAAATAATACGAAAATGGCTGAAATCATACAAATACTAATATAATACAACATTGTTAGAGCTGCTATTGAAAAGTAGAATGCAAGAAAATGTATCCACTATCCGAAATGTAAGATTAAAATTCAGATAGCATATTCAGATTGCGGATACGTATAAGGATCTGGATCGTGGAAGTACTGACACCATTTACTTACCAAATATATTATTCTGCTGTCTCTAGTACAGAAACTTGAAATAATGTTTGCCTTAAATCTAATATAATTTCAATAAAATATTAATAGGATGTTGACAGTCTTATTATACATCTTAGCGAATCTCTGGTTATCTATTTACAGATTGTGGACAATAACCTTTATGTGTCAGTTACCATTGTGGATGCATCAACTGCTTGCTAACGAATCTATAGTTTCTTACCTAAATATACAAGCTGCACCCCTAAGTCTCTTCTGGGGTCGTTTAAATTTGATATAAAATGTAGGTTATTTTAATGTGAATATGTATTTAGAAAGTCATACTAATGGTGCAACAAAAATAAAGTTTAAAAAAAGCACCTAGAATTTATGAAAAACACATAACACGCCTATTTTGAAATAATATTCGACTCTTTATTCATAGGTATGCATGTATCTTGGATTAATTTCAAATATTCAAAACTTGCCTGGCAAATTGTAAATTCAAACATCTAAATATGTCAAATATACTTCAAAACCTTTTGCCAATTCAATATCAGTAGAGTCGTCTATCGAACAATAGTTAAGCTAACTCTAAGAAACCCAGTAATTTGAATATAAATATTGATAAACTTGAAACTTAATATCCATAAAACCATATCAAATCTATTATGTCAATATATCAACTTAAATTTGAGTCGCACATGCAAATTGTGAATGTAACCTCTCAATGTTACCATAATTAAAATATATAAAATATTCTTAGTGTTTAAAAATGATTGAAAACTAAATAATATTTCTCTATTGTAGGTATGAGATCGTAGATCGAAATCTGGGTACAGAAAACTGCATCAATCCGGATTCGAGGAAAACGATGCCCAAATTTCAGATGTAAATAAAGGGCTACAAGACAGTTCTTATCAGGATCTCGGGAAAATTATCCTAGAGATATCTAAAATATTGTTACAGGTATACGGGAACTTAGTTGTGATTTTAAGTAAAAACATTATGGAATTGGGATATTACTTAAAGTAATGTTAAATGTGTATCGTTAAATGCTAGAGCGATCACCGATACAACCGTCTCCTCTATTGACCAAGAGAGAATGGGTGAATTTGAATTCAATAACTTTTAAATCCCATCGACTGTTCATTGAAGATCTGTACATCATATATGATATTTTAACAGGAACTAAAACAGTCGCCAAGTGACCGTTATTCACCCCCGAACAAAGGGAATAGAAAGAAAAAAGTTCCAGTAATCAAATTTCAAGCTTATAAAAAGACAATAAAATACAACTAATAATATGTTTACATTACAGAATAGGACTTTGATTTAGTAGTAGCTATAAACAGTAATTTGCAGTTGACAGTTGAAGATACGAGTGGATGAAGGTGCTATGTCGCATTTTAAAAGCTGTCTTTTTTGCATGAATGAAGGTGTTTTGTACCCATCTCTCATAGCATCATCGAAAATTTCAGAAATTCAAGAACACTTTAGTTTTGTGAATGTATGAAGGGGTTATGTTACACTACTTTTGAGAAAAATTACATAAAAAAAACTTGATTTCTAAAAAAGTTTGATTTTGTAACATAACACCTTCATCCACTCGTGTCTTCAATTAATAACAAGTCATGCGTTCACATCGCTCAATAGCTTTCGCCAGTGCAAAGAACATCATTCGATTATGAGTCATTATTACGCCTGCACCCGTTGAACGACTTAAAATTTTCGTCCTTTTCATCTTTGCCAAAGATTTTTACTCACTCCAGGAATCGGTTTTATTTTCTGTTGACGGCAAATCTGTTACATGAATATTAAACTTACAAATTACCTTTTCAGTGGATTTCACATGTTTTACCAATTACCAACCTGTGACAGTGCTATAAGCTCATGGAATTAATAAGGCCGACATCCTGAGGCAAGCTAAAGAAACATCCATTGATGAGAATTTTTACGATAAATGTGAAATCAACATTTAAAATAATTAAGAAATGATCTTTAGTTTCTTTGAATAAAATGAAGTGATGTTAAAGTTAATAAGTTATTTAAAAGATTCAAAATACTTACAATTACTAAATCAGCTTAAGAAAAGTTTAAGAAAATTTTAAAATTACGAAATTGAACTGTATAATAATTAAAATATTTGTATAAAACTTGGACCATTATTACATAGGGGCACAGCGGACAAAATGATTCTAAAAATCATGAGTAATTTTTGCTCTTCAGATTCAGAAACGTAGCTTTTATTAAAGAGTTTTATCAGATAGTGGTCCAGAGACGTCATTATCAACGTGTAGTGACTTTGACAGGGGTAGAATTGTTGCCTATTGAGACGTTAGTTCATTCTATCGCAAAATTGGCTATCGTGTTAATTGTACTGCAATGACAATAATGCGTGTGTGTCGTGTGTGGACAAGAAAAAGTGGAGGAATACGAAGAAGACGGACGTGTACTACAGGGCGTCAAGATAGGCGTTTCAAACAACTAGATCTACGAGATCGTTTTGCTACTACGCATCAAATCGCTGACCAATGAGCCTTTGGACTTTTTTGACATCGTCCATGATTAGTGCTTCCTTAGCAGAGAACGGAAGCTTTGGGAGGTAGAATGGCATAATGTCGTCTTCATGAATCGCAATTCTGTCTAGATATGCACGATGGCCGTAAAAGCCTACAACGCCAACGCCGGCTTGGAGAGCGACGTGATATTGGATTTGCCGTTGAAAGCCATGTATACAGGATTATTGGAGTAATGGTTTGAGAGGCTATTGCCTATGACAGCCAATCACCATTTCTCTTTACTCGAGGCAGTATGACAGCTGCATGTTATGTTGAAAATGTCCTACAAACCACTTTACTACCTTATCTAAATGGCAATCCAAATGTCCTTTTTCAGCAAGACAACGCACGTCCCCATATTGCTTGGTGAACCATGAGCTTTCTCCAAGAAGCAGGCGTATAATTTTGCCGTGGCCACCCCGTCCACTGGACTTAAATCCCATTGAACATGTCTGGGATATCATGCGGAGAGACTATCTTCTTTGCAACATCCTCCACAGATTCTTAATCCACGAAATCCAAGTTGCTTGGAATGAGGTGCTACAAGCAGATACCAGACCATCTCATTTTGTGGATGCCTAGACGTGTACAGGGGTGTACTCAGCTATGGGGTCGCTAAACACATTATTTTTTTTTCGTATTACATGTTAATAAAATTTCTTGCAAATATTATCGTTTCATTTTTGATGTAAAACTATCACTTTGCCAAAAAATCCAGTTGAACAGATTATTCCTTCTAGCTGTCACACTTCTGATGTCACTGAGTACGTATATGCAGTTGATAGATAATTTCATAAAAAAATCCTTCAAAATTTGACGTCGTTCGAGATCTATTTGAACATCTTCAAACCAAAATCCTCTCCGAGATGTTTACACACGCCATAGAGATTGAATGTGTGTGTGCACTCGCTAAGCGCATGGGTGACCTTTTCACGTCTGTAAATTGTCGAGCATTAGAATTTTATTATCACACCGACGAAGGCTCGTATTTCCGATAGTGGTGTATATAGACAAAAAGGCGTACACTCAATTCGTGTAGTATTCCGAATTGTTTGAGGAGAAATAATGTGAAAATCAAATATTAACTTTACTGGGTGAGAATTGTCGATAAACAAAACAAATCTTTTTTTCGTCCTATTGACTTTAGGATTACAAAAATAAACAGAAGAAGAAAACGTTCACCAAACAGAACCGAATGAGTATTTCGACAGATACCCATGGGGAAATAAGAAACGGACATCGTCGGGAGAGACCGAGAAGAAATGATGACCAACATTGTAGAGGCAATGGACGACACGAATACGCGAGGCAAAAAAGAACAGTACACGCCGAGAGAACCTGTTAATATGCTAATTTTTAATTCGAGATTATTAATTGTACACGAAGTATTAATTTAAATATTATGTATTGAGACACGCGGATATAAATAATGATCGTAAAAAAAATCTGTTTGCGTCCGTCAGCGTTTATATGCGTACGAAAACCGCGGAGGTCCTGATCGCCGCGGTGTAGATCGATTAAAACCAATACCGTAAAACGCGCAGCGAAAACGATCCCGATGAAATAAAAAAGAAAAACAATGTCATCCCGAAAAGGACGACGTTTTCGATCGGGTAATTTGCGGTAAAACTCCGTTATTAAATACGCATATGCATATGTGGTCGTCCCGTCTGTATTGAAATGGCTCTATAAAATTTCATGGAGTGCTTTGATTATCTCGTGAAATTTTAAACGTACGCGCATTATATCGCTAATACGCTTTGTGAGGTTTTATGTCGCTTTAAAAACGTACAGTGCTCGTTACTGACAAGTTACCGCCCCGCGTATTCTATCGATGTTACCTCTAAATGATATTCTCGCGCTGTAGTTAAAAGAGGTAAAAAAGAGACGCATGAATGACCGTGATAACATTCTCTAAACGTTATTGAATTAATTAATTTTCGATGTTTCTCCATTTTAAAAGCGAAAGGTTGCTTATTACAGGTAAGTAGGACTATTAAAGTTTCTTCACTCATCTGATCTGCAATTATTTTCTATTAATAGAATTTAGCATATCTGCAAAGTCGCTGTTGCTTTAACTTAAACAAAAACATATTCAAAATGCTTTTAACAATTTAAAAGTATACATGCGTACTGCATATATGTAATATTTAGCTATAAACTTTCAAAGACATATTATGTAAGTATTAAGCAATGTCAAGGTAAACACTTATACAAATCCAGGATGGAGATCCAATTATCAACTGAATTATATGTAATTTACCATGATATTAGTTTTTTTTTTGTTTTATTTTATGCAATAGTCAATTAAGTATAGAAATAATCTGGCTCTCATAAATTTAAATTACGTAAATTTGCTTAGAGCTACAGTAACAGAATTAAAGGACTCTTTACACCGAAGAAACAATTTCTCAAAGGCAGCATTGTTTACACAAAAATAAGTTAAGTATATGAAATGAATAATTTTTGTTTAAAAAAAAGTAGTCATTCCGAATCTGCTTCTTTAATGTAAAGACTATTCCTTCATATGAATGAAACCGTTCTATCTCTCTTCAATATTTTATGAATCGGCTATTAACACTATTTTCTATACTTACGTTAAAAGTGTTGTTTAGTGTATGGCTAGTCGCCTGCCGCAGAATTATGCAAGAATTTGACAAGTAACTTATTTTAATTTCAATATACATCAGTTATATGTACTTTTTTTTTGGAAAAAGTGAAGAGTGATTTTTAAATTAAAATCAATGAAATCTCCATACAAAAATTGGCAATATTTTTTGCCATCGAACAAACGAAATTATGTCAATCTCAAAGTGATGCCTCAAATGGTAAAACAAATGATTATCAAGGGATTCCGCAGAAAACTACTCAATCTTGTACTTTTTTGGATGAAACATGAATTAATTTTTATAAGACTGGATTCGTTATATTGTTAATACCAGGGGTAAAGTGCATAAATACTGTTTCTTTCCTCATTTACATACAGCTGGTTATTAGGAGACCACTTACAATTAGTGAAAGCATTTAGCAAAATCTGGGTCCTAGAAATTAAATTCTCTGTACTACAATATATACCTTCCAAATGAGTTATGATTCAACAGTACGCAAACCTGTATGAGTTTTATTCAACGCTTTTTGCAAAGAACAATTCTTAAATTAAAATTAATGAAATCTCCGTACAAACATTGGCAGTGTTTTTTTGCCATCGAACAAACGAAATTATGTCAATCTCAAAGTGGTGCCTCTAAATGCCTCAAGAAATGGCGGAAAACTACTCAATTGGCAACGTTGTAAGAACAATCACATGGATAAAGGTAATGAACACACAAATGGGTCGATTCATTTCCTTCCGAAGAAGGGATTATATGTATGCCACAGAGCTGATGCCTAAGCAGAAAACTGTTTTTCGTAAAAAAATCGTACCCAAAATAAAAATAATGAAAATATACCAAATCTTTTAGAAAAATATTTTGAGTGACTCAAAGCTAACATTAAAACAATTGGATAGGTACTTTTTAAGTTATCAAGAGGCTGAACCCTCTTAATGAAAAGCGAAGTGTCATAAACAACAAAAACTGCTGACAAAAGTGGTTTTTTTTTTTGTAAGTTTACGGTTTACCTACTGTACCGACTGAAAAATCCCATTTACTATGACAATAGAAGTAACAACAGCTAGAATGCAGGAATTCTTAATTTGTTAATAAAATCACCTTGAAAGTTTTTCTTCTTCACTGATTTTAAGTTTATACAGTGCATCTGAAAAGTCTGGAAACACCCAAATGACAATGTAATTAATATTTTTTTGAGAAAAACCATAAAACATGTCGATTAATGTTTTAGAAAAGCTCCCTGTTAATAACAGTAGTGTCGTTTTTGCAATGAACTTTGTTGCCCGTCAAGTGCGTGAATCTGTTTCTCATTTTATGGTCTTTTTTTTAAATTAAATTGAATTTTAAACCTTGTGCCGCCATCTAGTATTGCGAACGTCATTCACACGAATTCCGTCTTGTTAGTAATTTTGATTAAGAGCATTTTTCTTTTCATCTAAAAGTAACTTTTATAGTATTTCATATTATTAGAATATTCCGCACATTCTTGTTCATCAATATTTTAGTTTTCACATTAATTGCATTCAGTTTCTGATTTCTTAACGTTCATTTGACTCATTAGTGATTACGTATTTCCGACTTCCTTCTGCATGCGGTAGACGACGCCGACCATCTGAACCGAGCTACGTGTTTATGTGACCTCAATGAATTCTTGGTCAATTCCCCATTAGTGGGTTCTTTCATGCGAGTCACTTAGTTAGAAATCGCTTGTTTATGTTATCCCTGGACTGCCAGGAGTGTGTTTTGCGACAGCGAGTTTCTTGAAAAGGCCTGAAAAGGTTTTTATCTAAACACTTTCGTTCGACACTGCGCCAAGTCTCCATCTTAGGTCGTTGGTAAGCGTTATTTTTCCTTTGTCCAAAGCTTCCATTTAGTAATATCTGGCTGTGTCCCTTAAAGGGCCTACTTATTTAGGGCGAGATTATCCACGTATTCACCACGAAATCATTCACTTGTAAACACCAAGGCCACATGCTTCACCTCATCTACCGGCCATCCGCAGTCAGTCAAGGTACACTTTTCTTCTCTTTGTATTATTGTATAACTTTTATATTTTGCCTTAATTAACTGATAACTTTTGTGTTCGCCTTAATCAGCTGATATCGTAATGTAAATCTTTTGTATTTCTTTTATAATTAACCAACTTTAAATATATTTTAATATTAATATATTAATCCTTATAATTATTTCGATTCAACTGTTCCTGAACCTACGACTGGGGTCGCATCGAAAACTTGATACCCACCAAGTATCTAAGGTGCGTTTTTCTTTATATTAGCTGTAGTAGTACTACAATTAGAACAACTAGTGTGTTAAACATTTTAGTTATTGGTCACGTTCTGCCCAATACGTTAGAATTCAAATTGAACGTATTCGAAAATTATAAACAAAGGGCTGACAAAGCAAACTGAAAATCACCCGCACGCAATACATACATAACAATTTCACAACTTACGCGTACAACCATACTTCTACACTATTTCTTCTCATCAAGAACAAGACACACACCTATTTCGAAGTATGTAATTGTTCGAAGTACAGTAAACATTCGCAAACCTTAATCGCTAGAAATATTTATGACATACCTGACAAAAATGAACTAAGTCAAAGAGGAGAAGAAGACAGGAGCAGTATAAAACAAGAAAATTCCGTAGAAGAAGAAGGAGAAGAAGAAACAGAAGAAGACCAGAGCGTGAGAACGGTTGATCATTCAGTTGTTATCTTCACTTACTGTCTCGGCAATATGTTAACCTCTTATCTAGTGAATTCCACCGTTAAAGGTATGTCACCAGAGCCGACAAAAAAACTCGCCACTACCGTGCACTAATATCCAGGATCCCGACCATTATTCCTCCACCACGTAGCCTAGCAGACTTGCGACTCTCTCGCTCCCCACCAAGCGGAAGACCGACGGCGTGAGCAGGACGCGAACAAACACGAAAAATCGAAGGGAATCTTGTAATGAAGTGGCATGATTTTTACATTACTCGGCGGACATTTCGGCATCCGTGAGGTTTTTATTACGCCGTAGACGCGGTCTGTAGAT
Source organism: Protaetia brevitarsis (assembly GCA_004143645.1). NCBI lineage: Eukaryota > Metazoa > Arthropoda > Insecta > Coleoptera > Scarabaeidae > Protaetia > Protaetia brevitarsis. The sequence goes on along the minus strand of RXPK01000195.1, from coordinate 2,632,669 downwards.
TATCTAGTCGGGTTTTTGGATTGAATCGCGTAACAAATGGAAAGAAAATGAAGAAAAACATTACAACAATGTCACTTCGTTTTCGTAGGAAGGCGTTGCATAATGAATATGAAAGCTTCTTCGTGTATGAAGACGCTTATTTGCTTTATACTTTCTACAAAAGTATTTATTAAATACATAGAAATATTCTAAATGTACTCTCGAACTCATACGACTTCTTCATAAATGCTATTACTTTCTATTTATGGTGTTTTACTTAAACAACTTTGCTACTTTACTTAGAGTGTTTATTCTTGTACCCCGGGATTGTTGAAAAGATAAATTATCTTTAGAAAATGATCAAATTGATACGACCACGCACGCTTTTAAACCCTACATTGATTTAATTCATATACTTATTCACTTTAATTTTAACACCCTCAAAGTTAAGTTTAAGTTTACAGCGCTATTTAAGTGACGCAAATATTAGTGATGTAGTGATTTGATCTATAATTTTGAAATTTCGTATGGTAAAATCAGATTTTTTTTCTGAATACTTCAATATAAATAAATTTGTCATCGAAATGCCCTTCATGCTAGGTGCATGACACCTTATTTCTTTTGTTTTTTAAACAGAAACATGGATCCAGCGTTAAGCATTCGTAGATCTTATTTTATAGACAATATGTAATGTGCCTCTAAGGTCGCTCTAATGTTTCCTTTCGAAAAAATTGAAGTCTTATAGTTTTACTTCATAAAAAAAGATTTTTTTTTTAAATTATCATTTCACTTTCTATATATTCCCTATGAAAGTGTCATAGGCTAGACTGCTACACAATTCAAAAATGTTGACACCAACAGAGGATGAGCGTATTTGATTATTCTAAATAATCTGTTCTATATATTCATTTTCAATCAAATTTGAAGAGTAGAAACAATATGCTAAAATATTAGTGGGCTTCATTACATTGGAAAATCATAAAATATTAGGAAAATAAGTGGTCCTTTTCAATCAGTGGTATTATATTAATGTTCGTCTTTATGTGTTTCGGCCACGGCCATCTTCAGAAGCATAAACTAAAAGAATGAAATGTATAATTATATTCTTGAAAAAAGAAAAAGTTTTGAATAACATTAAAAAGTATCAAAATTTAAATTTATATAAAATAGTATGTGGATGGTGATATTTATTATCCATAGTATCCAGTATGTGGTCATAGTCGTACACAATGTCAAATAAATAAAATGTGAAGTCTAAAATAATGAAAGTATAAAAAGAATACTTACAAACACGTCGTTTACAAAATTATAAATGAGGGTCCGAAAATTGTGAAAAATATTTGAGTGAAATCTATACAAACAAGAAAAATTAAATTTTAAAAATTTAAAATTAATGAAAACATTAAACCATGATTGCCCTCTTCTTTTTATTTTAAAGTTTGTTGCGTATCATTTGTCGGAGCCATTTATTTTTCCAGACAAATTAAAAATTAGTAAAATCGTTGCCGTGTATAAAAAGGGTGACAAATTTGAAGCCACGAATTACAGGTCCATCACCTTACCCACGGCAATTCCTCAAATTTTTCGAGAAAATTAGTTTAGTTAGTTAGTTTAGAAAAGAAAAAGATGATTTTTAACCACCAGTTTGGTTTCTTATAGGGAAAATCTTATTCGGACACCATGCATAATGTCATGGCTCACATTTACAAACACCTAGATCCTGGGGATACTACTCTTGGTGTATTTTTTTGACTTGTCAAAAGCATTTGAGACACTAAATTACAATATCCTTTTGAGCGAATTGTGGGCATATGAAATACGCGGTAGTCCTCAAAGTTTTATCGCTATCCACAGTCGTACGAACAACGTCAGAAAGCAATATCTTTCACCTTCAATAGATATCACCTGCGGTGTGCCTCAAGGTTCCATCTTGGGACCCGCGCTGTTTGTCTGCATAGAGCACCCTAAATGAGGCGGGTACTCAAAGCAAATTAACATTGGCCTAGGTTCCTTGCTAGTTGGGCATGAATGAAAGTGAGATGGCGAACGATCTGGCCAGGCGGAGGTCATCGGTGGAGCTCGTTTGGAGCCTTTAGTATTACCAAATCGCAAGTTAAAGCGTCCATCAATAAATGGATATATAATGAGTTAAGGAAATGATGGCAATGGTCACCAGTTCCTAAGGGTAGAATGGGGAAAATTTAATAAGGAACTACTAACAAGGAAAACTGTCAAAATGGTAGTAGGTCTGCTGACTGGTAACTGTATATTAATAGCATATGTGGGTATAACATTTGGATTTTCAGCCAAGAGGAGGAAGAAACAACATTTGACGTGCTGTGCCAATGTGATGGCCTAGCGACAACAAGGTTTCTAGTATGTAGAGAACTCCACAGCTAAAAGCTATATAAAGGTGGCGCCCAAAAGGATCACAATTGATCTGAAAAGGCCGCGCTGAAACAGGTTCGTATGATCACCCTAACATTACTAACACTGGACAATTTTAAAATAACCAATGTTAACGAAACGTCAATGGAAGAATTTCCACATTCAGAATTTTATTGTTACAATTTCCGCAAAACCAAGATACATTAAAGAATTATAAAGAAAACGGAAAACAAAACATATCGAAGTATCTAAATTTAAGTGCTTTTACGGTTTAAACAAATATTTGACCAGTAAAACATTCCAAAATGCTTACCGTGTATATTCTTTGTAATAATTAACTATTATTCTTGTGTTTGATCTGAAGAGGGCCGTTACTTCATAAAAATGATTTAAGCCTGGCAAAATCAGTTACGATAACTATACAAAAACAAAAAAGTAAATCAATTAACTAAGCAATATAGATATTTACATGAATTAATACGCAGTAACTAATACTAGCAAAGCAAATGACAACTCCAAATAATGCAAAACATTTGGAATAAATAATGTTTTTCGTTTACCAGAAAAATTAAAGTTATTTGGTGCTAGCCATCATTGTTAGGAACACGAGTTTACTGGCTGTAAACAGTATGGTCATTTGTCACATATACAAATAAATTTCTTAATTGCCAATACTAAATTTTCACTTAGAGTTAGTAAAAACAATTCTCAGTGCATTTGTCATAACGTAAATTTATTTATGGAAATATATTTATAAAAATGTATATTTTTTATATACAAAATATCAAAATTGTAGATCAAGTCACCTCAGCCCTATATCTCCAGACTTCTAGACAAGACTGTACATAGAGCTAATATGCACTAACATGAAAGTAATTTCGCAAGCCGCTTAAAGAGCTTATTAATCTCGCATAGCCATTTATAGTACCACTGGTTTTTATGATAGGGAAATATTATTTATGCACATCTATACAAATATACACACAGATTTATATATTCCAACAGGCAGTTTATTCCTTCCAATTACGTTTAATGATAATTATGACACAGGCCATATAAGAGCGTAGATGTGGCAACGTTACCTGATTAATCTGTAATTCTACCATGTCAATTACGTATGGAAATTTTATGAGAATATTAAGCATGCTAAACACCACGTATTTACATCTTTATCGTGACATAAAACAGTTTTTCTAATCGCATCTTCAGTTCCTGAAGGCGCTGAACTTTGACTAATAAATTTATTTGTAAATAACAGAAAATATACAGTATTTATGCAGATAAATATCACTTACTAACTAAAAAAATAGATCTATTATAGACTTTCTCATATCAAGAAATATTGACTAAAAATCTGAACAAAAAGTAGACAACGTCTAGAATCTGATACCGAAACAAAAGATCTCGACACGCGCCAGTTAATAAATCATCATTGGGGCTTAGAACTAATGCCCGTGTCATCCCTGAATCTCGATCAACCCTTCACTACGCGGTGCATATCGGAAACAAAGGACAGCTGAAATATTACGGGAGTCCAGCAGACAAATGATGTGACCGAAAACACATTTGTTGGTGCCCCACTATCGCGCACGGCCCACCGCGATTAAATGTGTCGAAGCGGGCCAGTATTTGTTTCACCTTTGTTTTTTTTTTTTTTTGTGGTGTCAGTTTGTTTTTCAAGGTTTTTTGGGGGGTTTTCGTCCTAATAGATTGGGTTGGCGACGCGTGTTTTCTATTTTGGACCGGTTAGTGCTGCCAGTTTGTTTGAAATGACGACATTTCCATCACAATGCTGGTGAATCCAATACAACACAACAGCACTATGGTCAAAATGTCAACAATTCGAACATATAATGATGGATTCTGCACGTGTGCCTAAGGTTATCCCTTTAATATGGTAATAGATTGGAGAATTGTGGTATACAAATGTAAATTTCTATATCCGATGACCGCAATATACAAATTACGATGCGCTTAAAGTTTGCTAAATGAACGATACATGCTATATACCATGTGAACGCACGCGAGCTGACAATAAGTAAAGAGCAAACGATGTAAAAAAAAGGTAGGTTCCGTTTGACACAAAGCGTCAATAATCTATGCGAGTGTAACAATAAGAGACTGTTACGCATACGCGCTTTAATCGAGTTCACATCTTCTAGTTGTCCGCTCCTTCCTGGCACATTTCTTAATGAACTGCGTTCTAGGTGGGTAACGATAACAGTCAATTTAAAAATGGAATATTATCCTCCGGAATAGAAACTATTTATGATAAAGCAATTTTACGGTGGTAATTCTGCATAAATAACTGACGATTTATTTGTAGTTCCCTATCCCAAGATTCATGTTCTAAGTCGAAGTGCTATTTGTAATACGGCTCAACGTATCTAAGCAACATTTTCCTTTAATAATAATAATAGTAATAATAATATGTACAACAATATTTCTTCGAGTAATGACAACATTACACTCAGAATGTCAATCAACAGCAATAATATAAGACAGGAATGAGTGACTAAAATCAAAAGCTGTTGAGAATGCAAGGGAGTAACAAATAATATGAAAGCATATAAAAATGGAAAAGAAGGAAAAACAAATATATGTACCTGTATAATAAGCTTTCTACTGTAGTAGGCGTTTTACATGTAACTTGAAAGTAAATTTTTATAATTACTTGGTAGAATATTATAAATTCATTTTCTTTAATAGATGATAATAAATTGTTGGAGATAAAAATACAGTGATTCATAAAAATATATGAATAAATACTAGTAATATCAAAAATGACTAAATGTGGATAATTTATGTTCAAATAAGTTACTACGACTTCATAGTATCTGCGAAATCTATAAGAAATCCGAGAACACATCTGTAATTAATTAAAATATTAGGTTTACCACATTGTCTTTAAGAAAAGCTTAAGTAATTCATTTCAATGCCAATTAATATATGTTGAGCAGACATAAAAATTACATACTTACAATTTCTTTTACAGGTCTTTGTTATAACGGAATGTTTATAGAGTTGTGAAGTGACCATTTGAGATTTCAAAAAAACAAGACATCAAAAAGCCGTCAAAATCTTCAGTGAAGTCACAGCTTGTACTTCAGATAAGATATCAAAGCTGTTTAAAGAAACTTCTAGGAAATTGTGTATTGGAAATGTGGTGTTGGTTCATATACTGATGAACGGGTTCCTCACTTTCAAAATCATGTCCTCCTTGGTCAAAGGAAGCATTCAATAGAGTCAAAAAAACACTTTTTCCGAAAAAAAAACTATGTCGCTACCCCTAAAATATGTTTGAATAAAGAACAATCGATTTTGCTGTGAAAAAGAAAACTATGTTTCACCCAAAAAAAAAGCATCTATTTTAAAAGAAATCGAGAATTCATTTTCATCCTGGCTATTTACAACTAAAATATACGTTTGAGAATGCAGTCAAGAAGAAATAAAGAATTTCTCTTTTAAGTGTATAAACTGTTGGTAGCTTTTATTCGCTGCACTTCATCAGAGTTAAAAATATTAAGAACATAACCTCGAAAGCTTCAATCCAATCGATTACTGCAAAGTTGTAAAATTAAAAAAAATTCATCCAATTTTAAAACATTTTACAACACCCAGCACTTTAAAACGACAATTATACAATTTCAATAGGTTTAATACAACTTTTACGATTAAATAATCATGTGCGAAGCTGTTACTTGTATGAAAAATTAGTGGCAATATAACATACTAAACTTTAAAACAATGGGTATCCAGCGATTTGAACAATTTTTATCAAGCAATCGTGTGACAGCTGCATCAGTAGACCACATTCTAGCATCGGCATTTGTTCTACCAAAAATTGCTTTAGTTTCTATGTTGTATCGTATGGACAAAACATAGGTTAGAGAACGGAGCCTTACACTGGACAATAAACTTCTCTTGGACAAGCATAAACTTGAAGTAACCAACAAGGTCAAACAAGCCCTGATTGTGTGCAAAAGCTTTGCAGGAAAAAATTGGGGATGCAACCCGACAATACTGCTTTGGATGTATACAGCGATAGTGAGACCAATCATCGCTTATGCATCAATAGCTTGGAGCAAAAGAACTAAGCTTATTATATATATTAACCTCTCAAAAGTGCAGAGATCAGCATGTATATGCATAACTGGGGCTATGAAAACCTTTCGAACAGCAGCTATCGAGGTAATATTACCCCTTTCCACATGGTGGTAGATAGCGCGGCAAAAAGAATCATACTAAGAATGATCAAGGAATGAACAATTAGCCAAATGCCTCAATTTTGTGAAAGAATTCACCACAAAGCTTGATGGTATACTGATGGTTCCAAAGCGGCAAAGGAAGCTGGAATAGGAATATATGAATCTAGATCCATGTATTCTGATAGCTTGGGAAAATACCCGAGTATCTTTCAAGCGGAAACACACGCTATTGAAAGATACGCCCAGTTCAATATTGACAGGAATTACCGAAAGCAGAAGATTACCATTATGCCTGATAGTAAAGCAGCCATCAAGGCGCTAAGCTCGCATGAAATCAGTTCCAAGATGGTCTGGGAATGCCTAGGGATATTAAATGAGCTAGGCAAAAGGCATAAGGTAACCTTCTTGTGAGTTCCGAGTCACACAGGAGTTGAAGGAAGCGAAATAAAATCTTCCAAAAAAAAATGGCTTCCATTTCTTAATTATCAACTTTACCATATTTTTAAAATTAGGTATAATAATTTAATTTCAACAGCCGGAATAATACCAAAGATCTGGTTGAAGCGAAGCTGATAAATTTATGTAATATAAATAAAAAGGATATTGCTCAAAATAGCTACTTTTTTTTCTCGTCAAGTATAATATTTAAAGAGCGAAACTCAATAAAAAAAACATAGATAAATCACACAAAATGGTGTAAAACCTTACTGAGATAAATGGTAGTTACATTCACAACTTGCTGCAAAAAAAGCGGATTGTTTATTCACACTGAGAAAAAAAAATGAATTGTTTATGTACAGCCCAATTTTGCATTAAATTAGCACATCTTTTTTCGAAATGCATTTGATTCATAGAAACTGTAAGAATTATTACTACAAACTTAGTGCTATAATTTGATGGTAAATATTGCTACAAGCTGTACTTGTTCCTACACTGTAAAAGATTACAGTAATTTTGCCATGGTAAATCAGGAATATTACATGTAATAACGTTGTGAATTTACCACAATAAATCACGTAAATTTTGTTTTACATGTTTTTTTTCTAGGATATTTAACATGGAAAAGAGAATTTATGTTCGGTTAAAATTTAAGCTTTTCATGTAAGTTTAGATGTAACAAAAATTCAAAAGGAAAATACAGGAAAAAACATGTACAATTTTGTATTTACTCTCAAAATTTTACTTAAAAGTGTAAAATTGACATTTTTTTGGGGTATTTAGTGCACTTTAAAAGTAATTTTACTAGTGAACTATTAATGTTGCTGTAAAAATATGAGGATCTTTATATTTATTTGATTTTTACTTGAATTTTCGGGTAAAACTATAGATATCATGGAAAATGCGAAAATTCATACGTCGCAATGTGATTGGTTATTGGATTATTTATCTGTGCGCGTAGGTAATTCTATCGTTTGTCGAACTTATTATTGGTTCAATGATATCATGTACGTCATAAACAATCGTAGGTTTCGCGTAAGCGTGTTCATTCTTGATCCCTGCTTGAGCGATTCAGTATGACTTATTAGGTGCTATAAAAGAATTAGGTAAGGTGCTTGCTCTCTTTATAAAAATACATATGAAAATACTTCAGTATTCGGTAATATATAGTTCATATAAATATTACATACGAATTTTACAGTACAATCTTTGAAAAACACATCAGCATGTGAAATTTACTAGATTGTAGAAATTTTACCTTATGAAGCAAATTTACCTGTAAACCCAATGAGAACAAGTGGTTACATTTACGCGAATTTAACGTTATTTCAACCAATACAACGTTAAATTCACGTAAATGTAACCGACTTGGGAAATTGTAGGCAACTTTGTTACCAACGATTTTTCATATAATTTTACTGCAACTTTTTTTACATGTGTACTACAATGCGTACTATTAAATACTTATAGGCAATTGTGGCAAAACTTCTTAGATTTTTCTCTCTGTGCACATTATATGTTGTGAATTTACATATTAGTTCGTATCTGAGAACAAACGTGTGTTATATACTTCAATAATTTTAATTTTACATTTTTACGCTTTCAATAAACAACACAGGCTCATTATCCGTGTCCAATTTTATTTGTGGTGGTGCATGTATAAACAGGAATGTACCTTCCATTCTTCAAAATTAAATAAATACATAGAAAACGTAAGCTATTTTTTATAAACAAAGTGATATAACCACTCGTAATGATTTGGTCACGATTGTGAACTGCTGAAACCTGGGAATATCAACGCTGGATGAGAACGGCAACCGGAATGACGGAAGTCAACCTTTCTGGAGGCATCGGTATTGCGGGCACAGTCCCGCACTTACTATACTAAGTAAGCAGGGAAGTTTTCGTATGGTATAATACACTACTACGACGATTTACACTTCCATTGAGAGTATAATGGCGTATTTTAAAGTCCCGTCTGTCGCGATTTATTTGTCGCAATTCATTTACGCTGATAAATTGCATCGCGCATTCGCCGCTGCATCGTTTCTCCCGTACGGACTATAGACGGACGATAAAACACCGACTTAATGTGGCTCTCGGAATGTTATAGGTACGGGTATTGGAAATCTAATGATTCATGTATTGTTTGCCCGGAATATTTATGCATGTAAAACGGTGATTTATCGCGAACAGGTGCGTATAGATTCGATAAAACAATGTTTCCAATGGCTCACGTCTTCCTATGCCGTATGGATGCATATACTAATACCATGCATGCATCCATGCGTACGTTTTCATACAACTTAGATGTCTGTTTAATACTGTCAACAGAAATTGCGCCGATGATAGCCTCAGGATAGTATAGGTGCTTATTGCCCAGTAATTGTTGATGCGTCCAGGTATTAATTTTCCCATGGAAAACCAATATAGCAAATATTAGCAACTCATTTACTACTAGCTAGTTTGTACTATTCAATACATTAATTAGGCTAGCGGATTATTCTTGATAGCAGGGTCAATCACTGATTAATTGTCTAATGATTAAATCTGTTGTTTAACGAAAGTACAGGTAATTACGTACACCGCACAAGCCATTTCTTTACGAACGAGGCATATGGTTCATGCATTTGTGCCCCTTGAACCGTACAGGTATTTTACTTTTAGAGTAATATTTAACTATAATAATTTTTCGAAGGCTTTTTCATGTAGTCTGGAATACTTAGAGAATGGGGCATCAGCACAGATGCTACCATTAAAATATTCGAAGGTAAGTACGTACATACGTGCTATCTAATATTAAAGGATTATGGTAAACTTTGAAATATATTAAATCAGCGTATTGTGTCGATAATATATGAACATGTAGTGTGTACATTAACATAGTAGGTATTTTATAGTTTTGTTTTTAGTAGGTTATACCAGCAAATACTATACGATTGAAATTATTCAGTAACCACGCCGACTAGATATCAGCCAGCATTGAGTGGTAGTACCGACGAACACGATGCGAACGACGGATATGCCACATCTATACTCTACGCTCAATCCCGTGCGCACTCTGGATACCCCATACTTTTCTTCTCCAACTTGTAAAACTATAGTTATGACAGTAAATTTATATATTAGTTACATTAATATTTCATTATTTATTATTTCCCCTACGGGTTTTACAGAATTAGTGGTACATCAGTTCGATATACTTAATGTTGAGAGCAAATAATAGCAGTATTTCAATAATACAAATTACTTCTTATTACATGTAGATAAATTATTAAGGCATATATATGATAGTTTTCGTGTTGAGAAATCTATTTTACTCAAATCTAAAAATAATTATTTTTGTGGTGAAATATTATATGTTATATGATTTTAGATATTGGATTACATTTGAACTAAAAAATTGCTTTCGCCTATAAAATTCTCGTGGTTTGGAGAACTTGAAGCAAATTTTATTCTCAATATAATTACATCATCTTCTTGTTTATTTTGGAAGTTATGTTATATTCAATGTGATGTCATTTATATTCAATTTGAGTAATATTTTTTTTTTGTGTGATACCTTGAACTTGTATATATATATAAAATAATTTCTTTAAGAAAAGTTGTTGACAGTTAGTTGATTTGCATATATGCCAAAAATTTTTTTTTGCTGTGAAGGTAATTTACTTGAATGAAAGATATTATTTCTAATTGTAATTTTCCAAATTTTAAGAAGTGTTAAGTTTCTCCTGAGAAATGTTAATATTTTTCTTACTAATATTACAATCATAAAGATTTTTTTCTAAGAAACAGACATTTTTCCTTTAATATTCACATGAAACATTTTGACGTGGGAATGAATGCGGAAAATTATTACCAGGAAAAATTACCTAAATTTTTCTAGTGTGTACTTACATACCTACTATAAAAGCAGACAAATAGAAAATAAATTTATATATCTTAGATATAATAAATGTATTTCTTGTTAAGAAGTAGCCAATTATTACAAATATGAAATTATCAATGTTAAATATCACCATAAGTCAAAGAGGAAATATAATGTTTGATTTTTATTACTGAGCAGGCCTAGCCAATAATAAGATAAAAAGATAAAAAAGTCAATAAATTACTAAAGTCTTCGTTAAGATATTTTTCTATGTTTATAAAATCACAAAGAAGTTTTCCATACAGTTTTCTGTAGTTTTCATGTCTAACTTAAAATGAAGGTGCGAGTAGTCCCTAAACTAAATTGCATGTTATCCATAACGGAATTTCTTTTTCCGCTGTCTGATTTATAAATGAAAAAAGGTCGGGACTTCTTAGAAGATGATGAACACCAAGAAATTCCAAGTAACATCACAACACACGAAATTGTTTATGCAAATTGAGCTTGCCATTAAGGAAAATAGTCAACTAAAATAGAAGGAAATCACAAGGAAAATCCAAACACAACTTTTCCAAAAAAAAACTGCATTCTTAATTCGTCATAAACATCTTGGAATGGCAAAAGTCAGTTCCACTGGGTTCTCCGAAACCTGACACCTCATCAAAAAGAATGCCGCGTCGTTTGCTGTAAACAATTTTTAGACCTTTGTGAGAACAATCAGACAGATACTAATTGCAGAATTGTGATCGGAAATGAAACATGGAATCATTCTTGTGATTCTGAATCAAAGGAAGAATTTAAGTAGTGGCATGTGAAGTGTGATCACCCCTAAAGATATTCAAAGTCCAGCAATCAGCTGGGAGAGTAGAGATGACAATTTTTTGGGAAGTATGGCATTACAATGCATTATGGAAACATTACAAACGGAAGGGCGATATCATTGCAGGAACCTGCCTGCTATGAAGGTATTTTAACTTGTTTGCAAGAAGCCATAAAACAGAAAAGGCGAGGAAACTTAAGTAATAAGTGTTGTCTTACTCCTTGATAATGGTCCAATTTACAATAACCGCGTGTCGTACCTACAGTGACTTCGTGCGACTTTGAAGAATGTAACTGATCTAGTACCTAGTGATTATAGTTTTATTTCCAACCTGGTAAACAACTTTCGAGGAACACATTTTGAGGACGAAATGTTTTTGGGAATTTTTCATATGATTTGCATGTAAACAAGGCGATTTCAATTTTCCTGTGTTTATTTGGCATATAGGTTGTCATGTGAACTTTAAGGTGGCGGTCGTAGCAGCAACAAAAATATAGTGTTTAGTTTGATGGCATTTAGGTTAGGTTGGTAATTATATTTATTTAGAAATACATACACATAAAAAAACTATTGCTTTAAATAAAATAAATATTCAGAATGAATAAAATACTTGCTTAGTTTTAGGAAAAAAAATTCCTCCATTTAAGTAAAATATTAGTATAATGAAACGGTTATTATTTTGCATCATATACCATATCTTATAATTACATAAAAAGTTACATAAAATCAATTTAACTGTTGGATCATAATATAAACTCATACTTCAAGCATTGAGTTGGGGGACAGTTAATTATATTTGTATTAACATAAATCGGTGTGTAATAGGAATGCTTACTTCAAACAAATTTTACTTTTCAACCAACAAATATATCTTAACATTAATCTTTATATTCGTTCAAACAAATAAAAACACTTCAACAATTTAAACGAAAATTGTTGTTGAATTTATCGTTTTGTGGTTGAATCAGGGCATGTATTTTTCTAAATGTATGTATACTTAAATCGTTTGTACATATATCAATAATATCGTATCAGGTAACTAAAGAAGATTACTATCGTAGTTTTCCAGGCTACACAGTAACCCCTTGCGACTATAAATACTGGGTTAGAAACCAATATTTACCAACAAATGCGAAGGCTTAAGTGAATTGCCCTACTTCCTCACCAGTAAGTTATGTCGTGTTTACACAGGTTAATGGTGCAGGTACTTACCTGCTTTCTTAATTCTACAAGAATAACTACTTCCTGATTAAAGCAAGCAAGAAGCAACAAAATGTAAATTGACAAGAAATGATTTTTTTTAACTATACCCTATTAATATTTTATAATATATGCTTCTATTATCTATGTATTTGACGTACTTAACAAAATGTGTAAATATATTGTCACAACAGAAATGAATTATAATTATTCTTTTACTTTAAAGAGCAAACATCTAATCTTTTTCAGTTGTATACACCTCATATGCAAAAGCAATAAATGGAATTATACACAAGTCAGCAATACATAACTTAAGCCTATTAGAATAAAGGCCATCCAGCTATGTCAACAAATTTTCTAGACATCAACCTAAAAATCTCAAAAACAAGACAACGATACAGGTGGTGTGCTAGTTAATAATATAATTGATGATTTGATTGGAGATTATAAAAGATATTTGAATTTTTAACAGATAGAAAACAGAATCATAAATATCCTAGGTAACAGATGTTTAATAGGCGTCCATATTATGTCTAAAACGTGATATAAACGTCTATAAAACGTCATTTTATATCGCTCTGTTACCTGGGATATTTATGACTCTGATTGTAAAATCAGATGAGCGCACAGTTTTTCAAGGAGCACCACAGGATAGAAGCTAGGCCCAATATCATTTTTAAGCAGCATAAACGAATTTTACGCAAATCTCCAAATGTGTACTACTGTTTTCCAAAATCTATTTTAGAAGAAAAGGAAATTGACTGGAAATGCGAACACTCTAGTACAAAACAAATAAATTTAAAAAAAATTAAAACAAATACTGTACATCTGGTACTGACAAAACAAGCTATTTGAAAAAAATTAATGTCTCTTAGTCGACATATAAAATGCAAGCTAGCTATTTGGTTCAATTAATATTTCATTGCTTATTAATTTCCTTTCTCTATCTTTAGACCTAATCAAATTTGAATAATAATTAGTCAATAAGATATAATAGAAACTTAAAAAAGCTTATCATAGAATATTCATAACACTCAGAAATATCGCTCCATAAAACTTTGCAATAGATTAGAAAATAATATGCCAAAGCATTGGTGTCAAATGAATTTTGGCTTGCTATAAGAAAAAAAATATTAGGAAAGATTACGCAATGTTTTATGGAGTTATACTACTAAAAACGTATAATTATTTTCAATTTACTGAAAAAATATGTCCTTGCGAATAATTGTGTCATTCATATTTTTATAAATTTGTTTATAAAACATCTTCGTGTGCTGTTCATAATAAAGGTGTATTTTCAATTGCTTTAAGAAATTTATTTGTGTGCGTTCTAAGATTATAAGAACATTTAATTCGTAAAAGTACACTAACTTGTCTAGAAACACTAAAGCAACTCCATAGCTCCATAGAATTGCTTGGATTCAATTTAAAAGACTCGAATAGAGGAAAGTACACATTAGAGGTAATACAAGGACACTTAATGAAGACATACTTCGCTTGATGTGCAAAGCATTAGAAGAATTAAAGAGCATTAGAGAAATCAAAAACTTCCGTTGTGATAAGGCTTCCGAAATCTTTCCTACATACAGATACTAGGTAAGATTGATCTTGTGAATGCATTTGTTTACTCAGTATATCTTCTTTTCAATAGAATCGTCAGAAATATAGGCTCACGCCGTTTCCTCAGCGGAAAATATTCCTTAATGCACTTACTAAATGTCCTTTCTAGATATATAATTGCCAGTTTCTTGCCAACAAATCAACGCACATTCTTTTCCGCGTATAAACAAATAGATTTGTGTAAAACCCACAAATCCACTTATATATTTTCCAATTAAATGATTCATCATCATTATATACATAGTAAATTGCGTTATCTTCTCATTAAAATTGTTGCTTGTGCATTTTGCAGGGACGTCAGATTTATTAAAAAGATAATAATAACGATTACGTTTAACTCTTCCATGCTGTAACGTTTAATGACTCATTTCAATGACATATCTTACGTTTAACAACTGAATACGGCGTTGTCACCTCTTAGAGCCACAGAGGCGTCGTAAAATGAATTATTCCAATTTCCATTTCGGTTGCGAACCGCAAACAGAGCACTATTTTGCGGTAGTTGTGACGTGACACACACCATGTCACGAAAATCTAATTTAATAACTAATAACAATGATAATAGCAGCGATTTACATTATTTATGCGGCCGCATCATCATAAAATGCCGATCGATCATTCGCAACATGTGTTTACGTCCGCGTCGCTGTAATAAATCAAAACTCTGCAAGACAGAGAGAGAGGGAGATACACCAGGAGATTTGATAAATTGCCGGGCCCTAATACGCTCACTTGCGGTACCGCTTTTTCAACGCTACCTGAAAATCGATACGATTGCGCATACATCGGACATCGATCGCGGTGTATATCTGCCGGTAGTGTTACGTTTTCTGGCATTTATTCGTATGTTAAATGCGGACGAAAAGATCGGGCCGTGCCGCCATTATTTCGTTAACACTTCGTTAACTGACGCAGTTCCTCTGTTTATTTTTATGTGTCTTTATTGGACGTAATAAACGATTCCCGCTTCGTCTTCCACTGTTATTTACGTCTAATTCCCTTTGAATATGTATAAGGGGGAACATTTACATTTATAAATATTCATGGAAATAAGTATCATTTATATGTGATCGTTTTTTGAAGCTCAATTTCTATTATTTATAGTAATTTATGGCTTCTAATTAGAGCAAACGTGGAAGATTTAGTTATTTATATTTAAAATACTTAATAACGGGTACATTAATGGTTTGTACAGTTGATTTATTGCGCCTAGACGCTTCAAAAGCTGTTATTCATAGAGTAAAGTATATATAGATATAGAATAAAATATAATAACGCTCACTTTTAATGTGATGGCACGAATTAAGCATTAATAAAAAGCAATTTTCCGCAGAATTCCAGAAAGATGATTTCAGATTTGTTCTAGAAGGAAACCATATAAATTATCATAAATAAGCAGTAATTCCATGACTATTCTTAGCATGCCATGAGAAAATAATAAGCACACATCTATAAAAAAAAACATGCGCATGTAATGTTATATAATTTATTACCGCTTACTTGTTTTTCTATTTTTACTATTTACTGTTTGTTTTACATCAAGTTAATAGTGTCGCACGATATATTTTTGTATTAGTTCATTTTACTCTTTGTAAGTGAAAATAATGTTTTTAAATTTTAAATAAAAGAGTGCCAAAAAGTGTATTTCAATTTCAGAAAAAAAGGACATACTTCATTTTAAGTAGGTACTTTCTGCACTATCAGCAACAGCGCTGGTTAGTAAATATCATGAATTATAAAAGAATGCCAATAATACTAATAATTTCATTTGGTTTAACAAACACATTACAGTTTGAACATCTCACATCCATCAGAACAATAATGTTGGATGAACCATAAAACCAGGATGTAAATATATCAAATACGAGGAATATGTTTGCAATGATAATAGAAAGCCTGAAAAAAGGTTTAATTGTTGCAACTAAATCTATAAGAATACTGCCTATTGAAATTGTAGGAAGTTTATAGTTTTGACTCTTGGCTTGAAATTGATTTCATCACGAAAGGCAACGTGTTACAATTATGCATTGCTATTTTAAAATTATGGACTATTTTGTTAATGTGCAAAAGTTATTATATTATTATCAGTTTGGATTACAATATATGATGCCTAAAAATTTCTACAGAAAAATGAATTTCTCTATCAAACATTCACAAACGGATAGTTTTCAAATCAATTTGACAAACATAATAAATTTTGAATTTGTGTGTACTGTTTGAATATAATATAAAGGTGTCAGTAGTAATTTAACTATGCCATCTATAGGTAAAATGTGCCAATAGCCATATTTCTTCTGCAGGTAACGTTATTTGTATGAGCTATTGAGGATCTACATTCTACTTAAAGCTTGGGAAAGAAAACCAAAAAAGTGATTAGGTAGCTATCTTAAACAATAATAATTAAATTAATATATTAGAAACGTCATGTAAAAACATTAAAATTATATATTTTCAATGCTTTAATGGTTTTGTTACATAAATTTCTGGATCTATATAGATAAATAATTGGCTAAACTAAACCTATCGATTGACTAAAATGGTGCCTTGAATTGATTGTAGGATAATCACAAATTTAATTCATATTCGGGACATTTTTCTAAGTGTAGCAATAATTTAACATGTACACGGAGAACAATAGATATTACAACGTCTTATTAAATATAATCAATGGTATTAACTTGGGGACAATAACAGATTATCTAATAAATGGTATGCATTACTGTTTATTAGAAAAATTATACAGTCTAATAGAATTATAATATAACACTAATTATAAAGTTTGTTGTCACTATTTTTATTATCTATTTTTCTCAGTGTAGATCAATTCTAAATGAGTAACGCTAAAATAGGAGTTTTAGAATGATTATTCACATAGAAATTTTCAATCAATGATTCAAATCGCTTCAAAAATCTTCGAATGAATAACCATTTCATTTCTCTGAGCACGAGTAAAAGATGTGAAGCACAGTGTGCTACAAGCTAGTTAAAAGGTTTAATGAGAGGTGAAGAACGAAAATGATGCTTATTATTATTTATGTTATCATTTTAGTGTTCTAATTTTATTCCTTGGGATTTTTCGCCGCAAGAAATAATTTCTCTGCGTGTATTTTCCTTTATCATTTCAGATAAATAAAATGCCATGCAGCGTAATTTAAATAGTTTTTATTCAAATAGCTGATAATATTTTTCTTAAAGTCACTTAAACAAATAATCAATATTTTATTGTTACCTTATTTGAGTATATGTCAGATTCTTTCTGTTGCTTTACTAAACTTTACTTATAAAAAGAAAATGGCTAATAAAATGTAATACATAGAACCGCCTTTAGAATTTTTTGTGTGGCCACGTTAGATCTAAAGATATGTTCGACAATGCTATTGAAAAAAAAATATTAATTTATTTAATGTCAAACTATAATTATCAGTTTTTTAATTTTTTTTTTGAAGTAAATTGGATACCAAAAGGAATGCAAGGAAAACTGATATATTGTGAATTAAAAACTTTTAAAGCAAATTATCAAAACAAGCTGAGCAAATGTGGAAGATTTTTTAAGCTTTTAAAAATGGGATTTTAGTAAATAAAAAGTTAAAAGCAATTTAAATTTAGGAAAATTGTTAACAATAAAATAAAGTTTGATTTTAGTTTACTATCAGATTATTTGCTGTAACCATGGAAATTGGAGTTAATTACTGGTAGAGACTGGTAGAGAAATTATTTATAAAGAAAAAATGTAAAAAAAAACTAATCAGACATGTGCCCTAATAGGAAGTGGAATTACTGCCAAATTGTTTTTGTTTTTCATTTTAATTTGAGATTCACGAAATTCCACTAAGTCCTATCACACTTAAATAAATAATCTGTTATGAAATGTAAGGTAGCGTACCAATGAACACGATAAATATTGTAAGAGAAGTGACCTACCACCACATGGAACCCTTTCCACGTCCTTTGTTCTTGGAATCAACCTCCCCAACACAATTACCGATAAAATAGAGCAAGCACAATAGAAGCACCACCGAAAATCTCATTTCTGCATATACGGCGGCCAAAACGCACCCGGGGAAGCCAGCGCACTCACAAGATACACCGTCACAAACGCAAAAAATAAACAATATCACCTGGTCCACACTATTTACTTAACTCGGGGGTAGTAGGAGTGGTGGCGCATCGACCACTGACGACAATACCCGAGCAATTATCTTGAGGAGGAGCTTCAATCCATCTGACCACCCACGGCAGCGCTCTTTGTGGCACTGATGCTCTCCGGTCCTGGTGCACGTGTGGTCCCGTGCACGTGGATCGGAACTCCACCTCCTTCTATGGTATTCGCCAATCTCCGCCGGCGGGCACGCCCACCGTTATTCCTTCTGGAAGTTCGGCCGCGCCATTGCTCGATAAAAATTTTCACACGCATTGGTCAAATATTGCGAGCCGCGGGAATATGAAGAGCCGTCCGGATCGCTGGTCTTCTCAGCATTTTTTCATTCCTTTTGCTTCTTTCTGACGTGTTTAGTATGGGAAAATATTATGCCGTTCTCCTCTCGACGGACTCCGCTCCTATTGTATTTTTTTTCCTTTTTTGTGCGCGGTGCATCTATCTTCCCATCCTCTGTATACCCGGGCGAATTCTTCCAGTCGCCGCATTCTATCGAGATGCAATTTTTAGCTATTACCATCACCATTAGCAGGAGTAAGTAGACGTGGAATGGTCGCAGTAGCAAAATCTTAAGATGACTTGGTGGCCATCAATGACGATTCTAAATTCCTTAGCTTCATCATCGCCCGTTAGCATTTTAGCAAAAAAGAAATAAGGAATAAGAAAATCATAAATTGTTCAATTGCCAACCTAAGAGTATACGTAAAAATTTAAATTTGTTTGTATTAGGTAGGTATTTTAACCTGGAATTATCAAGACTTATTTTGCCTTGACAAAATTATTTGCAATTAACGCATTGAAAGCTTTAAAAGTAGATTTATTATATTATACCTGTATAAACATAAACAAGTTTGTAGATATTGTTGATTTTTTCTGCACACTTACCTTATTTAAGTATATAAATTCCTGATTCCAATTACGCATCACTATTTTTAGAAGTTTAAATGCTTTTTAAAGTTTTTTTTTTGAAGCAAATATATGTCATTAACTAAGTTAGCAGGGTATTCATTGAAGTGTAATTCTTGAAAACACATACTATTGATACTTAAACAATGTCTAACATTGTATAAGGTAGCTACCTATTATGGTAAAACAGAAACTAGTAAATAACAGAAATACGCATTCATAAATACTCGCTGTGGAAAATATACCTAATATTTTACCGTATCGTACATTTAAATTCAGAACTCATGTCTCCCTAAAAGATTATTTCTTTCTAAAACGTGGCCTTGCTTCATTAAGCGCTCAAGTTTCCCTAGAGTGCTGCTTTAGATATGTTTACATTTAAATTAGATATATTATTCGCACACGAAGAAACTTTTGGGAGATGTGAATTTTGTATTTCAATCTGTACAACCTACTTACCTACTTATCCTAGCGAAACATTAGCTAAATGTTGGCGTACGACTATGAATACGAGGGTAAGTGTTGCGACATCTTCCAGTAATCGAAAAACTACTACAATTTTCAAAACGGCAATCTTAGCAAGCGAAATTTCTTAATGGCCAAATACCCGGCGAGTTTTTTAAAACTTACCAAAGATATTGTGTACATAAGATTTGTAATCACTCTATACTAGTGCTGGGCAGAATCGAGAGCTTTTAAGAATCAAATATTTGAGAGCAGAAAAACGAATACCGAGAATTGAGACCAAGATTGAAAACACCAAATCGAAAGAATATAGTTACGAACGATGAGGAAATATATGTATATTGGACGTATTACGAAAACATCACAAAATAAACAAAAAGTCATATGCAATAAACTTGAGTTTATATTCATATTATTTATAATAACAAATAAAATTAAATAAAAGATGTAAGTATATCTATAATATATTGTATTTGCCATATTTTTTACTATATACGCATTATCTATGTAATATCAATAAATAAACATACAATACTTATATGTAAATTATTATTCTGTTTTCGTAATACCTTCTTACGACATTTTTGGAGGATGTCGGTTCACATTATAATACATAAAGAAAAAAAATTGTTTGAATCGAAGGAATATTATTTTTCAACTATTTAAAGCAACCATTTTGCGGTTAATGCATATTTCTTTCAACTGGAAAATGATATTATTTTAATGAAAGGAACCCGTATTTACTAAAATAATTATAAAAATATTTTTTTTTTGATTTAAAGAACCTGTCTATGTGTTATATTAATTATTATTATATATAATTATTATATTATATTTATTTTATACCAATTATTTTGCGCCACACAAAATATCTTTACAAACATTTAAATAAATACTTGTGGATTTTAAGATTATTAATTTGCTCTTGTTTGCCAAGACTCTGAAATTATGGTGTCGGTGTAGACGTAAGAATAAAGAATCTAGAAAACATTACTCAATTTTAATATTTAGTACCTACTTAAATAGATAAAATAACTTAAATAGATAAAAATAAAAAAAAATTCGCCTTAAATTTCGAAATTTTAAGACAAATATTAGTCCAAATTGTTGTTGCGATATTGCACAATATACAGTATACAGGCTGATTCAAATGCAATATACGAAAAATAATTGCATGACGCATTTCCGAGAAATTTTGAAGTTTATTTTTTTTTAAATTAAACTTATACAGGGTTATCGTTAAAAAAATGGAAGATATTTTAAGTCGTGATGCAAAAATTGTAATAAAATATTGTCTTAAAACGAATAATAAAGAAGTTATGGTGGTTTTTAATTGATGTCAAAGATATGTAAAATTTACAGTAGACTTCTTTCAGTTTAAGTCAAAACAAATAGTATGTCGTTTGAAACTGTCAAAAACGCACTGAGTTAAATCTTATTAAAAAAAGTTGGTTATTTCATTTTTGTGTTGTGTTCTTTACTTCTAATTGTTATTATTACACTTATTATTATTAGTAGCTTGAACAGTTTTCGTTATATTTAGTTCTAAGTATTAGATAATACCTCACCATGGTATTTTCTCATTTGGAGAAATGCGATATGCTGGAAGCATACATTGTATGCGGCAAAAATTCAATAAGGACTGTCGAATATTATGCAGAACAGTATCCTTTACGACAGCAGCAAGATCGACGTTGCTTTCGAAAACTTTACAGATAATTTCACGGGCAACACGATTGCTTATTTAAGAACAAAAGAACATTATCAACGAGGAGGTAGAAATTACAGTATTAGCATATTTTGAAGCCCATCGCGAATTTCCTATTAGAGATGTTACTAAGGAATTGGATTTAAGTTACGCGTCAGTTCAGAGAATTTTCAAGAAGCATAAGTATATCTTTTTTAAGTACCGAACCTGACAAACATTACAACCAGGAGATTCGAACAGAAGGTTGGCTCTCTGTGAATGGGTTATTAATCTTTGTGATGAAAATTTGAATGGAGCACAGTGTATTTTATGGAGTGATGAAACAAATTTCTCCAATAGAGGAATGTTTAATGAGAAGAATCAACACTACCGGTCGCAAGAAAATTTATTAATAATGCGTTCACATGCTGCACAAGTTCGATTTAGTTTTAATGTCTGGTGCGGATTAATTGGTTCGACAGTCTTTGGTCCAATGTTCTACAATGGTACATTGACAGGAGAGAAATATCTGGAATTTATTCGTACCGTTCTAAAGGATTTTCTTGATAGCGCCAATTACCTGATGCGCCAAAATTTGTGCTTTCAGCAGGACGATTCACAACTGTCTGGACATCATCTTTGCCGATAAGTGGATTGGTAAAAATGCGCCAATTCGATGGCCAGCACGCTCTCCTGACCTTTCACCTTTAGACTTTTTTTTTGAGGATATTTAAAGATCAGATATACAGAACCCGGTACAACAACATGAACGAATTGCAAAATAAGGTTAGGGAGGTTTTCCGCCAATTGGATGGAAGGACATTCTTAAGAGCTACCCAGAGTGTACTCAAGCGGGCACGAAAATGTATTGAGAATGAAGGTGATATCTTTGAGCAGTATTTATAAATTATGCATTTACTTTTTCCTTTTCAATTTAATTTCAACGACATTATTTTAAGATGTGATATGTTAAAATAAACATCAACCACAAAGACATGTATCTGTTTTGTTAAAAGTTGATTCCTTATACTGCTCTACATTTTATAAAATAAAAACCATCATAACTTCTTTATTATTCGTTTTAAGATAATATTGTGTTGATACTTTTACGTCATAAATTAAAATATCTTTAATTTTTTTTGAACAATATACAGAATGTTCAATTTAAAAAAAATATAAATGTCAAAATTTCTTGGAAATGCGTCATTCAATTGTTTTTTATTCGTATATTGCATATTAATCAGCATTAAAAACCCTAATACTTTGCTAATTTAATCTACTTTCTAGAATCAATAATAACAGAGATAGCAATGGTGCGCACTTAGTTTGAAACAGCCTGTATCTTCTGATGATCTTTACTTTGATCTGTAAAATATCATTTCGGATAAGAAATAAGGAAGATGAAGAGACTTAATGTAAAAAAAGAGTACATTACAAGAAATTCTTTGGAGTAACCTACCTTCTTCCACGTGGATAGTACAGATACTTACAAGGAGCGCTTATTTAACATTTTTTTTCTCTTTGCAGATATCTTTGGAGGTACGTTAACAAGAAGTGCAGGTATTTCAGATGTTTAATGTTCAAAATTGTAGTACATCAGTGTCTTGCATTTCCTAAATTTTAAGGTTAGCTATTCTGACTGTTATGACAGCTTGAATTGAATTTTTAATAAGCATAACTTGGTATTTTGAGAGGCGTGATGTAACATACGGGGACCTAACACCGCCGGGGGTGAGTTGAGCACATTGAAAACATTGTACGAAACATTACAAGTACATAATGCAAAGATGTATGGAACTGTAGGGTAATTATACAGAAGAAATTTAATTTAAAAAGCAAAAGTATCTATTATTGTAAAATACACTACATTCTGTATACTTACTGCATATATAAATTTATAAATTTACAGCTTGATGTAAATTTCCTTAGCGACTTGCAAAATTAGAGTATATATTCCAAGCATAAAGAATACCTGGAATATTGATGTAATCTTTTTTACCGCAGCGTTACACATCAAATGATCCAAACAGTACGAAACTTAGAAAGAAAATTAATAAAAAATATAAATAGTAAGTCTTCGGTATGAAATATGTATACATATATGGTATATTCAATAATTGGCAGTTGAATTTCTATCTAGATAATTTTGCTTCGGTTCTTTCTTCAAATACAGCTGGCACGCCAAGTGAAGTGTGACTTCTCATCGACTCAGACCATGACGGGCAACTTTATCCTAATTACAAGACTGTTGATGATATATGATAGTAATGCGTCGAAACTTCACCATCATTATTTATACAGAATCGTCCGCGTTGAGTGCCTATATTGTTAATAAATCTATATATAATTGCATGAGAATGCGTCCTGTTCACACGTCTTATTCCTTGGAGAAACAATAATATCAACAAGTTCAATGTGATATTTTTGTTTCACAACACAATATAATTTAGTTCACAATTATTTTTTAATTCTTTTTGTAAAATAAAAAGGTTTGCATGTGTTTATACTCGTACCATATATTATAGAAAGAATCTGTGATTTTGTAGAACTAGACAAGCTTACACAGAAGCTTATGATAATTTTAATGTAACCTAAGTGTCATAAATACAAAATCTCATCATATGGTATAATATTTGCAAGCACGTCCGATTTAAAATATTTATATACCTATAACCGTAACTGCTTCCTCCGGGGACGACTCAATCATCGGCAACCTTCAATTTTCTGCCCGTGGAACGCTTCGTGAAGAGGTGAAGAGTCACTTAGGCTCCATCTAGATGCTATCAGCTCTTGTAATTGATAGTAACTGTATTTATCTTGTCTATTAGTTAATTCAGAAATCATCGGGCTCTTTTGTTATTGGCCGGCAATCTACGGCTAAGATCTGCTTAGTGGGCAGCGCATGGGAAAGTTTGTGTAATTGGCGCTACATAGCTGGAGCCGAGGCGTGATGCGACAATCGGAAATTTTTCAGATGCGTTTTATTTTTTTGTATTCTAACGATGGCGGGACTTCGAATGGTAACGTGAGGCGTCATGATTGTTTAATAATAGATTCGTTCGGGAGTCTTTGTTCGTTGGGAAGGCGTTAGCTATTTTCTCACGCGCGTCATATGTATGTATAAGTGTGGAGACAACGAGATGAGTATTTGAAATTCTTCGAAGTTATTAGCTGCTATTAGGGCGGATATGTCTTTACGTTTTCAATATTTAATTTTTAGAAAAAGTTGCGCACCTAGATTTTATCTTGGCTTAATTTAATTATTTCAAAGTTAAGATTGGAGAATATAAATTAGAATCAATTTATTGAATCTTATAACCATCTGCATTCTCAATGGAAGACTGATTACTGGAAAAATAAATTATACAGTAAGTGTAAAAATTATGGAATAAAATTCATAATTTCTTTAAGGGAGGGTAATGTAGATTGCGGTGGTAATAGATTTTTCATTTATAACTTGAAAATGAAGTCATTTTATTATATTTAAGCTATCAAATGGATCTGTATTTAATAGAAATTATAATGAAGAAATAGGATATGCAACTGATAGGTATTAGAATAACAAAGTTATGTATGCGTTACAACAAATAAAATGCTTTTTACCTTATATGGGTTTCCTTGGCAACTTTAACCCACACACTAAAAATTTGTTGGGAAAATTCCTGTACGATTTTGGAGCAAATTTTGTGCTCCTAAAACCGTACAGGTATTTTATCCTTAGAAGTAATATTGCTAAATTAAATTATAAGTAAAAAGTAAAATTTCTTTGTTTGGAATAGTAAAGTATATTTGATCAAATAATTCTACGATATTCAAATAAATCATAGTGTTTCCGTAAATATGAAATTATTTTTATTTTTAAAATAATCCATTCGTATTTTAGGAGTTTAGTGTATTGCTGTGCATTCGATGATACCAAATGGCAAGCAATTAGTTGAAAGCAACAACTTTTTGCCGAGGAGCCAAAATGATTGCGGAAACCTAGTTTATGCAACAATAACGACCATAATCCTGTTAAAAAAAATCACATGTGGAACAATAATAATGTTTGAATGCTAAAAACGATTTTTTTGCAGGCGTACTCATATGTTTCGTGTAGAAAGGCTAAATGACATAAAGAACAAAGGTAACATCAATTACAAAAGAAATTGTAATGGCAAATTTAGGGTTTTTAGGACTACGCATAAATAAATTCGGCATCATATTCTCTTTGTGTAGGGGGGCATTTTATAATATGTTTTATTTAATAAATGCAATAACAACCACTTCTTTAATAATAGGGTCGGATCCTTCAACAAGTTATACAAAAAATCATAGTTGTGAGTAAAACCAGTTAAAAAAATGATAAATTTCAAATTATGTTCTAAGACGTCACAACTGTTTTGGCCAATAGAAAACTGACAATTTTGCGTTCGTCCAGTGTCACATATGTCAAGTATCGTTTAATGGCTTTTAGTTAATTTTTAAGTTACATTTAGTATGATTATTTAATAATTGCGTGGTATTACAATACCGAGTGTAATACCGTGGCAATTATTAAGTACTTGGGAAATAATTTGTAAGAATGCTAAAAGTAAATTTTATACGACTATTGATGTTATTGGATTTATATGAATCAAAAGATCATTTTACACAGATAACTTACATTAGATCCTGAATTTGAAATAGTTACTCACAAAATTTACCACCTATTGATGATATTATGATTGAGTGTGCAATAGGCGAAAGTCAAACCGGTAATTAATTTTTTATTGACCCAAATCAGAATCTCTAATTTTTTATTGGGCGGAACAATTGTGATGTTGCACTAGATTTTTTTCTAAAATATTCATTTTCAAACTTTTTCCCTTTAAAAATATTAATCTCACAGACAAAAAACCCTATTTATTTAAATACTAAAATGTTGAATTAAAGTATAAAACATAAAATATATTATTGGAAACTAACTAACGATGATAAAACTTTAAAACCCGTATACATATTCTCTGAAAAATACTTTTGTGTTCAACGTTCAATAAATATGTATTCATTTCTAAATGTAAACTACCGTCTACTTCGATAGGCTTTTTTGCCTGGGATACTTCCTCCGTTATTTTATTTGCAATTTTCTTATCATCAAACGCACGCGCCGTCGTCTAGACAACACGTGCTTATTTACTGCGCTCGCATAGTTCATAGTTGGTCTATATCTTTTCTTCTTTATTTATAGCCCGCTCTAAATCTGATGCAAGACTTTTCTCTTATATAGTACGTAACTGCTATGGATTGGCAACTCATGTTTGCTGAGTGTATTTTAAGTTGCATAGCCGATGTTCAATGTTCCGAGAATTTTCAAAATAATGTTTATTTTTTATAAACTTTAGTTAAAGAGTTTATTGTATGATTTATTTAATTAAGTGTTAAGTTTTTTTTAAATTAATTCCATTCGTTTATTTGTCTAGCGTTTGCTAGTTTGATTTCTTATTCTACTAGATTTTGTCGGTGAATTGTGCGTTTCCGTTGTAAGATTTTAAGAGAAGGATTTTTGTAAGAAAAACGATTGTAGAGTTTTGTCAGGCAGTTTCCTTGTTCGACTATTAACGTGAGTAGACGTATTTTTTCAATCTTTGTTGCCATTTTGAGTTAGTAAATTTAACCCGTTATTGAAATTTTAATCCTGTAAAAATTTAGTCCATCAAGGAATTCATATTATAATAATTGTTAATATATTGAAGTGTGCACATTATAGATATAAGATCATTTATTATTTTTGTTCGGGAAGATATATTTTAGTTTTTTTTGTAATTTTTTTATAATTATCCACACTTAGTTTATTTTGTTGAAACCACGTGGATTGAATTTGAAAGATTTAGGGTAATCTTCCTGGACAAACTAAAATTTTTGCTTTGCATAGGAAATAGCATTATTGTAATTTAGAATCAAGTGCAGTTTTTAATTTAGGCCAGAACCTTCAGTTCACGGTTTTTTTTCTGCACAATCTGTAATTAAACCCATTTTGAATAATAAAATTGATTGTTAATTAGCTTCTTTGGGTTAAAAAATTCTGTTCTTTTATTTTAAATTAAACCTTTACAATTTTCGGGGTAATTAAGAAAGTCAGATTTCTTTCACTCACTTTTTACTTTTCGTGGTTAGATTCAAGTTTTAATTCGCGAGGGTAACTCTGAGGTTAATTGTGCTTTTGTGCCCTTTAAAATTTTATCTGTTGAGCTAGCTAATTTAATTTTCTCTTTTTCATTTTAAAATTCATTTTGCATTTTAATGCGAACAGTACACAGCAGTACATACATACTAATAATAATAGTTTATTTGTTCCACAAAACCAAATCTAAAAACAAGTCAATTACTACACCAGGATGATAATTGCTTTGTTTTTATCTATAATGAGCCATGAGGTATTACGTTTGTAATATCAAAACAGTAAAATAAACGAATAATCTTAGTTTCTACCTAGACAGACTTTGTTAATTCGGGACAATTGCTTGAGAATATGTGGATTCTTATTCTCACCCGAACGCCAAACGGGAATCCACGTATTCCCGAAACAATTGTACCCAATTAATAAAGTATTGTGTATCCTGGAGTGATCAGATATTTTATTTGTCGGTTTAGCTTAATGCGAGTATTTCCATTTCTTATTCTTATGTTTATTATGCTAGATATAAATCAGTATTAAACGTTAATGCTAGTGTAACAGTAGTTGGTTAAAAAGACGCATCTAATTATGCAATATGTTAGAGAAATGTTGTCTATTGAAGCTCTAGTTATATAACTCATATTAGACATTTTACAAAAGTAAAAACTGTAATTTACACACACACATATTAATAAATATTTAACAAATGTCTCAATCACGCTACTGAACTTTCAGAATGACCTACTCTTTATCCAACTAACTCACCAACGTATACCGCCGCGAAAGCGTGTCATAACACCAATAGACTAATAGGTGTAGAAAATTGGCCGTAACACCTATCAATAATCATCATCAGGACGGTTGACAAACGTTTTGTTAGTAATCGCCGGCATATAGTGAAGACGCACATCTGTTCTCGAGATAGGCAATGGTTCAATGGATACTTCTACGCCTATGATGGATCGCTTCCATCGCCAACTCGAATCTCAACTAGTTGTCAACTGTGTGTCTATAATGAGCGCGGCTCTGTTTCATTCTATAGTTTACAAATTGCCTGCGGTTTTTGATTCTGAGTTGCTTATATTCTTACATCTAAGAATTAGTATACATGCAATTTTAGTTTGTAGGTTTATTGATAAATTGTTTTACAGTACGTATGTCTTATTTATTTTATAGTAAATATTTTCTATTTTTTCTTCTATATATTTTTATTCCACCTATAAAATTAATTAAAGTAAATTACAACCCAAGTTGTATATCTATAAAGCTTAACACAGCGTATCAAGGCACTTAAACTGATAACTGCTTAAAACGGAATGCAGAATTACTGATTCTCACTGAATGACTGACGAGGGCACTATTCAAACTAGAAGTTACCGATGTAATTGACCGTGTAACAATGATTATTCAAACAAAATAGCAACAAGTTCACCTTATTTTATGCTAATTTTGTTCACCGTGTCCTCGTTATAGCATGTTATACACATCGGAATATGACATTATTTCCAGTAATAAGCTGCAGTTCTTATTTTTTGTATAATCTGCACCATAACTACGAGGGTTATTATACTGTGTTATTATATAATTACATAGGTAGATATTGAAGTAATTGAGAGCGTAGCGATATACGTTGCTCAAGTATTTTTTTTTATTAAATCTGCGTTTGTTAGCAAGCTAATCTCATGAAATTACTATATAAACAGGTATGACAAATTGCTGATTATGAACTGGGTAATAATAAATCTGAACGTATATAAGGCTGTAATAGTATAATTGTTGTAATTTACAGTTAAAAATGTATTTGTAAAATGTTGGAGAAAGATAATTAATACATTTCTAATAATGGATAGAAGTTGGATAGTGTTTTCTTTAGAACTACGGAAATATAAAATTTCCTGTTATGTATTTCTTATTTAGTTACAGCAATATATGTAACAAAGTAATGAGAAGTAGAAAGAAAAGCATATGTGATGCGAAGCCAAATATATTTGAAATTTAATTGAAAATATCGTCGATTACACTATGTAACACGTTTATTGTCTTTGAGTAGTAAGATTTGTTTCCAACTTATTTGTGCTTCAAAACCATAGAAAAATACTTTTATTCCCCTCTAACTTTGCTTTTGCGATTAGGCTGACGAGAATTTGAAATGTACCCATTTGCGTATATCGTATGTTCACTTAAGTGTGAGATTAATGGAAAAAAAATTATGTTGAATTTACAAAAAGAAATTAAATGAAAGGTGGTGATTCTTATATATTAATTTATGTTCAAAATTACTTAAAATGCGTGGTTTTGCTGTAAACCAAAAAAAAAGAAATTGTCTTGAGAATAAAACATCCTTATTTTTAAAAATATCAAAAAGCTCCATTAAAAAAGTGCTTCAAATCCCTAAATGTGCCAAAATATTAATTTTCAGAGTAGAAGTGAAAGAAATAGAATTTTACAAAATCACACAAGATAACTCAAACATACATTTTTTGTAAAAAAAACCATTTTTTCGATTCCTACTTAGAAATTGGTATTTTGGCATATTTAGTGGATTTAAAGAACTTTTTTCTAATGGAGTTTTTTGACGTCTTTAAAAATGAGGTTGTTTATTCTCAAGACACTTTCTTTTCTTTTTTTCTTAATTATAGCAAAATCACGCATCTTAAAGTAATTTTGGACATCAAATAATAATATGTTTCCTCGCCTTTTATTTTTTATTTTTTTTTTTGTAGATTCAATAATATTTTTCCCTCACTTGTCTCATACTTAACTGGACATATGTTATCCTTGAATTTTTCAAGAAGAGCATCCAGCATGTGAACTTCGGGGAATATCCGGTAACCCATTTTTTCCGTAGTTTCTCACTAGATTAGCAACCAGCACCACATAGTTTTTGGCCCTGTTAATGCCCAAGAAACTCCAAACAACTACAACAAAGCTTTTCCAAATCGCTTTCTCCTCCTTCCGGGCGAGCTTTTTAGGGAAGCCATCACAGTCAAGGATCTTCTTAATTTAAGGTCCAACGAAGACACCTGCTTTGACCTTTGCCTCAGAGAGCTTAGAAAATAATTTTTCAAGGTGCTTTAAGGCTGTTGACTCCGTACCTAGAGCTCTCACAAATTGTTTTATAAGCCCCAACTTATATGCAGTGATGGCATCAGCATCTACAGGAAATCTACCAGTAGTTCCTATTTGCTTTTCCCTATAGAAAATTCTGTTTTCTATGGCCAGTCGTGCTTGTCGTAGTGAGAATTGGTGTCCCTGCTGTCCTAAAGACAAAGACAGCATGAAAAATTGGTGAAACCACTTTGCATATTCATGAAGAATGACACCATTTTGAAGCCGCCGATGACCTGTCCCTTGGACAGCAGTACTTATTGTCATTTCTATCGTAAATGAACTCACCCCCGTCACAGATGATTTTAGTTAACCTACTTTTCTTCTTATTTTGGGTTCGTTTGTAGATTTTAAAATATCACTGTCTTTGCCACAAAAGCAAAGTTTGTGTGGAATAATCGACTCTTTTTATGTTTTTCTGTCATAAGAAATAAGAAATGACAGTTACAACTCAAAGACAAAAAATTTAATATGAGTTGTTACATAGTGTTATCATATTAGCGTCCCGAGCACAGTGAAACGAAGGCGCTCGCTTCAAGATGTTTGTCCTTGGGGTGGGCAAAAGGAAAGTGTCTGAAGCTTTCGAGGCCGGCCGAGGCACCAGAAATCCAAGACGATCTAAAAGGTCCGAAGAGTCGAGAATCCGATGGTTCCCAAACTTTGCAGCGAACGAGGCACTGCCACGCCGCCGCCACTCAGTCAGCGATTGAAATCCATGCTTAGTTAGTACTTCAGAATATCCTATATTCCTACCAGGATATATTCCATCAAGCTTGAAGCTTAAGAACTTTAAAAATTTCCGCTGAACCCGTTCGATTATCGCTCAGCATGGACATTATAAATGGGATACCATATGACTGAGGCGTATTCAAGCCTACTGGCCACATATGCAAAGTACAAAGACCTAATGGCAGGTATATTGCTAAAATCTCTAGCCGTCTCATAATAAATGCCAGCGACCTGTAGGCCGCATCCACAACACCTCGTACGTGATTCGAGAGTTATTTTTTCGTGGAAGGTGACACCCAGATCCCTAGTTGATGTCTGTTTCTGTAGCAATTTATCATCAATGGAGTAGGAAGACTGCATTGCAAGAACTCTTAAAAATGCCATGGGTAAGTAGAAAATTTTGAAAGTCAGTAAGCCAAATATCTAAAACCTCCTACAAATACATAAATTGCACCTTCTGGCTTGAGATAAAGTACTAAATCAAACAACATTTGAAAAATAAAATCTCCAGATACCAGATACACAATAGTCTATATGTTAAACCATGCAATTTCAAATACTAATTTATATTTTTAAAAATATTAAAATGACTAGTTGTTACAAAATATTACCAGTAAACAGATTTACTTTTCCATTGTTAATGCTAACACACACATCTGTATTGTGTCTTTAGCGAGAAGAGCCCATCATTAATTTTTATTATTTTCAAAAATAATTCTCTAAGCGAGCCACAACAGCAATAAAATTCAATAAGCATCAATATTAATCCTCATATAATGCGTCTCTCCTCTGGGAAAACGTTCGCCTCACGAAACTGCATCGAATCCTCGCAGTGTGTCTGTTTGCGGACAGTTTAAAATACTGCCAACGGATACCGTTAATAATTCGCTTTGTATTTATGCACCGTACGTTTCGAAAATGGAACGCTCTCAGCACGCGGTATAACAATGTTGTGCACATATTTTAAGTGATTTAATATCGACGTAATGTCAAGAGGCTGACAAGGTAGCATATGTTCCGCACTATATTAAATTCTTTACGGATCTGATGTTGGTTAAAAGAAAACCTGAAGTTGGAAATAATAAATCGACAGCAGCAATTATTAATGCTTGCCTACAGTTGACAGTTTCATCTAACATCTTGCGTATAATACATTTTCAAATACTGAATTCGAAAATAAATTACAGAGATCGTGAAGCCTCAGCATTCTGGTCTGAAGGTTCTAACAGCCTTCCCAAATTGTTTTTTTTTTTTCATTCTTACAGTGTATTCCCAAGGTGAGAATAAAATTTATATTGAAATACGTCTTTTGCTAATGTGGAGCGATGTACTAAAAGGAAATCAAATTTACAAAAAAGAAATGAATTGTTATCTCCTATTTTTTTAATTTTGTTTTAAACAAAAAAATGCTATTATAAATATAATATAAAATAAAAACAAAAATAATTTTGAAAGTTTCATTAATCAGTTAGCTGAAATGTTTTGTATTGCTTTGCAAAAATTTAAGTTTTTAATAGTGTGTGGTGATCTAAATATTGATGGGTCAGTAAATTCTGTGGAATGTAGGATACTACATGATATGTTGGGATCCTTTGATCTTGTGTCCCTATTGACAGATTATGCGCGCATTGCCAGAACAATAAATTACACTAGTTATACTTCCATTGATTATGTAATAACCAATGCTCCTCACCTAGTTCGGGTAGATAATATTGATTCAGGCCTATCCGACCATTTTGCTCAAATTGTGAACTTTGATAAGTATTCTTGCATTGAACAATCTGAAAATAACTTCCAAATTAAATACAGGAAAATTAATGACTCTTCTGTAAATGAATTTAAGTTTCATTATCTCGCTAGTGATTTTAGTATGCTTTCTGCTACTTCTAATATTGATGAAAGTTTTAGTCACTATTTCAACACCTTTGAATGGTGTTATGATGTATCCTTTAAAAAGTGTGGTAAAAATATCACACATACCACACATTATAACAAAAAAATCAAATTTTCTCCTGAACTTAATCTTGAATTAGTAAAACTAAAAAATATGAACTGGTTACGCCAAAGAATCAACGATGATCAGTTAAATAAAGAATACAAAGCAATAAAGTCAACTGTAAACAAGAAAGTTCGAGGTGAAAAGGTGGCATACTATAATAACTTGATCAGTCAGTCAAATAACAAAAATAAAACCTTGTGGAATATAGTTGGGTCAGTTAAAGGGAATACGAAACGAAAAAAAGAATATGCTATTATGGTTGATACAAAACTCTATACAGATGTTAATCAAATAGTTGATATCTTTGGCGAATATTTATAAATATCAGGTACTTTCCCATTTTCAGTCAAATACTCGTGTAGCTTGCACTACATCGCAGTGTACTTATAGCACAATGTTCTGTGGTCCTGTCTCTGGAAGAGATGTCCATGATGTAATAATGAAACTTTCAAATAAAAATCAGTAGGACTGGATGAAATCAGTATTGAGGTACTGAAAGCGTGCTCGAAAGAGGTATTTTACCATTTGCGGACATCATCAAACTTCTCTTTGAGTAATGGTATTTTTCCTTCGCATTTGAAACGCTCAGCAATTATTCCAGTCCACAAAAAAGATGATCCGCAAAATATGGGAAACTACAGACCCATTGCGATCTTAAGTGTTTTTTCGAAAATAATAGAAAGATAGTAGCTAATAAAATATATAATTTCTTATAAAGTATAATTTAATTATCAATAGTCAGCAGGTTTTATACCTGGTCACTCTACAGAGACAGAGACTGCTGAATGTGTACAATAATATGTGACAGTTGGATAGGGGTTTTTATACTGCTGCAATATTATTTGATCTACGAGAGCCTTTGACTCAGTAGATATACATTTCGTGTCAAAAAGAATTTACAACATAGCATTCGGGAAGTCTGAACCGACTGGATAATATCTTTCCTTACGAACGTAAAACAAGTAGTTAGGATAGGGGAGTCAGAGTCCAGAGAATTTGATTCTGATACAGGGGACACCTCAGGGTAGCGTTTGGGACCCCTCATATTCCTCACGTTCATTAATGACCTTCCTGAATATATAACTGTAGGCAAAGTTTTTCTATACGCGGATGACTCGTGTATCGTAATATCCGATCCGGACAAATCACATTTTACTTACAAAATATCCTTAGCATTGGAAGAGTTTAATAAATGGTGTGTAACTATAAATTGATGGTTAATCATTAGAAAAAACTTATCCTTACAGAATTTTATAACAAATACAGATCACCAAGCCTACTTCTTAAATTATAATGGACAAATACTAATTCCTTCTACAGAATGCAATTACTGGGTACCATATTGGATAGTAATTTAACCTGGAGCCCCAGATCGAACAAATCAGCGTCAGGCTTCAAAAGGTATGCTGTATGATTTTTAACTTGAAAAATGTTTTTACTATTGACGCTCTTCTAAATGTGTATTATGCATATGTATATTCAATGCTTTCGTATGGCCTACAAGTCTGGGGTCAGGCGAAAGACATAAACAGGATTTTTATACTTCAAAAACGTATAATTAGAATAATATTTAACATATCTTATCGAAGTCCTGTTAGGGGTGTATTTCGCGAACATAACATCTTCACCTTGACGTCCATTTACCTTTACAAGCTACTCACCTATATATATGGAATTAAAAATTGCTTTCACACACATGCTGACTATCCTAATTATAATACAAGAAATAATAATAAATTAATGTTTGCTAAACCAAACCATTCATTTTATTTGAAATCTCCTTGTATAGCAGGTGCAAGTATTTTTAACAGGCTTCTGGTGGGATGTGAGAGAATCCAAAACTTTGCAGATTTTAAACGAAAATTTAAAACACTATTAATTTAAAGTGTCCATATAATCTTAAAGAATTCGAAGCATACCTGATGCTCTGAGATAGGTACATGGTTTTTTGTGCACATAGTTTTATTATTAACAGTTTTTGTGTATTTTATGTATTTTTAGTATTGTTATTTTTATTTCTTTAACCGTTGTATTGACCATCACCGTTTTTATGACTTGCCCTATCTACACGTTATTTATTGTAGCCTAAAGGGTCAATAAAGTTATTATTATTATTATGGAAAAGTAATTCCAGGTCCTGGCCGAGAGCGCTGCGTTGTCCGGCGGCGCAGCTCGCGAATACACCGTCGTCAGATCTCCTGCCTTCGCTTCTTCTGATTGAAGATTAGCAGACGGCATTTCCCATCCTGATGGTCTGGCTGGCTTCGTGGGCCTTTAGGACTCGGAGAGACCCCAGTATTACCTGCTTTTGGATGTTGTAGGTGAGTTGATGAATGTGTTTTTGTTCCAGGATTTTCAGTTTTGCTAAATGTTTTGGTAAAGATGGGGATACACCACCCATTGATCCAACAATTATTGGTATAAATATAATGGTATATTCACTATAAGTTAATTTTAATTGGAATAT
The DNA here is from genome assembly GCA_004143645.1 of Protaetia brevitarsis. NCBI lineage: Eukaryota > Metazoa > Arthropoda > Insecta > Coleoptera > Scarabaeidae > Protaetia > Protaetia brevitarsis. The sequence continues at coordinate 2,596,495 of RXPK01000195.1, read as the reverse complement.
GAGATCTTTATATTTCGTTGCCTTTTCTTCTTCTTTTTGTATGACTCTGGTTTCGCTTGGGCATGACATCTCAATCACATACATTTCTCTTCGAATATAATCTAGGACGACCATGTCTGGTTTATTAGCTTCAATACGTGTGTTGTATGAAAGGAAAGTTCCAAAATTTTTACATTTATCGTTTGATATTACTGATTCTATTGTCTTATTTCATATGGTGGGTGAAGGTGGTCATCTATGTGGGTAGAGATGTCTAAGTTGATAATATAATGTTTTGAGCCATGTTGTGGCGCGTGATGTAAATGTTTGGTGCGTATTTGGGGCATGCAGCTAGTAAATGTATAATGGTCTCTTCCGATGTTTTGCAGGCTCTACATTTGGTGTCAATAATGTTTATTTTTAGTACATTTTTTTGGTATGAAAGTGTATGAAAGACCCCATCCTGTATGGCACTATGTATCCTCAGTTCAGATCTTAATGACGACGATTTCAGAAATGTAAATGTTAAAGGTTTCGAAAGTTTATGCTCTAGTAATGTTTGAAATATTGACCGTGAAGCGTTTCTGCGTATGCTCTTCTAATAATGACATTTGCTGTTTAAATTTAATTGCCTTGGCGATGGCGGCCGGAGTCTGCCTTAAGGGGTCTTGTCGATTTGGAGGTCTCTTAGAAAGTCAATGTAGATGTCTAACTGTCGACATACCGCTCTGCCCCGCTATACAGGAAAGCACCTGGCCCGCGTTTTGATGGTTTTGGACTATTTTTAAGAGGGGGTCTGTTGATTGGTGTATCTGGACAGCGGCCATTGCAATGGCTCTCGCATGTAGTTGTTCAATGGAGAGTAGTCCCCTTCCCCCATCTTTTCTGGGAATGTATAGTCTTTGGATGGAAGCGCGGGGTGGTGGCTTCTGTGTGTTGTCATTATTTTTCTGGTATCTCTATCTATTTGAAGAATTTCGTTTACTTTCACCTTATTGTGGCAAACGTGTGCGATATTGTGGGTATAGCTAGGACGTTTGTGGCTGACACTTTATTTTTTCCTGTTAACTCAGAGGACCATATCGAATGCAGAGCTGTTTTATATTTTGATATTAATTTTTCTTTAACAAGCTTGACATCGTGCATATGTTTTTGCTGAATTCCCAAGTAAGAGTAGGTGTCTTCCCCTCTTAGTTTATTAATAATTGATCCATCTATCAACTGTAAATCCTCTCTGTCTTCATTTCCTCTACCTCTCTTCAGTTGATAGGTAGCACATTTGTCCTTTCCCAAACTCATTCCAGTATCAATGGCGTACTCCAGTGTTGTGTTTACCATTTGTAGTAGTTCTTTCTCATTCTTTGAATATATTTTAAGATCATCTACATAAAGTAAATGTGTTATCTTATGTATTCGTTGGTTTGGTTTGCCAGCTTGATATCCTGGATAGCCACGTAGGGCGATTGATAGTGGTAGTAAGCTTATGCAAAACAATATTGGGCTCAACGAATCCCCCTGAAATATTCCCCTTTTAAATGTGATCGGTGAACTTACTTTGGCTGTATTTTTTGGTCCGATGCTTATCACCGTCTTCCATTTTTCCATCAGACTTTCTAATGCTGTTATAAGTTGTTTAGGAACTCCCATGTATCCCAATAACATTTGGACCAACTGGTGCGATGTAGAGTCGAAGGCTTTCTGAAAGTCTATCCAAGCCACCATGAGGTTGCGTTTATATTGAATAGCGTCTTGGGAGATGCATCCATCTATAAGTAGATTTTCTCTAACACCTGCTATGCCTTTTTTCATGCCACGTTGTTCGTAAACGCTCTCCCATATGGGTTCTATCCTTTCCATTATTATTGTATGCAATACGCTAGTGAAAATCTTGTATATTGTATTTAAACATGTTATTGGCCTATAGTTATTTGCCTCTTTAGGGTCTCCTTTTTTATAGATAAGTATTGTTCGTCCTCTACATATCCACTCCGGAATGATGTTTGGGCTTTTATTATTATTATTATTATTATTATTATTATTATTATTATTATTATTATTATTATGTTGATTACTGTCGAACGGTATGTTCTGATATTATTTAGTATTATTATTGATATTATTTTTTAGTCTGTGATGCTTTATTTGCATTAGCACATGGTCAATTTGATTTGTTTCCATTTTGCTAGGTATTATCCATATGCCTTTATGAATTGCTTCTTTCGAAATCTTTCCTGATGCCAGTGCATTTCACCTAATCCCGTTTCCTGGTGTTTCTCATTACCTCCTGTTATTCTTTGGCATACGTTTTCATTTCCCACTAGTGCATTGCAATCGCTTATTACTATCAATATTAAGCACGATGTACATTTTCTCAAATGAATTCATTCTAAATCTCCTGAAGGCTAACTTACAAGGCATTTATAAACATCGCTATGTGATTTTACAAGATTTGGTCTTTAAGGTGACGACGTGTTACCGTTGTCATATCAATTGCGTTACGCAGAAGTGGCGAAGGAAGTTATCCCTCATAGGAGGAGTTCAAGTGCTCTTCCACATATACATACGTAGAGACAGACGCACAAGAAGCATATCAAACGTATCGGTTAGATGCGTAAATGTACGCCAGGGAAACAGCTGTCGCCTCTTCACAAATTCCACAGGATTACGTTAATAGCTTTATAATGTAACATCCCCTCGTGGCTTCCTTCTCTCCATCTCCCCGAGCTTCATTACCCCACTCGCTGTGTTTTTATGTGGGCGCGACATAAAAACTCCAAGTTTACCAAACACGTATAAATCTATCCCGAGATACATAACGCAGATACGTCAAGTTCGAGTCCCTGTTCCATCACTTAACCTTAAACGTTGGTAGGCGAACGGGCGTTTGTCTTTATTTTCCTCCGGAGTTGTTGACTTCAATGCGTATATACTAACGGTGTACGTGTATATATTGAGTACTGTCTACCACTACTACTAATTGATAAACACGCTGGAATTAGAAAACACAGTGGAGATTATGCTTCCAGTGAAATACCGTGTTGATAACTTGATATATTATTTTATGTCCGTACCGTTTGTAAGCAATCCATTAACAACTTAATCATTTGGTAGATGTCAGGACATGATAGATAAATAATTTATGCCGCGTTGGTTGGTAATGTAGTCGAACGTAAGGCCATAATTTTATTATAGAAACATAAAATGTAAATGCTGTTTTAAGTTACTCTCGCACGTATGAAAAAAAAAAAATACTATCAACGTATTTTTAGTTTTACATATCATAAAATGAATTGAATCATCGACATTAAATCTTAAAATATATGAGCTGTACAAACACACACACCTATATTGGTAAAATTACTGTAATAAGGACAGAACAATACTGGAAAGAAATTATATACAGTGAAACTCCTACATAACGACCGCACATCTGCTGGTAACCAACGAAGATAGCGCTTAATAAAATCGTTGTTTATATAATAATACAAAATTTATCCACAACAAATCCATATATATGTAAACTTCTAATCAAATTTGAAACTCATTGTATTAATATCGAAACAAGAGTTTGTCAGAGACTACTACAACAGGATTTGCCCAATTATTTGTGCACACTTTTACTAAATTTCTAATTTTACTATTTCCACTAATTCCTTTACTACTTTAAATTAAAATGGAAAGCCAGATTAAAAGCTGTGTGAAATATGGGTTTTGAAATTAACAAGTTCTACTCTAACTTTACGGTCATATGTGTGGCTTACTATGTAACGGTGTTCTATTTCTCTTTTGCTGCTAGTGATGTTCACAATGCCATCAAGTATATTAACGCCGACTTACAGTCCATTATTAAAGAATCACTTTGCCATTCATTACATATTAATGCGAAAAAGTCATCTGTGATGGTGTTTGGTCAAGCTAAAGTGAGATCAAGTGTCATGCCACATATAAAAATATCTATAGATAATGATCTTTTACCTATTTCTACGTGTGCCCGTAGCCTAGGACTTCTTCTTCTTGATACTCAGCTTCGTTTTAAAGAACATGTTTCGCATTTAATTAGTTCAGCTTTTTACAAACTAAAAATGCTTTATGGCAGTAAGGAATGCTCGGATCGTGGTCTGAGAATCTTTAGTAGAATCTTTAGTACGCTCGCGATTCAATTTTTGCATTAATGTATACTATCCTTGTTTAGATAGCGTTGACCGACTGCGTATTCAGCGTGTGCAGAATGCATTTTTGAGATTTATTTATGGAATACGACGTTTTGAGCACATATCTCACACGCTAGAGTGGGCTAAATGGCTGGATATGAATGGAATCCAAATTGTAACTTATTTTGCGTCTTTCAAATTGAGACTTTTTGACAGTGTGACCACTATGTAAACTGTATAAATTCCTGTTTATCTGCTTGAACGAGATAAGCATTTGCCGCCAAATCAAATGATGGTCGACATAAAAGTGTTGTGTAATGAAATAGTCGATTATCAAAGATAACGCAGGCTCTCAGGTAAATTTTAACTTGTATATTGTAAATCAAATAAATGTGGATTATCAAATACAAAAAATGAAAATGGATCTTAAAAGGTATTTGAACTCTTTTACAAATTCTCGTTACAACTTAACCTCTAAACTTCTGTTCTTATTGTTAAAATTGCTTAAAATGATTATTAGATCCTGAGCTTTTATAAACTGCACGTTATGATTAAAATTTTAATTATTCAGGGTAGGATCGCTTCTTTTTCAAAAAAAAAATTGTAATTAATAGACTTTAACGATAAATATAAATTTCTAAATGCTTTAACGAATAACTAAACTAAGTAATATAATCAAATTTGGTATTTTTTATGTAGATTGAAATGGTTCTATTATTATATTGTTCTTTAACTGTTTCATATCGTTTCAGATATGGATTCTGAGCTCTTTTTTAACACGTGTGTTATAAATTGAAGGGTACCAGCCTTTTTATTCCGTGGACGTCTTCCTTGACGGTGGAATCTTCAGAATATCCTGTCGTTTGGTCACTCTGAAATGATGGTGATGCCTCCTAGCTTCTTTTACGCTTTCCAGGACTTGCAAGTGTCTGATTGTATGATTTTCTTTCTTCTAGAATGATTTGAACTTGGATTTTCGCATCAATACCCTCGGTAAGTTTTGTTCTTATTTTTAAATGTTCACTTTAATTATTATAACAGTACCTTCGTTGGAATAATTGTTTCTTTTTAATTTCTGGTCCCTTTTTTGTGTGATATCATTTTATTTCGCGTGCAAATTTAATTTTCTGGGAGTGATTTCAAACATATGCCCTTTTTCTTTCTTCCCCACGCGTCTCTTTTCACTTTTTTTTTAAACAAACCTTTTTTTATGTCATGGCTTTCCAAAATCTTCATATTACACGAATATTGCGGCATTTGTCGGTCAAACATTCGTAAGCTGCTCATTAACATTTAATGTAAAAAACAGTATTTCTCATTCAAATATTGGTTGTCTCTTTTACACTTTGTATGAGATTTGGTGTATTGAAAATCAATTAAAAATTCAATGAATCTTATGTGACAACTGATTACAGATTTCTTTCGAAGAGCAAAAATTTTCTGTTTTTTTGCCGATATATTTCAGTTGTTTGACCGATGTAACTTTTATTAAATTAAATGATTTATAGTTTTGCTAGATAGTGTTTATTATTTTTGAAGCTGTAGCTTCCTTGATATTGATCTTTTGTATTAACAATTATGAAACAACTTGATGCTTTGAATTGAAACGTTTATGTGATTTTTAATTATATCACAATATGTATATATGTTTTTTTGCTTTAGTCGAATATGTAGAAGCGAACACTGCATTTGTTTTATAATTTAATTTGATTATTAAAAAACAAAACGATCGGTTCTCCGCACGATAAATATTTTAAGAGCAAGCAAATATTTTTTTGTAATAACACAAATTTTTTTTTTTATTTTACTTTAATTAAAATGTATTGCATGTTGCTTTTTATTTACCTTTTCTTGCCGTTTATAACAGATATATACTACATATAGGTACTATTAAGTTATTATTAGTGGTCATTTCTATCTTACCAAATTAATAGCTTTATAATTATATCTCTCTTTTTCCAAATGAATAAATAAAAAATAAACCACAAAAGTGTAAGGCGAAGCTCAGATATTTGTGGGTCGGCCACCCAGCAGCCCCTAGCCGGGACGATAAATTTTCCAGTGGGTATGGATTTAATGATTGCTCGACAGATTCCCTGGTGTGATATTCTTCACTAAGAGACCCTAATCATAGTGTCGGCCTTGTCATTTAGACAATGTTCCTGTGTATAATTAACTTAGATGCGGTTGACTATCGCGGTATTTTGGATATGGTTTTTCTTGAGTTAGTGAATTCCATATAAATACGTCTATTCTCACAGCTGTTACCGATTTAAAAAGATTTTAGGATTTATGATGATTCACCTTTGATTCTCACGTTTAATGTTACTTCTATCTTATTTAAGAACGCTCGAGTGGATGATAGAAAAACAGGTATTCAATAATTCAATGTTTGCTACATATAAACTTGTAAATTAGTAAATACCAAATACATTCGGTTTTATATACACTTACCCATATTGCTGTGGAAGCAACACAATGCTCAGCACAAACTCTGCGTAACATTAATAAAAACGAACGATCTCATCAAAAGAAGATTTTAAACAGTAACAAAAATTAGGATTGAAAGAGGGAAAAAATCAACTCTCTAAAGCGTCTGTTTTGAAAAAAAAAAATGTACAAAACAAAACAATTGACCAATCTTCATCTTCGGAAAATGTTAACGTCATATTGGAAAGCGACACCGAAAGAAAAGATTTCAATTTTAAGTGTGACGATGAAGCTATGGATATCCAAGAAATAATATCAAACTACCTAATTAATTATGGCGTGTCCTATAATAATTGGTGTGTCCGATACGCTAAAAATGTTTTGGATCAAGGAAGAACTAAAATAACTTCTTCACTTCGATAAGTTTGACAAGTTTACGTAACCAAAGAAGACGGATATGGCTGCCCTACAAAATGATTTTGTATTTTACGATCTACTTGTTTTCTGGCGCTAGTCTACTTGTTATTAAAAAGCATGCTTTATCTGCATTAAGAGCTAAGCATTAATTATAGAAGTAATACCTAATTCTAAAACAAAATTTATTGTATATTAATTATTTTGATTATTACCAAAAATATATTTCCATATTGTTCTGTACCATTTTTCTTTAATAAAATAATATATAAATTTTACAAACATTGTCTCTCTAAATCACTTAGCAAACATTACTTTTATTGGAAATTATCATATTTTTTTTTTGTTTTCTGCGTTAAAGTGAAATCGGTAGTCCAAAACTAATAACACTAAACATCTAAGCCCTCACAATGTTATTGCACGCACTGAAGGTATTTATGTAGATTTCAAAATTACAAAATCAGTAGAAATAAATAACCAGTGTTTTTAGCTATTGATAGGAATACTTAATAAGCAAAAACATTTAAACAATAACTAATAGTAATGAACAATTAAGAAATGAAACTCTAAAAATGCTTACTTGTTAGACATACATATCGCTTTGTCTCTTATAAGTAAGGTAGGCTTTGAAATTAGGAACAAAATAATGTAGTAAACTATTTTTTCCCTATTGTTTATTGTTTAAGTTTATTTGAGGGAGGAAAGTTGTACTTTACCTCCCTTGGGAGGAAAAGTAAATGACATTGACATGATGAAACTGTACATCTTACAATATGTGACATTATTGACAGATGACATTAGTACATTCGACCCAGTCTGAGAGAGATAATTGCTAAATTATTAGGTATTAAATTTCAATTAAACTATTATTAAACACTTTTAAAACGACGCTAACTTGACAGTTCTTAAAATCTACTTTAAAACTTTCGGTGCGTGCATGTAGTATTATCAGATTTTGACTAACGGTTTCCACTTTAATGCCGAAAACAAACAAGAAATATAATAATTTTCAATAAAAGTAATGTCTCCTAAGTGGTTTATAGAAAAAACGTTTGTAAAATTTTATTTATTATTACTAGATACAGTCCCTTGCAAGAACAATTGTCACACTGAAAACGTACTTTTCAGTTTTCGCTATGTTAATTATGCAAAAATTGACAAAATTGTTTGAGTACCAATCAAATTTGGAAATAGTACTGCAGTTAATGGAAATATGTAATTCAATGAAACAATATTTGGAAAAATTGTGATTTTTATTTTTTTTAAAATATGTTTACAAAAATTTGCATACAGCCTCAAAATTGAATTCTCAGCAACTTTTTCAAATAACTTTTTTGGATATCATATATTCTAACCTCACTTTTTGCAGATGCACGGCATATTTTTTAAATTTACCGCCATACTAGTGGTCACGTGACATGTGTCAAAATAAATTTTAGGGTTTTTAGACATGCACAACCTATTCCTCAAAAAAAAATTTAGTATATTTTAACAATAAAAAAATTTCCCATATGTTGCAATATTTATGCCGGTCACTGTATATAATAATAATGTAATAATAATATAATAAAGCAATATTTACATAATTCCTGAACTCATTGATTGAATTTTTTCGGTTTTATTCACAAACAGAAAGTGCATATATCTATTTTTATTGTTTTTTGAGATGTTCATATTATAATTTTCTTTAATAGATACTATACCTGATTGTCACAAATCACGCAGTCGAGTCCCTTATAACCAAAAGCTCCTATACTACAGTGCTCTCCCCTACATAGATTTGCCTGAAATTCCATGGATCAAATTCGAAAAAATACCAAGGAATATCCCCTGTCACGTAATACACCATATCAAATTAAATTAATATTAAATTATTGTCGAGATTATCGCGAAATATCTCAGCCGTAATAAATTCAAGAGCGCGTACCAGCCGAGGTAGATATTTATATAATATTAAGTAGAAATAAAGCCCGAACAGCAACTCTCTCTCTTTCAGCTTTAGTAATTAGTATTTATGAGCACGCGTCATATATATCGGATAACACCTAAATAAATTACTGAATTATTTATGAAGTGAGCCGCGAACTTGAGTAACAAGTAACTTGACACTCCGATGCATCATCATTATGCTTAATGCGCTCGGGCTACCGATACACATATCCTTTTAATGAACTGATGCCACGTGGTGGCTCTTTTGGTGTTATGGTCGTTGATTTTTAACCACAATCAGATGAGATTTTTATCTCCTCGTTTTTATGGTTCGGCAAACATCGTCTCGAGCTCGTTTAATTCCAGTTTTATTGTTGTTAAACTCTGTTTCATATGCTTTGTGACGAGTAATCAACGAATATCCAGTATAAAGTAAAAGAAAATTGTATAAATGGTGATTTAGCAGTTTAAAATCCTTTTAAGAGTTATTTAAAAATTACCAAAGCAATGACAAACAGTGTTGGATTGAGTACGGATACATATGAAATAGCATCCGCAAGGCTGTATGAATCACCTCGTTCATTGCTGCATGCATTTAGTCCCTAGCACAATTATTAAAATAAATACAAATTACAAATTGACCAAAAGGTCCAAATCATCCTGGGATGCTCGTTCTTTAGCCTTGGGTTCCTCCTCTAGCATTGCTTTGTCTCTCTATAGAGTTACCATGTTGGTACCATATTTCCCAAACTAAATCCGACTTGCAAATCTTCGATTGCTTATGCAACCGAAATTACAAGTATCCTGCACCTAGCGATATGTAATTCAAAATTGTTCCCCAATCATTATTAATTAACATATAAGTATACTCTATTTTCGGTTGCATAAATAATCAAGAATTTATTGGGCTCAGATTCGCATTTAATTACAGATAGTACCTACATTGGAGCATTTAAATACTAATCTCGGCAGTAAAAACCTATCTTCTTAATCAAACTTCTAACCGTGTTTGCGTTTCTATTTTTGCTAAATCTTTGCTCATTTGCTCTCTTATTTTTTAACGAGATCTTATTAATATTTTAATTTGAGCTATCTCTCATTTTTTGTCCTGTTATTGGAGTTACTCTGTTGGGCAATAAAGGTATATTATTATTATTATTAATTCAAAAAATAATTAGTTTATTCATAATCTTAGCTACTATTTTGGTTCCCTTCTCTTTAATTTAGAATTCCTTTTGGTTTCTGTGAATAATCTTGAGTAATTAAGACGCTATTTTGTAATAGTATTTTCTATATTGTTTATTGAGAAAATATCTACCTCTTTCTAGTAATTAAAAGAAAAAAAAATTGTTTTTCTAGGATAAATTCCTAAAAGCATTAATCCTGAGGTTAGGTTTGTGTATTTGGACGACCGGATTCTTCAGTTTCTTCCTTCTTAGAGGCTGGATTAGGACGAGCTGTTCTTATGGGTTTGTATCCTCAGGGATTTTCGAAATAGGTCCAAAGAAAATCTGCTAGATCGCTGGAGCCAGGATCGGAATATAGACTGCATTGAGTTTCGGACAGGAATTGGCTTCTTTTTTTAACTTTGGTTGGATAATAATTTCGCAATATGGAATTTATTGGGATTTTCTTGGTTAATTTCGTGACAATTACCTTCTTAATTCGGGTAAGATGATTTTAACAAACAAATATCACTTTCTAAAGGTCCTATGTTGCTTTTTAATAATCGATAGTAAAGTTTAGGAGCGTAGCTAAGGCAAGCAAGCTACGCTTACTACTTTACTTTATTACTTACTACAATCACTATTCTTTTATTCTAATTAAACTAGGAATGAAGTTCGTTAAAGACAACAAGCACAGCTAACCTCGAAATCACTAGTTCAGGGATTCGTTTAGGTTCTTGAAATTCAGGGACAGGACAAGGTCTTGAATTCTGGTTACTGAAACAACTGGGAATTTCCAGGGACGGGACTTGTTAATTCGTCATTTTGGAATTTTGAAATTTAGTTTAATCTAGGAATTTCTTTAAATATAACGTCGATATTATGAATCTTCTGATACTAAGCTCTTCTATGTAAAAAAAAACTGTTTTGAGATTACTTAGATCGAAAACTTTTCACGGAATTGTTATTTTAGACAAAAAATGTGAAATTAATGACAATGATCTGTCTTCTAAGAGCAATCAACTAAAACTGAACTCCTTTGTGCATCGACGCTATCTAGCGTTCTCGTCCTTTTTGTTTTCATGGAACGGAAGATGAATTTTAAATTTGTTTACCAACCGCTGAGTGACACCTACAACTTCTTTAGAATAACTAATTAAAAAGAGATAATTAATTAAAAGGTCTAGTTTTAAATTTCCAACAAGTTTTCTTAATTTACAAAATCCGTTACAACATAATATCAAATAAAATTTACAATAAAATCATAGGTATGATGAGTCACAGTGACTGAATCTGTGACTGTCAAACAATTCTGTGACATTACAATTAAATTCAATATCTTAAATGACTAAGATATTAATATCACACAGTAATTTCATTTAGAAGCTCATTTGGAAGATATTTCTATTACTTTTATAGCAATGCAAACAGTTTTACGATTTTCAAAATTTTTACCAACTTATCCAAGATTAATAATTGGTGTACTTACGTTACTTTATCTATGGTGTCCAAATCACAAATTATCTTTAATTTCACTTGGTTTTTGTTTCATTGCTCTATCTCATACCATTCAAAAGTTATCAGGGGGAGGGGGGACCATTTACGACCTCACTGTATAACAAACTATATAAATGGTATGGCCACTAATCTTAGCCTTTACACAAGTAATGCACCTCATGAAGGATCATTAATTGTTTTTGAAACTGCAAATTAAAACTAATAAAATACCTAAAATAAATAAATAAAACAAGTAAATCGTGCAGGTTACACCGATAAGTAAATCATGAGTAAATTAATGTGTGTAGGTACCAACGTGAGAATAACAAACTGCCATATTGGTAAGCTGTTGTTTGAAGTAATGCTAGGCTTGAAAATTGAGACCACGTGTTCGTGTTGCTAGTGAAATAAACCGAGTTGGTTTTATAAGGGTATCTATTGCAGTATGCGTCAAAGGAACCGAAAACAACAACAAGCGAAAGATAGATACGTTATGGTTTTATGAAACACAAGAATGGATTGAACTTAGTTTTTTAATCTAAATTACTCAAATTTATACACCAATCAGAACTTATGCTATGAAACATCTTAGCAAAATTGTTTAAGATGGCTGCAGGCCTGTAATTCTCATTACCTACTCTTTTTTCGTTTAATATAGGCAGCAGTCTTACGATTTTCTATTCACCAGAAGAAACGACTTTTTTTGTCCATAGATTAACGAGATAGCTTAGTGGCAACATCAGTACCAAATCGCAATCTTTTAAAATAAACGCTGTGTATGCCATCCCTTCCCATAGTATTGCAGTCATTCAATGATTTAACCGCAAAGTATGTCCTCCTCAGTTATGTAATTGAGATCTATGAGTATATTATAGCGGATTGCTAAAAAGTATCATTTACATAGCCAACTGTAGATTGATATGCGGATTACTTAAATTAAACAGTAACGCATCTTATATGCATCCCAGAGCTTTGAAAACGAAACTAACCAATAAAATAGAGAGCGTGAGTGGTTTACGGTTGGATACGGTTTTCATTCCATGTCCATGGCGTAGGAAGTCAGTCCTCCACTTGTCGATTTGGCAGACGACTTTGTGCAATTAACACATGTAATTACACAGCTTTACTCCTTTTATCTTCGATCTCGAATGTTCGCCTTACAACACAGGTACAACACACTAATAGAGTCATAAGCGAGCGCGCCCGAAACCGCCCGACCTCGGCCTTTCCCTCTCGCTCCCAGCGGAGGTCGCATCTGCATAAGAATGACCACCAATAGAGACCATAAACATGCCCTTTGTCAACACCTGAGCCGTAGAGGAACCGCCGGCCGAACGATTCGACTCGCTACCCCTGGGCGATCTACCCCATAAAACGTCTCTTTTTATTGTGTTTGTACAATTTACTGTGTCTTCGGGATATATCGGCTATTTTTATTAGCTGCTATTTTCTTTAAAGTTCCTCCTGGTACTCTGTGCTTACCGCAGCGGTGGCAATGGAAAGTATGTAGATGTCGTCACTCCTATTTTCTAAATGCCACCCTCTTCATTCACGAAGTACACAAATAATGTAAGCGATAATGTTGGTGGCAGCTCACACAATGAGAGGGCTTTTAAATAAATGTTTTCACAAACAAATTCAAAATGAAGGAAACGTAGTCTTTAGGAAATATTTAAAATCGTCAATCATCATGTGAGGTAGCAAAAAGTGTTTATTTTATTGCATATAATTTAGAAGAAAATAATGTAAGCGTTTCGATTATCGGCAATTAAGACCAGGGAAGTCTAGCATTCTATTGCTGCTGTAGGAGTAGTTCTCATTGCGACTAGTATTTCTAAACATTCAAGTTTGCTGCTGCATCATTGACTTTCATGCCAGGGTTGTGTAAGTAATCACAGGGTCTGACCGCCATCATGTATCTATTTATTTTCGGGTACCACTGCGAAGAAAGAGAGCTAAGAAATCTATTGCATCCCCTATTCTTGCTGTTTTACAATTGGCCTTCCAATCCTATTCCTTTCAGAAGTGTAGGATATCAGCGGCCCCCACATTAGGTAAGTCTCCCTCGTCGATTTCACATGCTCCCAGATGCAACGCCCTTGAGTTGCATAATGCTACGCAATTTGAGAGGAAATGGATGGGTGTTTCATCATGTTCCCCATAAAATCTATATTATATTCAGATTCCTTTGCGAATTCAAGCTTACTCAGATGTCCTTTCAGTTTACAATGGCTTGAAAGTATTCCTGTTAATATGCGAACATTGTTCTTGCTCAGGTTCATGCATTCTGTAAATCTCTTCTGGTTATAGGTTCCTAGAAGATTTTTTTACTTTGCCTCATTCCCTGGATAGTCTCCCAATAGTTAGATTTTCTCTGCTCTTTTTCAGTTTCTTCAGTATTGTACTGCTGCTTATCCCACAAAAGGGTTCAAGCCCTACGGAAGGTATTCCAGCCCCTTTTTTGCTAGATTATCCATTATCTCGTTTCCTTCCACTCCTGTGTGACCCGGAATCCAGAGGAAGGTTACTTTATTCCTTTTGCCTAGCTCATTTAATTTCCCTAGGCATTCCCAGACCATCTTGGAACTGATTTTAGGTGAGCTCAGCGCCTGAACCCTCATGTCAGGCAAAAGAAATGAAAAGTAAATATTCTATATATTGAATGCAAAAAGCCAAGAAACTGTAGACTCTCAGATATCTACAACAACTATAAAAAAAATTGCCTTATTAGTCATTAATATTCACACGGAATTTGCCAACTTTGGGATCCCCACGCAATATTACTTGTAAATCTCCAAACCTTGGATTTTGCGAAGTAATTAAAAGGAAGGATTTTTTTTAAGGAAAGAGCATATTTACGATGCATGTTCGGAAAATAATATTGCAATGTTAAAGTATTCAGAAAGATTTTTTTTTTTTTTTACGAATTTATTTATTGCCGATTTAATGCCAGATATAAAGACCACTGATACTATTCTTGTACCCTTTTCATATGTTTGTTTTGTCTATCCAGCTTGTTTATACATTTATATAATTAATTTAATATTTGTTCGAGTGCTTAGCTTAAGAAACCAATTTGCACAATTTGAATTTTTTTAACAATTGACAACTTTTTCCTACTTTCATATCCAGGCCTGAAAATGTACGCGTGATGGACGAAACCGGAAATCAAGATTTTGTAAATGAATAGACAAATTTTCCCCATCTAAAATCAATATTTATTATTATTTAACATTATTTATTTAAAACAATGGTATAAATGTTTTACACGTCTCTACATATTAGAAATCTTGGGCAATATCCAAAATTGATGTTTTTTTTTTCAAATTATCAAGGTTTGTTATAAAATGTATTGTTCTTTCTGTACAGATTAGTCTTAAATTGTTTTAAAAAAATATGTTAATGTTTATTATTGAAATAATCTGGATATACATTTCTTTGAAAGTGCATTGGAGGACGACGAAATCTTTGTGAAATCTATTTGCCTTGTCAATCTTGTGCATCATTAATCAATCTGGTAATCTTTTATATGGAAAACATAACTGTAGATAAACAACAGGTGTAAGAACAACTCATCCCGTTTAAGTGGGTTTTAAGGGTTGTTCTTGCTTTGGGTGTACTAGTCAACGCTTGTAAAGCAAATAAGTATGACTCACTGTAATAAAGATGGTCTATCATTCAGGCATAACACCTTTTACAAAATTCTGTTTTACCTTTACGCTTATCTAAGGTAAGCAAAGGTAAAAATTACCGGAATAAAGAACAGAACCGTTAGAAAGGTTAGAAAGTGAGGAACTTGTTTTAAATAACGGATAGTCCCTTATGAAAGCTAATGTAAACAACCCTGTTTTGCCATGTCGGTAGGTAACCTTCTTTCTCCTGTAGAAGATTTAATTTTAATTTTTCCAACATAAAATTCTGCGAGCAAATCTTAACTGTATAAAATTAAATCTATTTATTTCTTTTTCACGATAGCCGATTATCAATATTCTCCATATTCATTATAAACCACAATGTACAGGAACTAATACTAATGGTAACGATTAAACAATATATCCTCAACAGGAAACGTGTTATAAAAACATTAGCTATTCAAATTTTTAGAATCTGGTGTGAACCTTCGAAACCCTTTCTAAAAAGATTAAAACGAAGGTACTAATGAACCATCACGTCGAATTCCATTGTTTCCTCGAAGAAGACAGCTTAATTTATAGAAAAAATATTTCCATATTTATACCTGCATAACACATTCCGAAGCTCCCAAATTTAATCATCTTCGGTGTCCGTGCAATGTTCGCTAATATGCCGAAAGCGATCCCACCCAAACTGCAAATTACTATGCCGTGCCGATGAGTGATACCGGGCGAGACCTAAAAGCGAGATATTATGGAAAGAAGTGTCAAGTTTTAGGCGAAAATGCCAAAAATTATTAATATTAATTCCCGTGGGCCGACTACTATTAATCAAGCACCGACACAGTTTCGCGTGTTTCGTTCCTTCTACAGCTAGGGCTAGTAGTGTGCGACGGCGCGTATACACCCGATGGGGCAATAAAGGTGAGAGATCTAAATTTCCCAGTTATTGACAGGTCCCTCGGTAGAATTGGTCACGGACCGAAGCGCCACCCAAGCAGTATCGAGACACCTCCGTCACAAGCGTGAATGGAACCTTTTCGGCGCCAGATATATTAGCCTGTCGGCTGGCTTTGATCATCTGGATTCGCACCCGTACACTGTAATCAGGACCGGTTTCGGCCGTTCTGACACTTCGGACCTAAGCGTTGTTTGTAGGTAGATAATGGGCCAAACATAAGATTGCGTGTATCTATATCTAGTACTAGTTAAATTATTAATCATTGTATAAAGAACACTTTTCCCCACCACAATGAGTTATTTTTTATTGTCACTTTTATGTGATCACCATCAACTACAAATAAATTCAGCAAAAACATAAATGATTGTCTTCGGACGAAATAGAATTCGCTTGCTTGTATTAATTTTGCTTGAAATTTGTATTAGTTAAATCCAATTTGATTTTACACTCAGACTATATTAACAATATTGGGGTACTAATGGACTTTGTTCACGTTTCCAACAAAACACTGCATGTTTAATTAAAAGAGCTATAATAGGCCTGTTTCAGACGACGTGGATTAATTGATTCAACTAAGTTGCTTGGTTTATTCTCAACTAGTTAATTGTCATTGAAGACCTATTGAAGCCGCCGAAGCAGACAAGTTGACTGCGTGTAGAAGGGTTCATATCAGTATGCTTCTTGCAACTTACAAGAGAACCTCGCGAACTGTAAATCGCAAATTTTGATGAAGCTTTGTCTGTTTGTAGATACCATGGAGTGTTACTCAAGGACGCTTTCCGTTGCTGCGGAACTTCAACTTTAGGGGATGCAATTCACTCTTGAAATTTGGCTCAAATTTGGGTTTTTCTGAATAACTTTTAAACGGTAAGAGATAGAAAAAAAGTTTCAATGGCCGACTTGTACCGTTCAGTCAGCCCTTTCGATTGGTCTAGATATTTATATACAGGATGTTCCAATAAACGTGAACTGACATATGTTGTGCTTATTTTATAGAATTTTAGAAATCAGTTATAATGGCCTTTTTTATGATCAAATAGTCTATAGGAAGTTTAAAAAGTTATACGATACTCTGTATACTGTTATGTGGCTGCATTGTATGTGGAAAATCAGTGTAAACTTGTACCAGGCGCTAAATGGTTATATGTGATAGTTTTCGAGTTATACGCGTTTGGATGTATGTAAGATTATATTATCCCCGACAGCAGGCAGATGAAAACAATAGGTCACATTGTACACTAATTGCTTGATTCTACTATTTTTTGAGAGATGTGAGTAGCGAACGTCTCACTTATATTTTTATTTTATCCGGGACAATTGGCCAGAATAACTTGGCACACATCCCTCGGTGCAATGTATATAAGAACCCAATTTTTATTTAAATTCAGTTCATATAGTTTTGCAGTGGCAGTAGCTAACATGGTTCATATCAATCCAGCAAATATTATTCATCTGCTAACACTTTCATATAATTATAATGAAAACCAAATAACACAAAATAAAATAAGGTAATAATAAAATCTTGTATATATATAATTATAATTAAATGTACGTCGATTGTACATTGTAAGTTTTTCTTTTAGTGGCTCTAGCTACCTGCACATTTGCAAAACAATATGAACTCAACCAATATCAATAAACCAATAAATCAATATTATATAATTTTATTTGGGTACCTACCCACGAACAGTACGAATATGAAAATTTAAGTCGTAATCTGTCGTTATTTTGTATATACAGTATAATATTAAAAGTATCAGGAATAATCTGTCGAAGTAAGTACATTTTCTTTTGTCTGCTGTGAGGGATAATATAGTTTCACATACATCCAAAGCGTAGTGCCTAGTATAAGCTTACACTGATTTTCGACATACAATGCAGGCATATAACAGTATACAGAGTATCTCCTTAGAATAAGAAAATATGCTAAAATTTGTTGTTAAAATTTTTGAATTTTTGTGGACACCATGTATAACTTTTTAAATTATCTTCCTATAGACTATTTGATCACAAAAAGGCCATTATAACCGATTTCTAAAATTCGATAAAATAAGCACAACATACGTCATTCCACGTTTATTGGAACACCTTGTATATAAATATCTATACCAATCGAAAGGGCTGACTAAACGGTAGAAGTCGGCCATTGAAACTTTTTTTCTATCTCTTACCGTTTAAAAGTTATTCAGAAAAACCCAAATTTGGGCCAAATTTCAAGGGTGAATTGCACCCCTAAAGTTGAAGTTCCGCAGCAACGGAAAGCGTCCTTGAGTAACACTCCATGGTGTCTACAAACTGACAAGGTTTCATCAAAATCTACGATTTACAGTTCGCGAGGTTGCCTTGTTAGTTGAATCAACTAAACAGCCTCGTCTGAAACAAGCCTAGGTCGCTTTTCATATACAGGCATCTTGTTGACTCTCTCGCTAGGCTTATCCTTTACAGATCGTTCGTTTTGTCACATTTCAATAATGCCGCTATAATCTATGGTTAAATAGAACCAGAAGAATACGGCGCATTCAGAATTTTTGTACTCGATACATCTAGGGTATGGGCGGACAGTGGGGTCACGCTGAAACTAAGGCAAATGGATGCTTTAAATATGGCAAATTGTGGGATTGTACATAGTGTTATATTCTTCACAAATATAAAATATAAAAAAAAACCTGTTTACCCGTATAATAAAGTAGTTTATATACCAAACACACTGGAGGAAAGCTTCATAATTAGTTTTTTTTTTCCATTCCGAAGCTCCGAACTGAGATATCTAAACGTAGTGCTGTGCACTGAAGGGACCAAAAGAAAATGCTAAATGAATTAAAAATGAAAAATCAAATAAACTAGCTCAACGGATAAATAAATTAAAGGGCGCAAAAGAACAATTAAACTCAGGGTTACCCTCGCAAATTAAAACTTGCACGAAAAGTAAATTGTGGGTGAAAGAAATCTGACTTTCTTTAATTACTGCAAAAATTGAAAAAGGTTTAATCAAAAATAAAAGAACAGAATTTTGAATGACGTTAATAACAATCGATAATTTTATTATATAAAAAAAAAAGAAAAAAAAACATTTAGTTACAAATTGCAGAAAAAAAACCATGAGCTTAGGGCTCTGGTCGAAATCAAAAACTGCATTAGACTCAAATTTACAAAAGGACAATGCTAAATCCTCTATCAAGGCAAACAACAAATTAGTTCGGAAAGATAGTCCCTTTTTACACAAAAATCCACGTGGTTTCAAAATTAAAACAAACTGAATTAAACGTGGACAAATCAAGTAAATTAACAAAAGAAAAACTAAAAGCAAGCACAAAGCTTCTATTCACCCAAACCGAGGTGATAAATGAATAATTGCAAAACAGCAAAATTTAAAAAAACGAAAAATTAACTCTCTAGACTTAATATATCTTCCTGCACGAAATAATAAATGATCCTATATCTAATTTGTGTACACAAGAATATAATACCAATTATTATATAGCGAGTTCCTTGATGGATGAAATAAATCAAAATTAATGAAACAAATCTTTAAATAAAAATGAAATACCAAAATGGCAGCTAACAAAATAAAATTTACATCTACCTACACGGGCATTATTCAGGGAACTGGCCTCACAGGGTTAAACAATCGTATACATATAAAATTCTACAGCTGCGTGCGCTACGCCTCGCACAATGATCATAGAAGAAGAAAACTTCTAAGAAGGACATGAGTTACATGAGCAAATGCTAACAAATTAAAAAGTGAAATTAATTTAAACAAACTGAACATTTAAATAAATAAATTAAACAATCCAAAACATTAACTAAATCTTATACAAAATTAACATTAATTTCTGAGAAAATTTGCTCGAAACATTGATAAAGACAGATCGGAGTAAAATTAAAACACTGAATTTACGAAAACCGGGGTGCCAGGCCACAGCAGTAGTTTCACTTATAATTAACTTACTATTAACTGTTTGGTACCTGTTATTTAATTTTTTGCCAATAAATACTTTACATTCATACATTCATACATTCTTCATCTTATCTTTTCTACTAAAGCTTACTGCATTAAACCAATACTGACAACTCCAGAAGACAATGAGTCAAGTGTAACATCTATTCAGAGGGTGCAAAGCAAATAATTTTATTTGTGGTACACTTAGACCAAAAAAAAGATTGATAGTCTCGCGTGCAACCAATTTCTCTTCTCAACTTATTAGAATTTAGCATTACCATACAATAAAAATATTTTTGTACTATTTAATTTAATCATAAAAGCAAATCTAGACATGTAAATAAACTACTAATTGAACGGAAGACTGAAAATCAACCCACTAATTGGTGCTCTTTATAGACTTAATGTTAAAAATAAGAACCCCAAACTATGGATTTTAGTTAAAACATTTCGACATTAAATTTATATAATAATGTATATGTTGAGTAGCACAAAACTGCTGTTCTAGATATCAATCCTTTAATTGTTTTATTTTAACATACTACATGTTTCGGCCTAGGCCATCCTCAGGTATGTTTTGTAATCTGTTGAAAAAGGTAATGAAAAATTGTCTGACTTTTACATTTAGAAAAACAATTTCAATGAATTGTTTTATTAATATTGGAAAAATGTTTTTAATCACCAACTTTCGACACTGTATTGCTTTGGAAGCTGAGAGAATGATTCTCTTTTGATGAATTCTCTCAACTTCCAAAACAATACAGCGTCGAAATTTGGTGATTAAAAACATTTTTCCAATATTAATAAAACAATTCATTGAAATTGTTTTGCTATGAAAATGTCAGTCTTTAATATTTAAAAACTAATTTAGTTAAGTTGTTCATTTCAAACAGTTTCAAAGCATATAAAAGAACTCATTGGAATTTAACGTGTATGCCTGGTTGTATATTCAAAATTCCAAATATTAAATTGTTGTTTATAATCATTACATTAAGCCATACTAGATCAAAAGGCTATTTATAGGATTATAAAAGCTAGTAACTGTACTTTATGGTAAATATACCTAAACTTGCCTGGTGTTTTTACAAATACTGTTCCGTTAAACTTATTTTTCTTCGGGGTGCTATATTATTAGTAATATGTTGTGTATTCCTCTCCGTCTGGGGTGAATAATAAAAGTCTAATAGAGCGTTTATGATCTTTCGAATTTGAGTCGGTTTCTCAACTTAAAATTTTTGGAGCAATAATTTTTTTTCGGAGTTTCTGTTCGACATCCTAATCGTGTCTAAAAAAGTCGCATACCTAATATCATTTTGGTAAGTTTTTAATCATTTTGAAACTGTTCTTGCTGTACTTATAAGGCTTCTGTTAACATCAACCAACGTTCCCTTGGATAGCCAGATTCTTCTAACATTTTCTAACATGTTTCCTAATTCCTATGTGTGCAAACTGACGTAGATATTTTTCATCTGGCTGATACGTTCCTCTAATTTTCTTCGTAATAATTCTGTCCTTTCATTACATGTTTTTGTATTCCTCTTGGTTCATAGCCCTGTGGTGTCGAAATTGTTTTCATTTATATTTTTATACACTAGAAAGCCTTTACTCTCTCTTTTCATCTTGCTCTGCATGTTTTCTTTATAAATTGTATGTCTTTTTGTAGCAAATTTCGTTCATTCCTTGCTTTCTCCGTGTTTTCTCTAGCTTCCTGAAGCCAGTTATTACCGAAAACTAGGTGGTAACACACTTGAGTATCTCTAATCTTATTCGTGACAAACCTATGTTTTTTCCTATATTTTTTTATATAAGTTGTGATGTTCTGAGCTTATGTTGCTTCTCCTCTTTAATAAACCTCATTAATTCCTATACAAATTTCTTCTTTAGTTTTCTTCAATATACAGCATTCATTACATCCAAATATTTAATTAACTGCAAAATTAATATTGCAAATTACATTCGCACTAATACAATTAATTATACCATATTTACAATATATCAGCGAGTCATGATATATTGGTCTCACTTTTTGTAGGTGCTGAATGCATTTCTAGTAGTTAAAAACTTTAATTCTGAAGTCAACACCTGTGAGTTGAAAGTATACACTAGCAATATACATTTCATCTTTTTTAATAATCATTGGCGCATACTCTATACCTACTGCGCGAAAACAGTTTTTTTTTGTATAATATACAGCTCTGAGCTCGTCATTTGTGCAAACTAAAACTTTAGATACTTACCACCGAACAATTAGAAGTTCTTATGAAAGCAGATTTGGCTAACCTGAGTTCATTAGTCTCTAGTTTGGTGTAACCACTTTCATATGCAGAAAGTGGAGAGTCTCACATTCGATTTCAGTTAATTCACACAACCATACCTACACTTCTTAAATCAAATAATAATAATAATAATAATACTTCAAAGGTGTTATTATACAATTCGTATTTACACAAGCAACAGGAATAACAGTACACATAAAATGGTGTATCAAATACATAAGAACATATACAGCTAAAGTGTAAAATTTACGTAAGCACATAGTGCACAGGTATATTGAAATTATTCCTCGTTTGTATAAAAAGCTTGATAAATTAAGATCTTCATGGAATATCCAAATGACTTCGATCTTAGGTTCTTAATATTTGTGGGAGAAGATTGTAAGATTTTATGCCATGATGATAAGACATCATTTGTATGGAACTAAGATGAGTATATTTAATACTTAAATAATTTTTCTTTCTTGTGTCATAGCAATGCAATACAGCATTTGTAGGGTAGAAATTTATATTTTTTCTAATTAATTTATTTTTTTTTACGTACATAAGACATTCAAAAATAAACTGGCATGAAAAAGTTAAAATCTTTAATTTTGTAAATGCTTCTCGACAGTCGGAACGAAAAGATAAATTACTTAGGATGCGCACAGCTTTCCTCTGCAACCCAAAAATTCTTCGACTTGAATAGCTATGACCCCACAGTAAAATTCCGTACGACATAATTGTGTGAAAAAGAGAAAAAATAAGCAGCTTTTAAGACCCTTTCTGATACCGAAGATGATAAACCTCTTAAAAGGAATATTGTTTTTCCAAGTTTACTTGCTACGTACTCAGTATGCGCTTCCCAGTCCAGTTTTGGCTCAAGGAACTCCTAAATGTTTAATTGATTCTGAGTTGTTTATTATATCAGTGTTTCTTTTGAAAAAAATAACTGTTTTCGTTTTGTTGCTGTTTAGTACTAACTTGTTTGAGGAAACCAAGAGCACACTTTATTACTCGCCAAATTGCTTTTCTCCACTACATTCTTGCTATATATTGATTTAACTGAAAGTAGTATCATCCGTGAAAAGGATGCATTCATCCACTTGTTTGCGATAAATCGTTTATATAAATTAAAAACATCAGGAGACCTAATATAGAGCCTTGCGGCAGCGCGAATTGAAGTTTTTTCTGAGGTGGAGGCATTAAGCGAACTCCTTGCTGTCTATTTGATAGATATGATCTAATGTCGTTGTGAATGAAGTCGTCAAAATTACAAAATTTTCTTTTTTCCAGCAAGTAGCAAGCGATGCATAGATAACAAAGGATAATAGCGATTTGTGCTGACTTAAAAATTTGTTGAAGCCAGTCCTGCTCTGTACTTATTTACAATCCACATCGGCATCTATCTACCACCTTTGCCTTTATCCTTCATCTCGACAGCTTCCTTTCTATGCTGCTTGTGCTTGTAATGTTCCTTTATCCGTTCAGATCCAACACAAACATAATAAACACCACATTTATGCGTACTGATCTACTATTTCGGTTTAAGATGTTGCAATATAATGAATAAAAACTATTCTTTATCGGTCAATGTATCATCGGTTATTTCTATTTTTCAATTATTCACTATTATTATCGCATGGTCATTATTTATTACTGTTGTGGTCATAAAATAGTTCGCACATAAATATTTTGGGCAACAAAACCATTCGTATTGAGGTTTTTCTAAACAAAAGTGATGGTATTCATTAAATGATGCTGCTATAAAAGTGTTAAGGGCCGTTTGGGTATTGGATTCATCTTGCTAAAATAACGAAGCATCTTTTTTTACCTGAATAGAAAACCTGTAAAATAACAAGCAATATCACTGCCTATAGTTTAAGAATTATTACTTAAAAACATAGCTTAAAGTATACCTATATATATATTTGAAGAAAACATTAGCACTTCCTTGGTAAATAAATAAATATTTATTGGTATTAGGTATGGGATACTTTAGGAAATATTATGTTGAAGTTTCACAAGTTCTAACACGCTAAAAGAAAAGGTGTGATTTATTTTAACAGATGCATGAAATATTTACTAAGCACTTTCGTTTTTTGCTATATTTCGGCAATAAAATTTTCGGGCGTTATATATTGAAAGCATGCAACCAGTTATAAACTCATTCTGATGCTTATAAATGATGAATTTATAATCAATAGAGAGCTAATTGGGACGTCAAGGTTACACTTTCATTACTTAAATATTTTTTAGGCAGAATAAAAAAGGGTATTGATGTTTTTATTATGATTAACGATGGTTCATTATTATTACTCATTGAGTTTTTCAACGAAAAAATCTTTTAATATATAGTGCTTCCACCCACGACTTTTAGCACATACCTACATTACTAAACTTCCTGTCAATACTCAAAGATTAATAGGTACCTCTTTAATAATTGGATCGCAATACCATGTTTACCTAATTTTGCGTCTTAATATAGTTAAATCTGGGTTGTGCTGTCGTTTTATTTTCAATTCTAAGGAGGCCTCGTGACAATGAAGGCACAATTTTTCGTAAATAACTAACATATTGGTCGCTGTTTTTAAGGCCAATCTTTTTTCAGTAGTGGTAAAATATATTATACCCTTAATGACAGGGTGTATCAATGAGAGTTTGTAAGGATCCTCTTACACTATTTTTGTAGCGACAGTTGCTAGATATAGTAAAGCAATTAATAATGCCATGTTGAGCAACATCATGCAAATTTTTGGCGATTATTTTGAAATTATGTTCGCTTGTTGCTCCACATCCCTGGATATTATTGCTGATAACCAAGGAAGCAATAGCTATTTAGTATGACTAAATTACTAATATTAGTGTTCTAAATCGCCAGAAATTGTCATAAATTCAGGAATCTGATCGCTCGTATAAGAGCAATTCATTGCGTATAAATTTAATTTACGAATAAGAAATGGGTAGTTGTTAGTTAGTTATTTCAGCAACAATAGCATTTGACAAATAATAGTATCATATACCTATGCACTCCTTAAATTAACTGAAATTTTTATACTTTATTATCTGCCATTCCTGAAAGATATTTGGAGAAAAAACAAAAGTGATGTTTATAAGAGTGAGGATTTGTTTATTGGTTTTGGAAACAACAATACGTAAATGTTAAGAGGTGTCAAAAAATTTGGGTGGATATGCTAATTACTGTCGTCACACCGACGCAGTTCTCAATAAGGAGCAAAATAATTAAAAAACTATTATAAATTCTAGTTTGAACCGAAAAATGTTACTCAATTTTATTCATTACTACTTAAATTGAAACTTTTTGTCGACGGTCCATCCTTCCGCTGATGAATGAAAGCTGGAAAGCCCTTAATGATCTGCGAAAAACCGAGAAGCTAACTGAAGACGGTACAGCTGTCAGAACTGAAAGGACGTGAAGGTTGCCTCTGGGAAACTCAGAAAGATAATATCAATAATTATGGCTATCGGAGGGCTTGGAGCAGCTTTAGAGGTTCTATTCCCAGAGTAACACTTTCATGATTTCTCTTGCTCCTCAGTGAATGGTGGGAGATAACTTATGTCGCTCCACGGGCGCAAACATAATTACAACTGATGACCAATGACCGCTTTATTGTAATTTTGTTATTATTCATATTCATAATCATTCGCTAAGTAACTAACCATGAAGTGTCATATAACTAGATGACTGAACCGTGATCTTTGTGATCAAAAACACTAAAGTTCGTATGGAAGAATAAATGAATGAAGATTTAAGATAGAAACTTCACTAATCTGGTGAAGATAACTGCTAAATTAATGATCTATAACTACACTATGTACCTAAATAAGAATACAATCATTGTAAGATGTGTTAATTAACCAGCACTAATCAATGTAATTAATGTATTTCTGCTAATAACTGTAATAATTAAGAAGAATTTTTTCTCAAGAAAAATTTTCTCCTCACGCAGGATTCGAACCTACGTACTCTCGTTTACCGGACGAACGCTCTACCAATTAAGCTAGAGAGGAACATATGGATTCGAGCGATAAATCGATGATATTTAAGAAGGACGTCGGTCTGCCAAGAGCTACGACATACCTAAAAATTTACGAATTGCTGTTTCTGAAGTAATGATAATAATTATTTTTTTGCGCCTCCGTCCAGAAACACTCATTTTGCAGTACTGATGTTTACTCCAAAAAGAAGAGATACTGACTGTAGCCAACTACTGCGAGTTGATGGGCAATCAATTCGACAGGTTTCCTCCATCAAGTTACTAGGTCTACATATCGATAATGACTTAGGTTGGTCAACACACATTGATATTTTATGCTCTAAATTTTCACAGGCCTGCTACGTGATTTACCGATTAATGGAAGTAACAAACATACATATCACTAAAACGTATTACTACACATGTTTCGAAACTTGGTGAGGTATGGTCTTATATTCTGGGGGCCTATTCTCAAAGTATTCGCGTTTCCGCCTAAAAAGAGAGCTATTCGCATATGTCGAGAGTGCCACGTGGTCAGTCATGTCGTACTTTGTTTAAAAGTTTAGGTATTATGCCCTTACCGACCTTATTTATTTATGAAATACTAATACTTATTAAAAACATCGAACATAATTTCAAACAAAATGAGGATTTTCATAACTACTTTACACGTAATGCTGATGATTTTATTATTCCAAAACATAAACTTCTTACTTACGAAAGCAATCCTCTTTATATTGGTATTAAATTATATAATTCATTAAAACCTTAAATTAAGTTACTCAATAATATTAATTCTTTTAAAAATGCCCTAAAAGATTTTTTAGTTAGTAAGTGCTATTATTCCTTGAATGAGTATTTTGAATCATCCTAATTTTCATATCACTTTTATTTTATAATGCTTAAACCTCTAGTATTAATTGCTATTTTGTATTATCATTTTTTGGCTTAGATTCTTTGAAGATGAACTGGGGTCTTCATTACACTTATTATTGATAAATAGATATTAAACTAGAAGGAAAATTACAGAAAAAGATTTATTCTCGGAAACGTCAAAATACTAAGGTATGTAACACCCTAGTGTCAAAATTACTTTTCTATTTTCTATTCAAAATTAAGATTTCTCGGCCCAAAAAACATTGTGTATCACACGACCAGAAACTCTTTTGCGAGTATTCGTACTTGTACGCAAACTTCGTACACAAACCATACTCATACTCACAAAACTGTAGTTTCTGGCCTAGTGATGCAAATAACTAATCCACCAACTGCCAACATCCTTCCAGATTTACGTATTGTCGTTAATGAAATCAACAAACAAACCCTCAAACTAATAATATCTCGTTTATTTTAGTGATATTGCGAAAATTAAGAAAATAATTGGTATAAAAAGCCACCATATTATTTTGTTACTTCGAGTTTATTAATTTAACAATCCCATTAATTTCACTTAAACAATAAGTACTCTTCAATTAACAAAATAAATATTATTAAAGAATAAAGATTACGCTAACCACAATTGTAGTTAATTCAATGTAATTATTATGTTCAAATTACTTTCTTTCCAAACCTAGCGCACACTTTTGTAAACAGGTTCTGTGATTTAAGCATTATTATTTTGGCGAAGTTTTCTACCCATATACTTACGGTCAATATGAATATGTAATACAGCCATTGTTCTAAAGATGGCGCCACTCCTATATCACTCAAACGACTATAAAAAGTTGATTTGATCATTTACCGCAAAAAACTGTATATCGCCAAAGGAGAATTTGCAAAGACATCATACAGAACAAAAGATTTCTCAAATTAAGGACCCTTTATTCCTTGATCCAACAGTCCAACTTTACTGTACGCAAAATTCTACTGAAAATTCACTATTGCATTTGCGGCAAGCAATATGGAATTTATACTCATTTTATAGGTAGGTTATGTCAGTATTGTGGTAACACTTTATTGAATAGTGAAATTTTGTGGTAACATTTGATTATTAAATGTGATTAATGAATAAAAGAGCTGCCGTAACAGATAAGGTAAGTAATTTTAACAAAATTATTGCTTGAAATAAAAAAGGAACGCAGTAACCTCATTAAATATTTAGTAAAGTGAAGCACAATATATATTTTATTTAAAATAAAAATATTGTTACTCTAAAAGGTACCTATATATTTCAAATAAGGAAATAAATCTAATTGTTTCAACAAAATGTTTTGTTCTTCTACGTGTTATTTCTATTTGTGTCAATAAAATTTATTGTTTGAAGTAAATATTCCATTTGACCAATTTTACAAAATTTTATTTGAACTAAATCTACATTGTTTCAATAAATTAGTTATTTTGATTATTACACATATTTGACCCAATAAAATTTCTTATTTGAGCAAAATATTTTATTTGTTTAATTCTATTAAAGATATTCTTCAAACAAACAAATTTTATTAACAAAATTATTTGCTTTGCTTAACAATATATTTATTTGCCCATATTTAAACAAAGATTTTAGCTAATGCCAGTGTGAGTCAACCAAATGAGTTTTCAGTGTGCTGTGTTTCAGTGCTCCAATGTTTGCTTGCATTATTACACCGTCTGCTATGGCATCACTAATTGTAGTTATCGAAATCTTTGTGACAACTGTCTTTCAACTATATTTTCTTATTTATTACCTTCTTAAAAATGCTCATTTGTGGAAATTAGTTATTGAGCGAAAGAGGTGTTGGTATTTAAAATAAACATTATTTAATACAAGTCTTACTTGTATTAAATAATGTTGCATATATGATCTGTTAAAATGTAATTGTTTAATTTACAATAATGAAATTAAAGTTATAAAGGCTGGGTTGTATTAAATGACATATAATTATTCTCTTAAGAACTGAAAGAAAAGTGAAATTTCCCCTAATATGGTTCATTACCTCATTTGCATAATTTTTCTGTACATATCTGTACCTGCCGTAGCAGGTAGTAGATAATCCAGTGTAATGCTCATTAGTCAAATCGTTATATCTATGGACAGACTATATAGTGAAACGCAGCCTATGCGCCGGCCGATTGTTAGACATACATTTAATTTAATCTAACTAAAGTTCATGACCACTAATTTATTACATCAGTTTTATGAAGAGTATCGAAAAAAACACGTCAAACAGAATCATGTTGTTGAATATATGGACTCGCTGACATTTATTGCAGATATCTACGACTTGTTCGTAAGAATAAGCCTCAAATAAATGCTCCTATAATTTCTTTTTTTCTTCAAACGACCCACTCGCTAACGTCTGGCATAGATTTTATTGAGACGTAAGAGATACCTTTCACTGAACTTGTAACGATTTCAACGGTCATGTACACGGAACGCTACTTCATCATCTCCTTTTTTCCACCACGAAAACGTTTCAACTCGATCCGGAGCTCGCCACACAGCACGCCGTGACCAATCCGGAATTTTAAATCTTTGTGAAAGGGCGACCAGGTAAGTACCGACTAAATAGTGTAATGACAATCGTAGGAGACCTACACGCACACAGAACGGGCCGGCCCCTGCGGCACGGTAATAAAAAGCAGCTTCGAGGGTGTCAATCCGGACATCTGTATCATCTCCTCAGATAGGCGGACGAGGTACCTCTAGATTCAGAGACCAACCGTGTTTTTCCTTTCTCTTGCTTGCTGCTGCCTAGATGGCTTCCTACCTATCTACTTCTCTCTTCGTCTCTATTCATTTCTTCTTGTTCTTCTCCTTCTTTCATTCCGTAAGGAGACCACACGCGTGTTTTACACCATTACATTAATAAAGCTGTGTCGTTATTAATACTTATATAGTTTTTAATATTTCGAACCCGCGGCTACGGTCGTCCAGTCGTAGAATGGATGGATTCGAATACAGCGGGCGATTAGGACCAAGGTGGTCGGATGGATTCTGGAGCCGACTCAGAGGTTCTCTGACGTTGATTAATATTTGGGTTGGCCTTGCTTACTCCTGCCTACCAACACAAGGGCACAATAGCGTCAAAACAATAACGGAGCAAGCAGTGGACCTGGGAAAATTATAAGGTGAAAATTATTTATTCCTAGAAACTTCATTTAAGAGGTGACATGATGTAATTCTTTCTAATGGACTAATACGCTTTAAAGTTTTGTAACTGTTTACGGTACTGACCTATATAAGTGCAATGGGAAAATAAAGTTTAGCAGGATAAACACTTAATAAAAAGTTTGAAATGTAATGCTGAAAATAGAAATTAATTATAAGTTGAAATCCATTGAATGTGGTTAGTGGAAGTGTATTCATTCATTCAGGTTAGGGTGGGCACTTGATGTCCGGGCACTTGAGCTTGGTGCTCAATGTACCATAGTGGAAGTGTATATGAAGTAAACGTTCTTACATCCATAAAAAAGTGTTTATTATATTTAAAACAACATGTTTTGTCTGGAGCTAGATAACAGATATAGAATTAAGACCATCTTGGTTTTATATCTGTTTACTATTTTAATTGGATGTTTTGTTAGTCATATTTTATTCATTGTGTTTTACTTAAAATCTTTGTCTTTGATTTTTTATTTTTGAAATTTCGGTACTTGATGTTTTTAAGACCTGAGGATGGGATGGTATAGCCGAAATATGTTGTCTTAAAATATAATAAATAGTTTTTATGAATGTAAGGATGTTTACTTCATAAACACTTTCACTTCTAATTTGAAAGCACAGGAATTAGAACTGCTATAATTAAGTTACCTAATTATGTTTAAGGAAATAATCTATGATAACATAAAATTACAGCTTAATGGAGGGTGAGATAACATATTTGGGCATTCAAATCCTCTGGATTCAGTTTTAACACAGAACCGAAAAACACCTTCACAATTACTTTACCAGATTATTCTACCAAGCGACGTACTTCGAACTATGAGCATAATAAGCAATAACTAGAGATGGTGATTTTTGTTAGCACGCAGTAGCGCCTACGGAAAAAAGAATTTTTAAATCAAAGAAATGTTTCTTTGCGACTATTTAAAAGAACCGTTTTCTTTTTCAGTCAAAACATTTCCTTCAATTAAAAATAGTGTTATTTTTGTGAAAGAAATACATATTAACTAAAGGAAATAGTTCTTTAAATAGCAAAGAAATGTTTTTTTGATTCAAAGAATCTTTTTGTATGTGTATTAATAATATTAGTACATACTCCCCAAGCAAAGCGTGTGAATCGATTTATATACATATACGTATAATATACATATACATCGATCGGCATCGATCATGTACAGTCTGCGCCACTGCGTGCCAACAAAAATCACCATCTCTAGCAACAATCCGATTAAAATCTTGTGAATGGCCTCCTTTAAGTTGACGGTTGCAATTTTTTTCTGGACAAGTGCCGCCATGATGATAATTACAATAATGTTTCCATTCACCAGCAGCTTAAAAATGCTTAGGATTTACACACATTTCTTAAAAAAATACTGAAGGAAGTTTTTAAAAGATAAAGACGGTATATAAATACAAGCCTTTGAAACCGTTAGTGCTGTTATGATACTAATGATAGGATAATTGAATGGTGCTTATTTTTATAAATTATCATACCTTCGTAACAATCTAATTCTAAATAAATATACACTCTCAACTGATTTTTTAGTGTCTACTTTATGATTATCTTCAATTTAACGCCAGTTGTTTTAAACGTTTTTACAAATAAAAATCTGCCGTTGTTAAATCTAGACTTCTGAGGAGTCATATAATTGGATCATCTCAACCTACCAAATTAACGATTTAAACAATTTACAATATTTTGAGAACCATTTTGCTGATTATTTACATATACGTATCTACATGATAATAAACTAGTCAGATTCATGTATTACTAAAAGAACTTGTGATTGCAGTGATAATTTTTTGACAGTTTTCATAGCAAGGTATAGCACATCTTCAAGGAAGTGCATAAGTATATTAAAATAAATATTAAAATTCTACAGTTCTCAAGTTTCCACTGGGCAAGATACTGGACTTTATAGAGAACACAAGCTCCTCGAGTAGAAGTAAGAGATTTAATAGGGACGGTACAATGAGCACCTAGCTCAAGTACTTAGACTATAGGAGGCCATCCTAACTTAATGAATGAATGAATGAATGAAATATATTAAAACTGGTATTTCTAAAATTTGCAAATGCAGATTTTAACTGTCAGAAAAAAAATCTTTATTTTATATTACGTAAAATAACCTGACCCAATAGCATACGAGCATTGAATTAATATGAATTATTTCCTTTTCCAGCAAATGCGAAGTTTTAACCAATCACATTTGGAAACTCTTTTCAATTGCCAATAAATAATACTAATAAAGCGACTATCGACTACCGTGATAAATAGTCTACTGATAGTTATTATAATATTTACTTTGACTGACACTTAAATGTCAAATTAAATATGAATTATTTCGTCTATCGATATTGTATGCTCGGAAAATAATTTTACTAAATTTAATACGATCTTAATCAAAACGATAGATGGCCTGATTATAAATGATACATAAAATTGCTGTTTTTATTGCTACTAATTTTTTCGTGTGCTACACAATTTGTTTTGACATCATTTTGACATTACTAGTCAAAGACTGTCAAAGATTAAAGCCATATAGTGGCAAAGCTCTCGCTCTCAGGCTTTCATCAGATTATTAATGTCAAAATGACGTCTCGAAAGATGGACAGTACTACCACAGCACATATTAATAAGAAGGGACAAGTAGCGTCGGCACTTGACCTCAGGGGGAGAAATTCGTGATCTTCAGTTTAGTTATTGTCTGCGTAAGCCAATAGCCAAGCAATTACTGGATTGAACACAAAAAGAAGCGATTACGCTCAGGTATTCAAAATTTGCTGGCTGTCCATTATTGCTTATATGTTCCTTGCTAAAACACACTCGAAATTTAGATGAAATAAAAATAGTCGACGATTTGTGGACATATCTTCAGTTCCTTCAAAATCCTTTGAATGCGCGATTTACTAATATATAACGACATACACAAGCGACCACATTATCGTAGAAGAAATTTGTATCATTTTGTGCAGAATTCAAAGTTAACAAAATAGCGACATCTCCTTCATTAAGTAATTTTTTGGTTTCTCTAAATTCATTACTAAACCGGTTCTTCAAAAATTCTTAATAGATTCCTGTGTAGCCATAAGTGGTACATAAATATATAGAAACCCTTCATTGAATTTTTTGAGTTACGTAACCGTTCTTCCATTAGTTTAGTTTAGTTTAGTTTTTTATTTGTTCCTGTATGATACAATAAAGTATAGAATTTTTATTTACATTACTTCCATAACATTCCATTAAACAAACTTTCTGTGTCTTCTGTCTGTTTTCAAGTATTCAAACCAACACTTTATTGTAAAAAATATTGTGAGGGCTTTTCATGTTAAATCACAAACAATGCACTGAAAATCAGTTTTGTGATATCACTTTAACGATATAAAATGATATGAGAGATCATGAAGCGTATTTTAAACGAAATTTAAAATTCTCACTTTATATTTTGTATTTAAGTGTAATTTTTTAATTTAGGTAATAACTTTTTGTTATAAAAACAATAATAATTTTTTTTTGTTTTTATAAACGCCATCTGAGAACACAGTGTACATTCACTTCTCAGGTTTCTAAATCAACAATTAGAGGTGCACATTTTAAGTACTATGTCGGCCCGGCTTGACCCATCGCATTTGATAGTTTTTACCGCCCAGGCTCACCCATCAGATTTATTAATTGCTCTCCGAATAGTACGTTTCTTTGGAAAAATCATTTTAATTTAAAAAATCATATTTTTTATGTGAAACTGCAAATATTGAGAAAACCAGTTGTAGTAGTTAGTACTGGCGAACATGTTGACTTAACAATAAAGTAGAACACGCAATCCATAAGTTTCTAATTCCACTATGCATGCGAACTACATTTTATTAAAAAACGATATATTTTTTGCTATGAAGTAAATTAAGAAGTCGTATGGTTTCCAAAAACTAAAGTTTGATAAAAGAAAGTATAAATTAAGAACAGAAATAAAAAAAAACTAGGAAGGGATAACGACATTTTTTTAAGTTCTTTGACAATTTTACAATGTTTCGATAAAATACGAAATCATTCAATCATTAAAGTTTTCAACATCACATATTCTCTATCAGTAGCAGAATTTTCAATAAGTTCAAAAATCGTCAAAAGAAAACATGTTTTTGCACTAAAAATTGCGTAATTTTCAGTCAACTTCTCTTCGTAAAATAAAGATCTTATACTGAGATCTTATACTTTCACTGCAATATATTTTTTTTAAATGTTGCCCCTAACAAGTTCAACTTTTAATTTAGACCCTCATGATACAATCTATTATCTGCGCCTTGCAAATGTTAACTGTTTTGTTTAATGTGAACAGACAATATTATATGTTAATTACAATGGAACTATACTAATTGTAAGTATGTATACATTCCGTTTTCCATCTTCATTAAAGCTTATGCTGTAGTGGTGGCAAATTTATTTCTGTGTACTCTGTAGATAGAATTGGTTCACGTTCAATCTATGGACAAGTATTCTTTCAAGACAATTTAAGGAGTATATATGACTTACGTATAATAAAAGAATAGAAAAGTGATTGTAAAATGCAAAATTACCTGCGAATTACTAATATTAGAACGAAAACAAGCATTGTTGTTTGAACATATCCACTATTTCCAGCATACAAAGAAAGAGAATAGTACCCCAGACAAATAAATTCAATTAACTTTACAAAAACTAACGCAAAGAAGACAAAAGGCCAAAACGCCAAACGTATATAAAGGAAGAAAAACGATTCTAAAGCTCCAAATCAATTAATAACCTCATACAACAAAGACCGGACACTATCAGCCACAACAGGAGTATTAAGAAAACGATTAAAGGGACTAGACCTTGGCGGTTTTATAAGTTAGGAGTTCAGGATGTATGGTAGCCACAAAATTCTCATTGATCGCTTAGTAGATCCATGGGAAAAACCTGGTAGTGTTGTGTAGTTGATACAAATATGAATTCATTAGTCATAGAGTAACATTTTGGTGAGAATCGTTTCTGCATTGTCAGATTGACAAGTTCTCTTTAGATCGATTGTTTCTACAAAGCGCTAATCGTGATTTTCGATAACGGTAGTTTTGATCTGTGTGGGGCCCAGAGAATGCGTATGCAGTAATAGATATATAAATATTTACGGTAGTCGACGATGTTTGGTAGGCTAGGATAGAACGCTAAAGTCTGTGGCATTTCAAAAGCAATAATCTATATACGCTTGTTTTCGGTAAAATAGTGGGCGAGCAAACATTAATAAAAAAAACATCTGTACATCATAATAAAATATAACAATTTCTATGTCAAAACTCCGGCTTTGAACAGATTAGTCCACCAACTGATATAAACAAGGACTAAAATGAACACTAAATGATCGTTACTTCCCATAAAAGACGAGGAATAATTAATATAGATAAATAGAAAATAAACATTTAGAAAAACAAATAAAGAAAATAATATCCAGAAACACAATTTGCGTTTGCAAGCTTTGAATTAAAACATTGAATTACAGGTAATAATCTATATTAATATGTTTAGAATCTTGGCCAATAGTTTTGTAAGCTTGAAAATAACATTCTTGAGATAGTGACTCTTGATTATGTTTCATTTTTAAAAGCACTTTTACATATTTTATTTTGTAATTAA
The DNA here is from genome assembly GCA_004143645.1 of Protaetia brevitarsis. NCBI lineage: Eukaryota > Metazoa > Arthropoda > Insecta > Coleoptera > Scarabaeidae > Protaetia > Protaetia brevitarsis. The sequence goes on along the minus strand of RXPK01000195.1, from coordinate 2,560,421 downwards.
TGTTTGGATGGTACATTTTTTTGGTTTTTTATCATTTTCAAAGATTAATATAACTATATTATATAATATAATTAGTATAATAAGATGTTGATCGATGTTATTTATTATTAATTATATAATAATTCTGGAAACACATAGGTGCTAATGTTGAAACATTTATATAACATAACTTCTCAACATTAGATTATTAATATCATAATAATTATTGTCTAATTTATTCATGTCCAACAATTTTTTTATTACACTTAATTCAATTTTTGACGTTTTTCTTTCGTTTTCAGACGTCTTTGTCTAATATCTGGACCAGCATTACAGGTTTGCACGTTCCAACATGCTATTGCGTATTTTTAAACTATTGTGCGTGGTCTTCATTTTATTGTACTAATTTTATATGTATATTAAACAAAATGGACGATGTATTATTACACAAAGTATAATTTTAATTCAACTAATTACCTAATAAAGAATAGAGTAAGTTTGTTTTTGCATATTATTATAAACGTTTCAACATTAGTACCGTTTTCAGAATTATCACAATTAATAATAATTAACATCATTCAACACTATTTTAATCTTTAATCCAAAAGGAAATAAGCAAAATATACGGGGTGTCTCCCCATTGAGTTGCATAACTTCATAGGGTTATTCCTTGTATCAAAATTAGCAAAACACTTCCAGTCAGCATAGGTCCAATTCTCAACCGTTTTCGAGATATGGGTGGTCAAACGCGCTGAAAGTCACTGGTTACAGTAACTAATTTAGATGAATCATGGACGCATTTGTCTCGATTGGTAATATATTTAGATCCAATGCACTTGACGTAGGCTTTTTGACAGTTGTCATGTAAGCAGTTTTGTTGTATTTTTAAGAGTTTTGGATTTCGCTCGTGGAACCTTTAAAAATGCCTATTTTTACGAAGGAAGAGTACGCCGACATGATATTTTTATATGGCTATTTTGACTGTAATTTACGTTAATCGCTCCTTAGCAATCATTTCATGCCGAAATTCGAGCCAAATGCGTTCACGATTCGTCTAAATTAGTTATCGTAACCAGTGACTTTCAGGGCTTTTGACCACCCATATCTCGAAAACGGTTGAGAATTGGGCCTATGCTGACTGGAAGTGTTTTGCTAATTTTGATACAAGGAATAACCCTATGAAGTTATGCAACTCAACGGGAAGACACCCTGTATAATGATATATCTTTAAAAATAAAGCATAATCACTATCTAGGGTCGATAACTGTGTACATAACATATTTTGCAGTTATTGGGGAAACCATATGTTGAGATATCCGTTTCCACTGATTGCTATTTTACCCATCACAAAGCTATCACCTTAAGCATGTATTTACCTACACCGCAACAACCACAATATATTGAGAAACGTAGTTACCATAACGACGCCATATTTCAATTCTTATCGGATTTGGAGTACGAATCTTAAGATGGACGTGTAGTTAAGTTAAACATTGCGAAAACAAATCTAATGGTTTTCAATTCTGAGATGCGTGTTGCCATAGGTTCTACCAATAGTTATTATTATTAAATTTTTGGGTATGACGTCGAACTCAAAATTGCGTTTTTTTTTACTGAACAAGAGCTTTTATAATTACAATGATTTTGTGACTTGCTGAGATGAAGCTTTCAAGTCGGTTGTTTGTTTCGTGTGGTGTAACAGCTCGCACTACCTTTTTGTGACATTTATTATTGTATTTTGTATTTGTTTAATTGTTTTATATTTATACATGTACTTACTTCATAATTGCCTGTATCTAATAAGATCTTTATGGCAAATTTATCTCGATACTTGTAATTCCTGTCTATAGTATTAAATATCCGGTACTCATTTTGAAATTGTTTACACTCTAATTCATTTCCCCATAAAACGTGACTAAACTTTTACGGTAGCAGTAAAATATTTACCATTAGCATCCCTCTACATCACAACCCGAACGCCTATAAAGCCAAGCCGTAATTGTGCTAAAACAATCATAAAAGCTCCATTAAATCACGCAACCTGAAAAGCAACAAATCTAAAATATTTACCTGTTGTTGCGTTTATGGATTTACGACTTGGAAAGAATAAATTTTTACTACCGGAACAAGATATCCCTCTCTATCCAATATAATACGTCTATAAGGCTCTAAATATTCCTAGAATTAAGACCCACCACGATGAAATAGGGTGCGATCAACAATATAATCGATAAGAATTGAATTTTAAGAAATTCTATATTCCATCCAACAATGACCATAAGTAGCTACAAATAATTCTACACCAAGAATTGTGTATAACATTATAACATCAATAATTCGAATAATCTCAATTCATCCCGATCCATCTCCACATTTTAGGTGCAGATATTTGGTCGACTTAGTTGCCGGAATTCCTACGTCTTTCCATCTCACTTGTAATCTAGTTTAATCATCTGATTGGGTACGATAGCATTCTTCTCTTTCTACCGTCTAACGCAATAGTCAGATGTCTCCCTGTATTACTCTAGATGTAACTGATATCCCTTGGAAAACTAGAGCGAACCCTTACTGTCACATTTACGTCTCTTATTTATCTGCAGGAAGGGATTAACTATTAACTATTACAGGAATCGCTTAAAACCTGTAATAACTGACCACGCGAGCTGCGGTCGTAAACCTATGAAGATATGGATCTTTATAATGCCAGCCACAAACGTGATATTCGTCGAAAGGAAAAACGTGATTGATATATATTCAAGTTTCGGACGTGATTTAGGTATTAGAGGAGGCAGCAGTCTTGAACTTCATTATCTGACAACAATCCAAAGTAGATTTATTCAATTCCATTTAAAATTTGCTTGAAAATATTTCCCACAAGGCTCTCTAATTGCCCAAAAAGCTCCAAAACTAACGATTTTGAAACGAATATTAAAATGCAATAAAAGTATATATAATAAGTTATCAATAAATATAAAAGGTTTGAAAAATACAAGAATGTAGATGCATATTTTTACCACGGCAATTCTGTTTATCATGGGAAAAGCTTTCTAATTTTTCTACATAATTAGATTTTGAGCCTATCTGCTCTTGGGTTCCGACCCCAACAATAGAAACGTTATCCTTGTCCAAACTGTGTCGCAATGACTTATGATCAATGGCTTTTTTCTTCTGCCACCGGCATCTTCTATCAATTTGTTATCATGTGACAAACAAATCTGCTGCTCTACTGTTATCTTAAGAATCGTAAGTTCAGGGCGGAAAGAATAAAACAGTAACCCGGACAAGAAAAACCTGAATTTACAAAGGAATCAACAATTATTTGTGAATTCAGGCCTTTGTCGTCCTATATTTTATTCTTTCCGCCCTCAACTTACGATTCTTTGATAGAATATGCTGCTTTGGAAATGCTGAAGGAACGGCGGACTCTAATTAAGAAGCAAACAAATTGAAATACGACTGCCAATGTGTAGGGCGGAAGTATGAACGTTGACAGAAAAGAGTAAAGGTAATAAAATTGGACAAAATTGAAAATAGTGACCATAGAATAGCAAAATCGCAATTAGAGTGGAATAAACACATAACAAGGGACCCAAATCATATTAGAATATTCTTATAATCAAAAGTAGCAAAAATTTTAAGAAAATATAAATGAAATTAATTAACCACAGTTCCGGCTACCAAAAATCATAAACCAGAATTGCCTCAGTTATGTTTTGCATCTTTTATCGTGATAGTTCTGTTGAAAATAGTTAGCATAGGATTAATGAGCATTGTAGTATACCGTTTAAAAATACGTTAGTAAGTAAAAATGAGTTATGTATGGATCACCCACAATTTTGTTCAAAAAAAATGTTTCCAAACTGAAAGATTCCTAAAAGCAATACGCAATAAACTTTAACATAATTTGAATGTCATTTTGCAGACAACAAAACATATCACTCAGCCCAACAATTTTTCTATTTCTTTTATAATTTTTATGTTGCTGTAACATCAAAATTTTAATATAAAATTGATATTGATTTTACAATCAAATTTTTGTTGAAATTACTGAATATGTATTTGATTCAACCAAAACAAAATGACGAAGAACGTTTTGTTAAATCAATGCATATTTACGGTGAAGGGGCACAGTTTCGAACACATGGCTGTTTGAAATGTTATTTAATGTTAAAATAAAAAAAAACACAAAATCATGTTGTGTATTTTTTCTAGACGTTTACAATCATGTCTTTTTTCGATTACAGCGCAATCTGTGACAAATCGAAAAAAGTTTCAAACAAAAACTACACACTTGATGGCGTAGAATCCGAATCTGCAATACAAAATTGGGGTTCCCATTTAAGATTTCAAAGTTGCCCCCCTCCCACTCTGTGGGGGGTGAGGTGGAGGATTGAGTTCGGCACCATTCAGTGAGCTCCCTACATTATAACATCTCTTATTAAGATCTTTTTTTGATTTGATGCAGTATTTTAGAGATATTCCGGTGTCTCAAGATAAAAAACTCACCCTGTATATAGTTTTGAATAGGTAAATTTTGTTGTGGCTCGAAATGATAATAGACAGTTTTAGGAGCAAAAAAAGCTGTAAAATGAGAGTGTTATAAAGGAATTCTTTTATATACCAACATACGCTGACACAAAGCCAAAATGAAAACCTAATATTTTCAAAATCACTGCAGGCCTTCCATAAAAATGCATAGAAGTTCAACGATTTTCCCTGTCAACGAGACCTCACTACCACATACCACATCCTGCTATGTACATGTTATTGCATGTGCTTGATAACCTCCATAGTGACTGTTGTTTTAAACAAATATGAAGATAGAATTCCTCCAAGTGGCATATTGATGATGCCTTAGATTAGATTATGGTTGGAGTGCGCATCTGGACCTGTCTCACAGTGACCTTTTGAGATCTACTGTGACCTCTTTTGTCCTATAGCAGGTACTCTCTAACTGACCTTTTTAATTAGACTTAATTGTTTTAATTGTTTTGGGCGCGATTTCTTTATTTTGCCATTAGCTCTGGGGTTCTCAACTCTTGCAAGCCATTGCAGTGGCACAACACGTGAACTGGTGTTTCTTCCACCTATTGGCAGAATCTGCAAATGCTTTTTAATTTGCAATTTGGTAATGCGAAGGTAAGTTCCAACGAATGACTTTGATCTTCCATCTTCAACGTCCCAGTGGCTGGGAACTCAACCCAATATTAATTTTCACTGAGTGCTCAATGCGTTTAGGCGCTTACGCAATCCCAAACCACCTTAGAGTCAAGGAAAACTGACGGAAGTAATTGCTTTAAGTGTTTCCCCAGTGTCAGAGAAAATAGCGGCACTTTTAATTAACTCAGTCCGTCTTCCTACTTCTCTGGCACAGTGATGAATTGCAGCAAGCAAAGCCTGGAATACTGTCATGTCCTTGCAAAAGCTTACCGAAAGGGGCTTTTTAGGGCTTCTTTTCAGATATTCAAGCTGCTACATTATAATCAGTTTTAGATTCGTCTGTGTGAAAACGGGGGCTAGCAGACCACGACTCATAAACATACATTTAGAATTTGAACTACATAATTGATTTATACTATTTTCGAGCTTCTTCTTCTTCGGAGTCCACGACTCAGTTCATGCGGAAAAGATAACTATCTTTCATGATCGCCTATCGTCGATATGTTCAAACCTGTAAAATTCCACAACATATTCCGAATGGCTGGATGAATTACATTTAATTGTTCAGAAGCTGAAGAGAACAAATCGCATTCGATGTATTTAAGCATCTTAAAGTACCTCGCCGTGCAAAATCATTTCCGAAACGTCAGTTTCCTCGGTTCCTATCGAAAATCTCGAAAATCCGACAAAGAACGCGGCCCCATCGACAATAATCGAACAGTTTAAGAGGCCATAACAGATGAAGAAGAAAGAATTAGTACCCAATCATCGCTTCACACACAAGAGCGATCCCATTCAGCTATCCGATGAGCCACAATGAAATCACCAGCGTAGAGACGATACAAATAGAATAACAAACGGTCTTCCTCTCTCCGTAGAGAAAGGTTAAAATAACGTTCCGCTTTTGAGAGTTCGGGGCCGAACGCGCGGCCGTAAATACCGAACAAAAGAGCAAGCGAACAGCAGCGGACAACACGGCAACCCCATAGGTTTTTGTGTATGCATCATGCACTGGACGAGCTTTCGAGGAGGGGAAGCAGAAGACGAAGGAGATGCGCAGCAGTTAAGAGGCTATCTGTTACATGAATGCTATGATGAAGAGGAGAATATAATGGTGACCGTATCGTGCCATCTTAATCCCGAACGGTGAGCAGGGACTTGGAAAAGTTGAGCCGACACAACATTCAATTAGGTGCATTATATAGAATTTGTAACACATACCGGGACAGAGACGGATTTGGCACAAAAGACCATATCGAGAAACATGTGAAACTCATGCGTTTATAGAGAAAGAAGATATACATGGGAATAAACACTGGATAATTCACTAATAACACCTATAAGTCACACGGTTTGTAGAAAAAGAATGCTAGGAAGTAACGCAGGAAGGAAAGTCAAACAATAATAAATGGTTACACAATATATCAAGTACTTTCAATAGTTATAAATGCTTATCAGGCTTGGTCACGCATGTTATTCTACGCTAGAGACCACAACTTACCAAGAGCAAGATTTCAAACAATATTTTTCAACTATGTATATTACATGGTACGCCATTTTTATTTTCCTTTCGAAAGCTTCTCATCCTTGCTTGATGAGTGTCCATGCATAACTTAATAAGTCCAGTTTTTTTTTGAATTGAGTTACACATGAATTGATATAGAGTTCCACACCTTGCTAATCCATTGCCCCGTTGTTGGTTTCGACCAAAATAAAGAAAAAGTCCTCCATAAAGTGTAATTGAAAAAAAGTTTTCACGCAAAACAAGCCCGTTAATCTGAAATAGTAACATAATTTCGAGCAAAAGTACATATAAGTCCTGTGACAGAGCTAGTAGATATAACATTAAAACTAAAGAATAGAACTAACAGATAGCATCAAGATGGTTGAATTTACTGCTTTGTCGGGAGATTATGAATTAAATAAAATGTTCTTGAGCTGATTCCAGGCACCGATTCGTTGAAGCACCCAGTTCTCACGCAAAACTATATACGTTCCAAATTATTCCTGTCAAAACTCCAAAAGTCCATGTGTTGCGAACAAACACAAATCCATAAAAAAATGCAAATTTTTCGGTTAATAATTGATTACAAATTTCCAAATTTTTACACCTATATTAGCATAATGCCACAAGTGAATTACCGACTCACAGAATTATTTTAAATGTTTTTTATTTTTTTAGAAATTTTGCATGGACACTCCTCATTTTACAATATAATGAGTTTTTTTTACTACACTCCACTGCTATACACTGCGTATAATTGTAATGTTTATTAACTGTTTAGGTATCATTACCTTGCACCAGATTTCCTAAACAGTCAATTCCGAAATCATTCACAAGGTATTTTCTAGGCCGGAATAATCGCCATCCAGACTTGTGCTGAGGACATATCAAACTACCTGCACAAGAATGGAAGGCTGGAAATTATCTCCAACAGACAGGCTGCCCTCAAAACTGTCAGATTTGACTTTGAGGTCGTGCTGGGGTGCCACAGAAAGCTGGCGGAACACGAAAATGTCACATTGAGGTGGGTTCACTCTGAGATCAGAGGTAGCAAAATAGTTGACACGTTAGCAAGGAGCGTCAGCGAGCTGCCATTCTTAGGTTCAGAACCGATATGTGGTAGCTCATATGACAGCATCAAAACGTTTGTCAGGTCCCAACTTGCTGTTAGGCACTGCTCCTTTTGGAATGGACTCGTCAGTGCAAAACACTATAAGGGTTTCATCCGAATGGGGAAAGATGCCGTAAGGCTGTCTTTATGAGCAGGGGCAGATTGAGATTACTCACGAATCTTAACTTGGCACTGTACACTAAATAAACGCATGCATCGCATGGATCTAGTGAACCCTCCCGTGTGCAGAAAATGCGTGAGTGCGGTGGAAACTCCTGTTCACTTTTTGTCAATTGCCCGGCACTGGATGAAGAGAGGCAGACGCACTTTGGGGTCGATTGGTTGGACACACCCAAAGCCAGATTACGGTTTTCCTGATAGGGTGCAACCTGACAAAGAGGTTTAAAATTGACATGGGCACAATAGCTCTTGCTGTTCTGGCCAAGTCGGCCTTTTTCGGGTTGTACCCGCCCATGGGTGAAAAAGAGTTCTACTGAGCTCCAATAGTTCTTTAGCCTTCCTTTGCAATAATCCCTTAATAAAAGTCTTCCCATGAACTTGCCCAGTGTTCTTTGAGCTTTTCTTTAAACCCTTATCTGCTCTCGTACACTATTTCTAAACGTGTGTCCTCGGTATCACCTGGTTGTCTGTTGCAATACAGAGCCACTTTTTTATAAGCCCTCTGATTAATTTCTATGCAATATTGCGTATGTTTTTGCTTGAAAGACCACATCGTCGTAATGGAAGGGTGATCATTGCGTTTACCACCTCACTACAGATTCTAACTCCAGTTTCGTTTTCGTTGACTGATTCCAAAAGATCTACTAGTAAGATAATGCAATCTAAATTGATTGTTGATGCTTGTGCCGGTCATTTCTACAGCGTCTTCCGATATTCATTCCAGACCAGCACTAGTTTGATAGTTTTTCCAACAATTGTTCCTTCCAGATATCGTTTTTACTGAGGCTGATGTTTCTTCGCTGTAGGATCTTTAAAATGTAAATTTACTTGTGAGCTTGATACAGTCCCAAACTTTTTTGTGAGAAATTGTTGCTTTGTTCAGAAATGATTGCAAAAGGGGCTACATGAGGAGGAAAATTAATATAATGACTGACAGCCAGGCTGTTATTAAGGCAGTCTCAAACCCTGTAACTAGGTCAAAACTAGTTGGGACTGCAACAATCCTCAATGCACTGGCACGAGACAACTCGGTGTCTCTGATTTGGATGCCGGGACATGAGGATATAAAGGGCAACGTAATAGCCGATGAACTAGCCAAGGAGGGCTCTAAGAGACACTTCATGGGTCCCGAGCCCGTATGTGGGATTACTAAGGATTCCGCAAGAAGGGAGATCTGGACCTGGTTAGATAAAGAAAGTACAAAGAAATGGAGGTCGACTGAAGGTCAACTCCATACCAAAACGCTGATAGGGGATGGGGATGTATTAGTTTCTTCTGATAACCTACTCAAGCGCAGTAGAAAGAAGGTAAACCATTACTGGGTTGGTAACTGGACACTGCCCTCTGAAAAAGCATCTATACAACACAGGCCGTGTAAGCGAACCGTGGTGTAGAAGATGCGAACTACAGGAGGAAACGAGTTCACATGTAATCTGCACATGTGAGGAACTGAAGGTACTCAGGCAGAAATATTTCGGGAGAGATCTATTGGAGTCCTCAAGTTTCTACTGGGCAAGATACTGGGCTTTATAGAGAACACCAAGGTGCTCGAGTGGAAATAAGAGAATCAATAGGGATGGTACAATGAGCACCAAGCTCAAGTGCCCAGACATCAAGTGTCCGGACATCAAGTGCCCACCCTAACTTGAATGAATGAATGAAATGTTGCTTTGTTTTATGCAAAACCTATATTTAATATTTTTATTAATATTTTGAAAGTAGCTGTCTCTCCTTCAGCTTGGAACTTATCTATTTTTTAACAGTGGGACATATCGAATATAATTTTTCTAACCTTAGTAAAATCTTTGAATCGATAGTGTACGGATATATTCATTCTTTTGTTTGCAATTACTTTATCGAAACACACCACGATTCTCTTGCGAAACGTTCCACTGTCACTAATCTTTGTAGTAATTTTCAATATTTTTCCAAACATTTTAATTGCTCGTCTTGCTCTCTTAAATTAATTTGTTTGCTTCTAGTGATCATCTGTTACTGCTAATTTAATCATATTTGACTAATCGCTCGTTTTTTTTTGTACCGTGCAATGGCTTCTCGTCATCTTATTGTACTATTACCTCTCTGTTACTCTTGTTATTTATCACTAATTTACCCAAACATATTGACTGCAAAATCTTTAGTAAGTAATTTTCAGAGTTTCCAACTAAATTGTAATAAACTTTTAAATTGGTTTACTGCAAATGAGCTACCGTTAAATGTACCCATGTCTGGTGTAGTTATGTACACAACCAAGAAATTGCTTATCTTGTATTCCTATACCGTTTCTCTTTACGTGGATGCGATAGCATACTACATGTAGTATGCTCTCATCGGCTAAGAGAATGTTAGAATTTATGTGTGTGCACTTGTAAACAATTTAATAACTGTCACACTTTCATAAATTTTTATTCTTCACTCGCTTAGATTTTGCGTATGATTGAAACAATTCAAAGACGTTTTGTTAAATGCCTTTGGTGAGTATTCCTGTAGAGTGTTTTCACAGGATATCACACGTTTTCCATTGAATTTTCCAACAAAATTGACTTTTTACGTACCCAGCATAAGCATAAAATGTTAATACATTCTATTTACCTCAAACTAATACTAATTTGCGTTTAAGGCATCTATTAATTTAACATGTAATATTTTTAATAACCTACCGCACCTTTGATATTTTTAATTGTTGCAGACGCGATTTATTGAGTGGCTTTGGCAATATGGGCGATTTAACTGTTGGTAATTTGTTATGAACTTTGCAATGCATTCCTTATCTGCTTGTAATTATTGTTATTGTTGTGTGTGTTATACATATATTCATCTACTACTATATTATTATTAGATGTGCCCTATTATTGGTATCTTTGTGCTATTACGTATTAAATTATATTATAAATATTTGAAACTGCAAAAAAGTGTAATCTTTATTATTGCATTTAACGTTTTATTTAGACAAGTCTAAAACATATTTTTAAGATCTCATTAATTAAACCTAAGTATTGTTGTTTAAGAAACCGCTTGTTGGGCCAATTATTTCTTAACTTGTCTATCCCAGACATTCCGAAAATACCCCAAAAAATTAAGGAGGCAATTATAATTATCAGAAAGTCAACAAATAAAATTTAATTTCCCAAATAGCTCAGATAAAGAAAAAACAGAAAACAGAATGGACCGCAATTGTCCCACAGATTATTTACGTGACCGTCAAAATTTCTTATCTAATCTTCCATTTACCCATCCTATGATCGCTAATTAAGAGCTGATAGCGTTACACAAAGGGAGCAGGTTTAAAATAAGAAGATAAAGTGCGATTAGTGTTAAGGGCGGACCACCCCTAACATAGGGAGCCACGCATAAGCTACTTAGCATCGGACTACCATCTAATACGTTTCAAAGAAGCTACATTGTTAGCTATGGACGTATATCTATACCACCAATACTTACGTCTCTCTTACTCCAACAGCAAACTATCTCCACACCTTTTTCTCTTAGATATAACAGCTCTTCTTAACATTGTCCTCACGAATAATCCCTCTCTCTCCCAAGATTCTGAAACGAGAAGGATTAAAATATATTAAACATTTAGAAACACGCATAATTTGTCTAACACAGAGCCATAGAATGAACCATACGCCATAATACGTATTGTTAATGGATACCGCAGTGATCCATTGTCATTGGAGTTTGGCACTTCTGTGAGATAACTATAGGAGAGGTTATAAGCACCTTTTGTGTTATGTATTTGTAAACATTTTACGATAATTGAGTAGTCAGGTTTAAAACAGATATAAAGAAGGAATTATTTACCACTTACTTGATTTTTGCGAGCCACAAATGAATTTTTGGTGATCGTAAATTATTTAAAGAAGACATTTACTTGAGATATTGACTTCTCACTGCGCGATTATTAACGAGAAAAGAAGATAGCTTCAAGAAAATTGCTATGTTCTGAGTTCTCTTTTAACATGCTGCATTAGTTCTACAGTAAATTTTATAATTTTTATTTTTATATATTGAGTGTTACGTGTTTCAATTGATTTAACCTTGCACAATTTTATCCCAATTCTGACTATGTTTCATTTTATAGTTCTCGACTGGAACCTCTACTAACACATAATTGCAAGCTTTTTACATGTTCCAACCTCCCTTGTTGATGACCTAATTACTTATATATACTTTGTTTAATTGTAACTTAATTATTTTATAAATAATTTTTTTGTCTTTAGTTATATATATCTTTTTTTAATTATATTTTCAATTGGCCTCTATTGTTAATTATTGCTTTAAATTTTATTACCTATTACTTTGAGTTTCTCTGTATTTAGTTTCTCTTTTTTAATATTTTGCTCTTAGGTTGAAATTAGTTGATTTGTACTTTGGTACTTTTACCGGGCCTATCAATGCACATAAATTTTACGAAACGGGTTGCAAATTATCAATAAGGAATTCGTAAACTAATAGACCCCGTTTGTTTTATTATTCTGCATAGACAAATAATGACTTCACACAGAATAAGCTACGAATATTTAAAATTAATTGCATTTACTAACATATTAAGTTTACAAAACGTCATAATAAAGTCGTCTATAATAAAGTATTTATACAAAATGCAATAACTGCCCCCATTTTTCACCTTCCTATGCGGTAATTGAATTTTCTAAAACTGTTTCGAATTTCCTATTTGGTGTATGCCTTTCTTATTCTTTCTTGCTTAACAAAAATTGAATATTCTTAAAGTTATTCTTATAGTTCTTCAAACCAAGCAGAACTTAATCGGACAATCTTAAAATAAAATTGAACAAATTTTATATTATCAAACCTTTCCAGTAACATCAACTGTTGGACACACTTTAAATGAAAACTGTCTAACAAAGAAGAATACTGTATCATACAATATGTTGCAAGTTATCAATAAGGAATTTGAATAATATTTGCGGCTATCAGTAATTAGGTCTGGGGCTTCTTCCCAAATCCTCGCAGAGTAAAGTTTTTGCCATGGTTTTCGCTTACTCCGTGGCCATTGATTTTATATAAGATGTCATATAAAATGGGCGGGTCTTTGGTGAATGGTGGGATATAACGAAAGTCGTTCCATGGGCGCATTTAATAATAACTGATAGCTGACCGATTTACAATAGACTCGCGATTATGTGAACTAATCACATTTCAAATATTTCATCATTTCACAAAAGTAGTATTCATATGCTCGCGAGGCTACTGTATTATATTTTTGTTATTAAGAATCATAGGGAAATTATTTAGTTAGAGTAGGAACATTTCAATTGTTATGAAACCCATATAGTACTTAGAATAGGTAGCCTCGCGTAGTACCTTTTAGGTGGAGCCTGGGGTTGGGATGATTTGCAATAATTTAGTATTCATAAATAAAGTGTATCATATAACCCTATATATTCATGTATATATGAACGATAGATATCACAGGAAGAACATTGCGGCTGGTTTATTCTTTGATTTGTCAAGTACTTTTGATACGGTAGATTATTACTTTCTGTTAAAGTATACCCCTTAGCTGTAAGACGTTTGACCAATAATATTTTCGCTTCCTAGGCAGACATGTATACCAGAATAAACAGTACGGATGAAGTTCTTTGATTGAAGATTGTGATGTTCCACAGGGATCAGTTTTGAGACCGTCATGGTTTTTGGTGTAAAAGATGTGCAATTATTCGTTTTCTCAGTATGCTGATAATATTGAATCATGAACGTTGATGCCAGAAGCATCAATACAACCTAATGTCTTAGGCAACATGAGAGAATCGTTCTCCTTAAATGGGTTTGGGTGAATCAATATGAAGAGTAATAAATAAGAGTACAGGGTACATAATTTATAGTATTATGAGTCACTTGAAAATCTTTACATATTAGTGTTTTCAAAAGAGTTTATTTTTCACAAAATATCAATTTGGTTACCATATATTAAAAAAAAAGTATGCACAACGGAAGTAAGACATCCTTTCGCATATTTGCGAATGCATACAACAGAATCAACCTCAACAATGTGGGCATTCTAAATTCACTCTTAGTTCCTCACTACGAAGTTCTTACATTTTTTTTAAACCTTCCATTTATTTCTTTCATAAGCTACTCAGTTTTAATCAGTAATATTTTTAACCATTGTTTATTGAACAATTGTATCTAATGTTCATGGGTAATTCTTTAATAATTAGCCGACAGCAAAAGTTTCTATCTTATTTCGTTGTTGAAAATATCGTTGTTGGAGCTGCACGGTTAGCCTAATGAATTTTATTTTGTTCAATGTTACTTTCTGTAATATTTCCGATTTTATTGTTTCGGAAATACCTATATCTGATTTAATATCAAACACATTTATCTGGTAAATCTTATAAAAATATTTAAAAAATGTAAAATTGATAATTGACACCGGAAATATAAAGAAGTATTTAATTTTTTACTGTATAATGACGTTTAAATGAAATAACTAAAAGTGAAAAATAATCAGTTAAATTTGTACTTATTTAGTAGGTAACTGAAACGTTAACAAGCATACCAGTAATCGTCAAACAATGTAAACGAGGTAATCTGTCATATTCGTATTCCGGATCCATCCTTCACACAAGTTGGCACTACCTGGCTGTCACTTTAATCGCGCCTGACGCAATATGCACTCCTCTCTGTTGACTTTTCCTCTCTCCTTTTTCATTTCGGTCGTAGGGTCCGTTCGCCCCCGCATTCCTAGAGAAAAGAGAACTAACCAGAAACAAAAGCATAGTAAACTAGACTAGAATTGTCAATATCCTCATCAAATATATGCTCTACGGATTGTCGTATTTTACTCTGTTTGCTGGATGTCACCACGGGGCTGTAAAGTAACCAAACAGGGCCCTCGAGTGACAGCAGATGTTAAAAATTCTAACAATGAAAACATAAATATTTGCCGTGTATTAATAAGTCGGAAAAGTATATTCTAACCTGACTGAAAGTGCAAACAGAGCGAGGCGAACGTGTATTAAGAGAAATCGGGTATATATGGACTGGGTTTTAAATCGATCCTGTTATAATTTGGAGCGAAATATTTTACAATCTCTTTTCAATATACCCACATTTTTCTTACCTAATAAGCTTCTTGTCAATCACATTAGCACACATACTGGTTATTCTCAGAAATCTGTAATTTGCATTCATATTGCCAACATGTAACATGATTTACAATTATTACTTCGCGCTAGATCATTAATTTCAACTGAAAATTGGATTGAAAATTACCTCACCTGCGTAATCAATTTTTACTATTTATGGCAATTATAATAGACGTGTTATGGTTGGTAATTATTCCAAGTATTTCACAAACTAAGCACAGTATGTTCCTTCGTTGCATCCCCTCTCAGGATCTAAAACTTGTAAATTTTCACAGATGTTTTCCGCGAATCCTCACAGTTCCATATTGTCACACGCGGAATGGTACAATTTCTCAGTGCACTTTAAGACCTGCCTTACATCGACAACTTAAGAATTTCCACGGGACGTAGCGTACGTCACCCAACACAACGCCCAAGTCAAATAGAAATTACGTTAAATATTTGCCTTCAAGATACAAAGCTGTGTGGTGTTGGTTCTAGACGTTGTGGTGGTAAATGTGATGATGGTGGTGGTGGATTCCACAGATCTCCTTCTAATTGTTTGACAGTTGCATGTTAATTAATAGAGGTTGTATTTGCTTAACCATGATAAAAATTCTTCTGTTTCTTATTGTTTTCACTAATTACACTATTTTGGATACAGTGACGAATAGGTGAGTTTTGTTTTGTTTTATAGAATTTATTCTTGAAATATAAATTAATGAATGCAAATCTAACGTATCAGCCTCCTGCTCTAACGAAGTTGATCCAACTAACAAAAATATGTGCTTTAAAGATAACCAAAAAACTTCTCTTTCTTCCATACTTTTTAATATTTGATATGAAAAATATTTAAAAAAGAAATCTTGTCATCAATACATAGAAGATCATAAATTTTATATTTTAAGTGTTTGGAGAATATAATTTTATAATTTGATGTTACAATAAAGCCATCAACACACTCGATAGAGTGCGTTTATGAATTTTCAAAGTACTAGTGCATGAATATGCTTATAAATGAGCTTTACTGGAAGATTTTAAGTTAAAAAAGGCGATTAATCTGCAAATTAGAAAAAAAATACCTGATGCAGTCGCTTTGCTCCTATATATAGATTCGTGCTTTGAGAAACCCGGTGCAACTGCCTCGTTTTTTTTAAATTTGAGCTCGTCTGATAAAACTGCTCTTAATTAAATTAGTTCTTTAATACATTATTTTAAAACCAGACATACGCCAATTTTTTATTTATAAGTCATAGAGTAGTACTTTCCAAAATAAAGTTATAGAATAATATTAATTGTACACCAGCAATTTAAAAATTCAGATTTTTATGAAACTCTAGGCACTGAAAGAGTTTCATGGTATAAGAACAATGTAATTTATTTAGTTGCTGTTTCGTTCGATTTCCAGGTACAGCCCCAAAATTACCACGATTTTTTGCAAATATCTTGGAAGCCATAGCGAGATATTTTTTTTGCCTAAAATATAATTTCAAGTATATTATATAGCTGAGGGTTACGCAAATTATTTGGAAAAAAATTAACAAGGGGAGATACTCTATTGTTTGTTTTGTATTGATTTGTTTTAAAGTTAACTATTTAAGCCTTTGTGACGTTTCGGATCTGGCAATGACTCTACTTCAGACTAATGTATATGAGATGGAGCATTAAACTTTAACCAAGGAACAAAAGATTGAAAGTGTTACTTACAACTGACATTATAAAAACATTAAAAAAAATAAGTTGGACTAAACTTATGTTTATTACCTCCATATAATTATAATGGCAAGAATTTCTTTTATAATTAATTGATCACATCAAATTTTGGGTACACATACTAAAAAATTTAGGTAATTTTTCTTGGTAAAAATTATTCTTTTTGATAATTTTCCGCACTAAATGGGGGTAATTGTACAGAAACTTAAGGAAAATGTGAAAATGTTAGAAATTTTCCCAAGTACCGTCAAACGGGGTTAAGTGAATCACTCGGCGAATACTTGCAGTTTTTGCGTCTCTAGCGATCAGTGAAACAAAGGTACCGATGATATTTCTCCCATATGTTCCTTGTCTGCTAAGTAATATGGCTGGGTAATTCATATGTTGCTTTTTCCTTCACGGAAGTACCAGATATAATAAATATGTTTAAATGCTTTGACTGTTATTTAAAAAATCGGTTAAACGTTTGAATGCATGCAGCACTAAGGATAATTTTCGGTCTATCAGCTGCTAGAAATTGTTTCTCTTATCCTTTAGGAATAATATGCCCTATTAAAATATTGTGCTAATTATATACGGTGAACTTAACCCCCATTTTTTTTTTTGAAAAATACACAAAGTGTGGGGTAAAGTGAATCCCAATGAAAATTAATTAAAAATCGGTCAAATCAGTGTTGATGATGTTGAAACTCCGTAATAAGACTATTTTGACAATGTTATGATTTTATATTACGCATTATTTCCGATTTTTACTTGTTTTATTTTTATTTATTTTATGACTAGTTCCTCTCCTAAAGATATTTCATTTATATCCCCAAATATCTGAAATTGACATAGAGCAATTTTACAAAGTGCTACAAATCAAGTCACTTATAAGGGAACATCATATATTTGCAATTAGTGAAGAAGATTTTTGGATATTAACATAAGATAAGAACACACATAACATATTAAGAACATAAGAATTAAGATTATTTAAGGTTTTAGTTTATTTATGATTTTTTCATTTCTTTTTTTCAACTTTCTTTTTGCTCATCACTGCTTTTATGAGTATTTTATGTTTTAAAAGATATAGAAGTAAATATAAAGTTTATTTTAATACGTTACTGTGTTTTCTTTCGACCACTTTCGATAAAATTTACTTTTCTTAACTTAATTAGATCTTAAAAAAACTTTTGATATGGTTCACTTTACCCAGAACCATCCAAAAGTGAGGATATAATATTTATACATCTGATTCACTTTACGCCAATGTATGTAAAAGTGAAATCACGCTTTGGCCAAAAAAAAAAATTATAATATATTTATTCTGTGGCAGCAACAAATGGAGATTCTGTTGAGTAAATATGAACAAACTTTAATTATTTTTTTTTGAAATGTTATTAACAGAAAACTTATATTTTTGATTCACTTTACCCCGTTTGACGGTATTTTACCTGAATATTATAGGAAAATTTCTGTTTCTTAAAAAAATCTGTAAAACATTGTAACATTACCAAGAAAAATATTAATATCTCTTAGGAAAAACTTAAAATTTCTTACAATTTGGACAATTGCAGTCATAAATGTAGTGATTTTCAAGTGATTAGGAAAATAGCAAGACGCGCATGCGTTAACTTAGAATGTTCTGATTCAAAGCAGACGTAAGCAAAAATGACATGGTGTTCGGCCACACATGGTTCTGTTTTCTTGTTATTTTAGAACTATTATACTGATTATTAATAGGTGGTATTAACTCATAATTTGGAAAATTACAGTTAACAACAACATTAACAGCAAAAAATATTTTGTGTATATATGATATCAAGTACTTACCATTTTTTTAAAGAAACTACTTATTTTATACAAAGTCGGTAGTTACACATAGAGTAGTAGTAGATTTACGTCAAAATTGCGTTACAAAACCGTAAATCATCACGTCACATGATGTTCTAAACATATATAGCAAAGTTTTCTGGCCTATAGTAGCAAATACGTTAAACATGTTCTACAAGTACAGAAATTGCCGTGAAGATGGCGGCTCTCCTATTTCACTACACTAACTTGCCATAATCGATTGGTATAAGTTTCCTACATGGCAGACATAGTTATCAAACATTTATCTATTACTTGACAGATAAATATTTCTTAGGAACTGTTATCACAACAGTTGCCCGATTGCATACGATGATCCAACGACTAATGAACGAATTTAGAATAAAACAAAATAAGGAAGGATTTATACGGTTTAATTAAAATTGTGAATTCTGCGTTGGCATTTATATCATTAATTTTGTAAATGACTAAGTTTTCCAGAAAAATTGTTTTGTTATAATTATTTTCGTGAAAATTTGCACTTATGCTGTAATCTGTAAAGAGAAACACGATTTTATTTAATATAGAAGAAGATTCATTTCAATCAAATCTAACAAGGAATTTCCAATTACGTAAGAGCGGATAATTAAATGTAATACAAATGCTCACATCTACAATTATCACATTATATTAAAACATGAAACCTTTACTGAGACATAAACGCAGCAATCGAAGGAAAATGCATTCCACGTAATTACAGGGAATGCCATTTTTAATACTCCATAAAAAGTACACACCTTAAGACATGCACTTGCTCGCACATCATGCACCGGATGTCGACAACTGCTTAACACATTTACGGATAATTTCCAAAGCAAATATTTAATCGATAATATTGAAAGGACTCGCGAAAAGATAATGGCATTTGTTTAACCTGCAATGCTCACTGAACAAACGCGCAATTTGCTATTCTTTTATCCTTAACTTAAAAATACTTAACACTTATAGGTAAAACATAATCTTTTAAAGTATTTTTTTATTTTGTCCAGAACAGTATCCCTTAAACACTTTAAAAAGCGTTTGCTGATATCTGCACTGTTTTCGAGGAAATTCTTCATCACCGATAGATCTGTAGATAATTGTCGCTGGTTGAGGGGATTCAAATATCAGAGAGAACAATGCCAGAAGCGAAAAGGTCTTGCGGAAGTGTTGAATAATGCCAGGAAATTTGCTATATCAGAATGCGAGGAACAGTTTAGGTAAGGACTGCAAATCTATAATCCCATACCAAACTGAAAGGAAGTACAGTTAACATTCCAGATATTATCGATGGAACTGTTCGTATAGCAAAGAGATATTCAAGAAGGCCTATAGGGAGACGGCGTTCCTACAATCACTAGCGACGTCGGCCATAATGTTTTTCACAGCTAAAGCGTGTTCCGATGGCCATCTCCAAAAATGCCATTGTGCTCAGGAGGTTCCTTCAGAAAGACCCGATGTGAAGTGGGGAAGTTGTGGCGATAACACCCATAAGCGAAACATATAGCCAGGAAATTTATGAGGATTAAGCATCCAAACGAAAAATTCAACGACGTTCTGGAGCACAGCGTAGAAATTGGTGTGAAAGCGGTCATGGAGAATGAAAAAGTGCACTGTCATTGTCCTGGAGGTTGTAAGTACGATCTATATCTTAAGCTATTTATTAGTATTTTGAACTTGCATAAAATTGTTATTATTGATCATCCACGTTTATCAGGTTGGCTATATCATACCATCGTGAATTATTGTAGCAAGTATGTTTATACAACACATGAATTTTTACTAAAATCCGAGCTTATGATGTTGTCCATACAGTTACATATCCACTAATATTTAATAATTCTCGAAACAACTCTATCAGGATAGATATTATATATAAGCAAATAAATTAATAAGGGAAGGTGTTCGAATATGAGATTTACTTGTAAAAGTACTTTGGAAACCAGCTAATAAGAAATTGTGCAAACTTTTTCTCTATTTTCAATACTCTGATTACTGTATTTCGAACAAGTAATGTATTAAGAACTTTTCCTAATAAAGGCATCATAAAAATGCTAAAGCAGTATTTTATATTTTTTCTGAGGATTAGTTGTTTTTGAAAACGAATAACGAATAAAGATATCAAGATTACAAAAGAATGTTCATTTGACAAGAAAGTAATAATATATAATTTAAAATAATAATTGTCAGTTTCGACTACTGTAAACTTAATAATGCTTCCGATTTCAGCCTTATAAAATCTTGTTCATAAATAATTAAGTAAAATACAACCAAACATTGCAACAACTAAAAATGTAGATAAAAGAATAGAATAGTATCAGGAACAACACAAAGAAAGGCTATCTCCTTAACTAAATATACAAAAATTACACAAAAACTGTGAGTTTTCAATTTCACCACACTCTTCATGGGACCTTTGGAAACATCTCACACACTTTGCCCCCTTCTCGCCATGGTTATCTTCTGAAAATTTACCACTACAGAATATGAATACTAAAATTTTTAATTATTTTTTAAAAATTAATTTATTATCTAAACATCAGTATGGTTTTGTTCCAAAGTGTTCAATTGACACAGCTTTATTTAATTTTGTTAAAGAAATTCATAGATCCTTTGACAACCGAACACCTTGCATGGCTATGCTAATAGATTTATCTAAAGCATTCGATTGCGTTGATCATTATATATTACTATATAAGCTGGAAAGGTACGGCATCTGCGCGTCAACCTTGGATTGGTTTAAGTCATATCTAACTGATCGACATCAAGAAGTTGTTTGTAATAATGTGCACTTGGATAGATGTATTATTTCAACTGGGGTGCCTTAGGGATCTGTACTGGGATCAACCCTTTTTATTTAATTTATATAATTTTCTTAATAATAACATTTAGTTTAATTTAAGTAAGTCATTATTTTTGTTTGTGTTTTGTTGACATATTTCATCATTGTCTTTTTTTTATTTGATATTGTTTAAAATAGATATCTATCTATCTATCTATCTATGCATTCTGGATCTAACTCATCGTATTCAAACTCATCATCATCTGAATCCTGAAGAGGTAGTTCCTCGTCATCAACAATTATGTTTCGTCCTCGTCTGAATCGACAACCTTTTTATTTTTCTTCTTGGTAACTTTAGCTTTATTTCTAGTAGTTCTATCTTTTTCCTTCCTTGGTAACGCCAAGTCAAGTTTCCTCTGGGCTTTCTTTTCCTTTTCTTCTGCCTTCTTCCGGAGCTTACTTTACTACTACTAAATCTCCAGAAGATGGAAGGAAAACTGTTGATCCCGATATTTCAGCTGCCTATGGTGAAAGAATGTAAAGTCGAGCCGAAGGAAATGGAACAGGGCGGTTAGAGACCTCTTAAATTAATTAGGCAGAAGTAGCAGATGTAAATGTATTTGATCTGAGATTGTATTCTGTGTATCAAGTGAGCATCAAAAATGTCACGGTCATAATTATTTTCACCAAATGAAAATAAAAAATTTTCGTGATTTTTTTAATTAAATAAATAATTTTTTGATTCCTTAGATACGTTTCGATTTCTCTAACATAGTGTGTTTTTAGCGGAACTATAAAACCTACATTCAATGGTTGCATTGGATGAGTTGTGTGGAGAGGCAGGCAAAATAAAGACACATGATTTTTTTGTGTCAAATCAATCACGTCAACGTTTCTCGAGTGATTGTAATAACCATCTAGTACCAAAATAATATCAGATCAATTTCGATTGGTTCAGTCAATTTTTTAAAATATCGAAACCACTGTGTAAACATTTCGCTTTGAATCCTGACAAGCTGAAATTAACCCAAAAGGAGCTTCTTCCATCAAAGCCATTGACATAGTTTTTCTGGGAAATATTGCCGTTGGTGCAATGCATGTACCTTGAGGGTTCATACACTCCACGATTGTAACTAGTTTTCCTCTTTTTCCAGAAGTGAATTCGCTGTTTTCCCCCCTTGCATTGCTGTAATTTTATATTGTTTATGTTGTACAATGGTAACGCCCGTCTCATTGACATTAAATAATCAATGAGGAGTATAATTAATTTTATGCACTTTGGATTTATAAATATTTTTTACCTTTTGCTTCTGGTTTCCTCAACGACAAGCTAGGATGTCGTTTTAAAAATCCTTGAAGCCATTGTTGGCCAGCTGTTTTTTTTGTGTATATCAAAAGAGTGGAAGGTCCATCTCCTGACGGCAGCTGAAATGCCATTTGTTTAATGTCTGCAATCCATAATAACCTCCAACATATAGTAAGACAATACTGACTTAATTCTTATCCTAATACCAAATTCAAAGCCGGCTTTCTCCCCAATCTTCTGCAAAATAGTTTCTCCACATATCTATGGCATAATCTGCCTTTAAGTACACCAAATTCTTTCGCGGCTTTAAGATTATCCATTCGTTTTTCGTTTGTAAAATTATGATTTACACTTATTGATATATGTAGTTATTTTGAGAAAGGATGACTCAATAGACTGATGACGTACTAATAAAGAGGGGATAAAATAGTGTCTCAGTTTAGGTAAGTATCTCATATTGGATTAGTTTCCCCTGCTTTGTTTAGAATTCATATTTTTCTTACAGTAAAAGTTATGAAAATAAAATGATAAACATAATAAGGAGTTAGTCCTGAAAACATCGTCCTAATAGTGTTTTAAGTAAAAATAACAAGCTATTTGCTTAAGTAAACAAACAAAGAAAATAAAAATTGTGTTTCCCAGTCTTCGTAAGAAATACGTGCGCTTACGCTTAGAATATCCATTATATTTTACCCGATGATCTACACCTGAATAGTTTTGCGTTAGTTAGGTAGGGGAATGTAAACAAGTGGCTTGTGTACGTGCAGTTAAAAACTAAATATATGTAATTCCGAGGAACTACGTTAGTATTTATTATTTAGCTGGATAAGTATTTCCGACAAGAACTTAATGTATTTTTCATGTTAAAATTGCTTCTAAATTTGTCTACATTATTTTTTTGTATCGGAATTATTTTAGTTAGCAATAAACTAGGTAATAAATTACTGCAAGCCGAGCTAATCTGATTCAAAATCTTGTAAAATTAATAACATGGAGGGGAAGGGAGTTGAATACTGTCAGGAGCCACCACTCTCCCAGGTAAATATTTGATAACCGTGTCGGTCCTGCTATTTATGCTGAATATACAGTAATAGTAGTCTGAAATAGGAGAAGCGCCATCTTTATGACAATTTCTGCAGTGCATATATTTAACGTGTTTACTACTGTAAAGATGCAATAGTCTGCAACACCTATATGCATTACGTCATCAGAGATTAAAGATAATAGAGTTTAGAAATTGCAACACGGATTACTTTATGTTGCAGGTAATTTTTGCTATTTTTTAAAAAAAATGTTTATTATTATTAATTTAGTATTACAACACAAATCTAATAATACTTAATGCATAATTTATTACAATAAAGGTATATTTATGATTAGTAAACTAGTTTGTCATCTACACATTATATTATGTAAGAATAAAGACATTTCCCTGACAACACAAACTTTGCATCACTTTTTTGTCCGTGTATAACAATGTGAATTAAAAATCTTTGACTTTATTAAACCATTTTATATATACCTAAATAGCGGAAAACACCTCGGAAAAGCGGATACCTTTAACTAGAAACATGAATGACATTGTCATATTGCATTGATGCATTATGTATGACTTTGTCATATTACATTGATATTGTTGTAAAGGAGGTAATTACTATTGTTTGGGAAACCAATTAATTCTATTCGTTAATAATTTCTCCATAATTTTAACAAAACCACAACACACAACAAATACATCTGCAAAATGTGTTTAAGATATGTTACAAAGTCTCGTTTAGCAAACCATCTATAATCAGGGGCAAATTTCGTTTTAAAATTATCAGCAATGTTTTCAATTCTTTCTCTAAAATTAATTCTATTTCATTCTATCCATATATATACTACCAGAGATAGTTTTTATATTCCTTCATGTAACTGATAGATATTCTCAATTACTATACAGCAATCTAATGCTAACTAATTTCTTCCTCTTATTAAAAAAGAACGCAGTTGTAAACAATAATGCTTTTATGACTAGAAGCGCACTCGTTCGAATGCTATCGCTAATCGCAAAAATATTATTAAACAATATCAATGTCACTTATTGTCATTTATTATAAAACTTTACTGACAGCTGCCAGTTA
The DNA here is from genome assembly GCA_004143645.1 of Protaetia brevitarsis. Taxonomy (NCBI): domain Eukaryota; kingdom Metazoa; phylum Arthropoda; class Insecta; order Coleoptera; family Scarabaeidae; genus Protaetia; species Protaetia brevitarsis. The sequence goes on along the minus strand of RXPK01000195.1, from coordinate 2,535,636 downwards.
TACCATTTTATTACATATCATTTTATTTTTATCCATCTTTTCGTTTGACTAATCCTTTATGAACGGTAACATTGTCAAGAGTTTTCATTCATACGGTACGGCTTACCAACATACATTTTTCAAATACATAATTATATCTAACGCGAATTGTAACATTTTTTCCAGCTACATGTGCAATAAAACTTTGTTGGAAACGTCTGCAGCCTTTCGTAAATATCGCCCAGAAATTACAACACCGGTATCACAGCGCCATCCAGGTAAATTCGAAGAACCTACTCCAGAACACTTCTTGGAGAAAACAGCATTCCGACAGTTTGCTTTTCGTCAGCAACGGGACAGATTTCTGTAACGCAACCGTCGGACGCCGTTGTATCAACAAGGATAACTGCGCCACCTTGTGTTGCGGCAGAGGCCATCGCGAACACAAACTGATCGTGCCCAGAAGATGTCACCCGAAGTATCACCATTGCTGTCGCGTAACTTTCGACGATATTTGCCAGAATGAAGAATATGTGTATTATTGTAAATAAAATATGTTTTGTGATTGATAAATACATGACAGTAGATCTCGAATATAAAATAAAGTAATATGAAAATGGTAATTTAGTGATAATTTAATGATTCTCCTGGTTTTAGCATTAGGATCACCGAAAGTATATACTTATATTTTTTTTTGGAATCACTTTATTTTTAGAATATGCATTTCCTTTGTTTCTCTCTATAACTTTGATTTAGTCGGTGATTGGAATAAATAGAAATTATTTCTTTATTTTTAGGAACTTATTCCTGATCACGACGATTTTAGTTTTTTTCCGTTTATATTCGTCCAATATTTATTATTTTACTGCATCACAAATGTAACATCACATTTTACAAGTGCGTTAATTCTGCTCAAAGATATAAAGTTGTGTTTTATAGGCTTCAATAGTTAAGTACCAATGTCGAGGAAACAAACGTTTAATTCTGTTCTTTAACACGCTACTTTTATTTATTTTGGTCCTAACAGGCAAACCTAAAGATTTGGTAATGTGAACAGTATAAAACACATAAAAGATGGCAGAGGAAGCAATTTCACCTTTCAAACTACTCTCGGTGATTCTCTCAACAATAATGTTTCTGTGGGCGTAGTAGATTTCAAGTTACCTGTAAGATTTTCTTTTTATCTCTTTTCATTAATTAAACTTCATAGTGAATGAAATACTGGCATTTTCCCGCAAGCGAACGTAATTGGAATATTACAATATTTCCTCCGAAGTAATCATACTCTATGAAGCAATTACTCATAAAATAAAGGAAAATGATTAAGTTGAAACAGAGAGCTCGGCATCTTTTCCAAGCAATACTTCAAGGAAATAAATGCTTGACAATCTATTTTCTTGTATTTACAAAGTATAATTAAGTTACAAGCTATCATTATTAAACTAGAATGTGTCTTCTTCAATGATTCTAAAGTAAAGACGAGCTAATCAAGTCAATGATAAAGGATAGATAGTGGTAGAGGTTTCACGAACCACATTCAACTTGTATTTTTCAGTAAATCATTCAATTGCGTCGATGATAGCGTGATTTACCAGCAATAACATCAGTCAGTTATTAGTTATTGACACAGTAGCAATAAGTCCTTGCTTAGGTACAATCAAAATGTTACAATAAGCACAAAATAACATAATATACAAAAGAGATTTGTCTCTTTGCAAAGAGTAAGCGTTCTAGACGTGGACGGATAAAAAACATGCTCCGGTTCGGACGTCTAAACGTCGTCTATAATGACACGTAGTCGATAAGCTTCATTGTGTATATAAATAACTTCAGTCGGGGTTGGAGATTCTGTTAAATATTGGATATCAATTATCAATATTTATAAAGCCGGACGTCACGTGAACAGCTTCGATAAAGAGACCGCTGTCAAACCAGGGGATGTGTTGCTATTTGTTTAAGGGTAATTACCGATTGGTTTTTATTGAATAACCGAAACACTTTCGTTCCAAAATATTTGAATTGATTACTGTGTCGAGGGTGACAGCCGAATGTAGGCCAAAATATAGGTCGACTTCCTATATGCTAAAATTGAATTGACGGAAAATATTTTTGAAATGAATTGTTGTTTTAAAAAGGTAATTTGCAAACATTTTAGAATGAAATCGCATAACGGATATTTGTTTGGGCTTTTTGGTTTATAGCAATTAAAGAATGCATTCATAATAAAATTTTGCGTTTCTCATCGTGCGTGATATTTTCATGCTTTTCTGTCGTGGTTTTGACAGCGTTGGTAGCCGGGTAAACTCGAAGAAAGTTACGATTCAATTCTGATCTGAATTAGCATTATACAGCTTTTGGGAGGTTCTAGCATTTAATATTAACAGAGTAGGTATTTTTGAAGTAGTTCTCCGTTAGTTTATCAATTAGGACTTTTGCGGAGTAGCATTCTTATGCTCTTTTGTTCAGCTTGTGGCTCCTTCGTCCAGTTTATTCTTAACAATTATTTTCTCACATTTTTGAGTTCGACTAAATATTGCTATAACTCCTTTTAAAATGTAAACGTGTTTCTAATTCGTAATATACTAAACTTGAACTTAATTTGGATCTAATCTTTTGTTTAGTTTACGACACTAGAGGTATGAACAGAACACGATAAAAACAGTAATCACACATTGATGCTGAATGAAAATCTAAATAGAGAAGAAGAAGAACTACAACAAGATATCAAAAGACGAGAAGTTGAAGAAGTAATACAAAAAAATGAAGTAAGAAGAGCAAGTGGAGAAGATGGAATGGCGCCAGAGGTGACCAAATTGTTGGAAGAAAAAGGAAAGCTTGTTGAAAATGTTCAAAGAGGTATGAAATGAAGAGAAAATATCGAAGGAGTGGGAAGAGAATTTGATAACACCAATATATAAATTAGATAAGTAAACAATGTACAGAGCGATATGACTAACATAATTAATCTATAAACTATACCCAAGAACTTTAAAAAATCGATTAAAGGCTTATTCACACTATCGGTCACGTCACGATCAGATCAAATTTTGATATATGCGTTTTATATTGTTTGCCCGTGACATGCCGTGCGCCCTAATGCGAATTTACAACAATATAAAATGACCTGACCGGGACGTGACCGATAGTGTGAATCGGCCTTAAGGAGGTATGTGAAACATGAACTAAAAAACAATACTAGGTAATAAATCCAATAGGAGGAAATATAGAAGGAGAGGAAGTGTACCTCAACTTTCGTTAGAGTAGACAGAAGGCATTTGAGAAGCCTAGAAACAATAAAGTACTCAGTAAATTAATAAAAGCATTCAGAAGCGTATACGAATCTGTATAGTTAGAGTACATATCGCACGACAAAATCAGAACAATTTACAGTGAATAATGGATTAAAACAAGAGGAAACGTATGTCCCGTAGTTTATATTGACTATGGACTAAATTTGTAAACAAATTATGAGCAGTGTACTATAGAATGTAGTTAACGTTAGCTAAAGGAGATCTCAAAACCTAGCAATGGAAGCGTAATTAATACAAATAAAATTTAAGGTAGTGATTACCAATTGAAAAACCAGATACAAAAATAGAAACATGAAAGCAATACATTAGAATAGGCAATGACAGCTGAGTATTGGTGACGAAGACGCATAGAAAACAAATAGATCTAACAAGTCATGAAAATTTACTACGCACTGAATAAGATAATATTAGAACGCCGAGACATTGACATGGAAGGTAAGATGAAAATTCATAATGCAATATCAATACCAATAATAACATATGCATTGGAAAACTGAATATTAGGAAAGATTTGGTTTGATTGAAATGAAACACCTAAGCAGCATAACGAAAAAAACAAAATTCTGGATGAAATACAATAGAAACAAATAGTTGAATAAAAGGAAACAACTGCAATGGTACGGACTATTCGATAACTTAATTAGCCTTAGAGACCGCAAAGAGATTACTTTGCTGTGGGTGCCCGAACATTCAGCAATCGAAAGATACGAAAAAGCCGATGATTTTGCAAGAAAGGGATCATCTGCGTCATATATAGACCCAGAACCTGTTCTAGGTGTGTCTAAAAGCACAGCACGAAAGCAGCTAGGGAATTGGGGCAAAGAGAAACAAAAAAAGCAGTGGAATAACACAACCAGGCAAACTTATGGTGAGACTTTTCATAAGGGGCCATCAAAAAAGAAGGCTAGAAGAAGAACTACTGCAAGTTCAGTAGGAATCATCTTCGCATCGTAACAGGTCTCCTAACAGGACACTGTACACTGAAAGGATACCCACACAAAATTGAAATCAATAGCCTGTGTAATGAGAGGACGGAGAACGCTTGCCACATTCTGTAGGAAAGCAAGGCTCTGGATGCAAGAAGACAGGCAATTTTTGGTAACCCAGAGGATTACTTCGATCAACCAACCAGAGCCCATACATATTAGTGCAGGATACTAGGATCCTAGAATGGCTAGTATAATTTAATGGGTAAAAGAAATGGGGGACTAAATACAAAAAGCCAGCGGTTCGCGATACACCATGTCGGACGCTCCCACAACAAAACAAGAATGGTACCAACATGTGATAAGAGTAAAGATCGACAGAACCACAAGAAATGTAATAAAAATAGAAAGGGTCACTAAACGAAGAAGAAGGGAGGCCAAGGAGATGATGGACAGACCAGATACAAGAAATAAGTAGGGAAAAGACTTTGAAGAAAATTAAAATAATGGCAGAAAATAGAAGGTAATGGAAGACATGGACATTAGAGGAACCGAATGCCACACCCAACATTCAAAATAGGAAAATAGGTAGTAGGGAATGAAGAAGAAGAAGTTTAGTTTGTGCACCAGTATGTAGAGGTAGTTTTGTGCTTTCTACACTGGGTTTATAGTTATTTATAACTCTGACGATTTTGTGTAATTTTTGTGCCTGCTCGTCACCCATTTGTGCAATAAATTTGTGTTTCGAATTTTATTTTGAGTTTTCTTCCCTTATTGGGAAGAGTTTTCTTTTGTGCGCATCATTGTACAATGAACATGTAAATTTTGATTCCCCAGTCAAAGAAATTAGGTAAAGTTACTGTATACTGCAGTAGGTGGCGTTCTCCAATCAGTTTCTATACGTTTGTCGCAAGTGGAGAACTTGACTTTACTATTACTGACTCGAACAGTCGTCTCTGACTGAGAACAGCGGCTCCAGTTAAGGTTTTCAACCATCAATAACCTTGTGCCTAGTAGAAGATTCGATCACCCTGAGCAGAAGTAAGTCTGGACTAAGGAGTTATGAAACTCTCTTATGGAGGTAGTAAGTTGTTTTAGCTTCCAAAGGATTTTGAAAAAAAAATTGCAAATATTTCAAACCAATATAAATATGCCATATGATGCGATAAATTCAATAGATCGATGGAAGTTGCACTCTTTTATATGTAATAAGAAAGTTGACATCAACACTTTGTATACCAGATGTGCTATAAACCTGAAAGTATTTTCCTTAGATAGATTATCGTAGGTCATGATTACTCTGCAAATTTTCCAAATCAAATTTCTAATAGAAGTTCGAAAAAATCAGTTCGCTGAGATGTTGATATAATTCAAAAGAGGAAGCCACATGAACTATTTAAAAAATAAAGTAAGTGTGCTTTTGCCTAATTTTGAGGTACTTTATATAGTGAAATATTTTCATATTGTTGGCTTATTCCAATAATTCAAATTATTTTTTCTTGGTGGTAGCGGTCTTTTTAATTAATAAACCTTAATCAAATAAAATAATAAAATATATTTAACTAAAACGATATTATTTCGAAAATGGATTTATTTGTATTTAAATTCAAAATCTTACATCAAATTGGTTTTTTATAAATTCATTTTTAATTTTTTTTAAACTATTTTTAATTGTAACAATAACTTAATCGAAAACTTCTTTTATAGAAACCCGTTTTAATTTTTGTAAATCATTTTAAATTATAAAAATTACTGTAATATCAATGAAAGTTATTAAATTTTGTATATAACTATTTTTCTTTAAATTTTGCGACATTTTCTGAGGTTTTACAAAATACAAGTAAAGTCTTAATGTGTTGTATATATGTAAATTTAATTTTGTTAATTTTAAATAAAAAGATGTTTTTAACTGTGTTTGTGATATTTGAAAATATTTTTTAAAACATACATGATCAACTAATAAAGATTTTTGTGTAAATAATTATTATTTATTTTTAATATTTTTATTTATTATATTATTTATTATTAATTATGAAATTGTAAAATATATACCTGTTGTGAGATATTTGACGATTGTTAATGGCATTTTTGTTGTTTTTAATTTGAATTATTTCTAATACTGTTCTTGTTTTATAGTTTCTTTTTTCATTAATATGCCCGTCTTTTCAAAATTAAAGGAACGGTTTAAGTTATTCGTATGTGTCTTTAATGCCGTAATGTTAATAGAAAATTTGCGTTCTTTAAGGCAATTTGCTAAATACTGTTTGGTCTGTCCAATAGATATGTCATCACAATTGTCAGATGGAATAAAATTTTATTTATTCTTTCTGATAATATATTAACCAATGGCAAGCTTAAACTAACATTTCTTTTATTTATAGGTACAAATAAATCTATTTTCGAAATAATATTTTTTCAGTTTGTACTAGTTCTCAAATTGATAAAGCTGTAGTATACTATAGCGAAATGTCAAATATATTTCAGTATTTTATTTGATTAAGCTTTATTAATTCAAAAATCCGCTACTACCAAGGAAAAATAGTTTAAATTATTTAAATTATTACTATAGTTAATAAATAGGTTCCTTTGATGCGATATCTGCACATAAATACATTGAACTATTTATGTGACTGAGAATTCTTACTCGCAAGAACTCTATTAAAGATCTTGGAGTTGTCTTTGACTCATCTTTTCACTTTTCTGAGCATATACAAGCGATTGCTGCTGATGCTTGCCGTAATCTGGGATTCATAAGGCGAAATACCTCTAATTTTACTAATTTAAAGTCAATTATTCTCCTATATAATGCATTAGTAAGATCTAAGATGGAATTTGCGTCCGCAGTTTGGTCTCCCCATATAAAAAAGGATAGTGATCTTCTTGAGAAAGTACAAAATAAATTTTTGCGTTATCTTTATTACAAGGAATATAGACATGGTCCACCTTTTCAATCGTACTATAACATTCGTAGTGAGTTTCAGTTACCGCCGCTTATAGATAGACGGGAGGTTGCTATGATTTATGTGCTCTTTAAAGTTTTCAATAATGTATTTGACAACGCAAGGTTGTTGTCACTGTTTCGCTTTACATGTACCTTATTATAGTACCAGACCGGTTCCACCTATGTTTATCAGCAATAACTATTTGTCACCAATAACTAAAATATGCAAACTATATAATGATTTTTTTCCGTGAAATAGAGATCTTTGGAGTAACGAGACATGGTTACTTTACGTCTGCCCGAAATGCAATATACTTCAACCGACAGTGATATATCTGATTTTTGGATGGGATTATTTTTTAAGGAACACAGTAAGTGCTATTTACTTTGTTGAGGTGGTTTCCCTCTGACATTCTTCTTCTTACTTTTTTAACTATTATATTTGTAACTCTGTGAATGCACTAAGCTCTGCGATGATGTATTTATGTGTGTTTGTTTAAGTTAAGGACACATGTAATTAGGACTAAGTCTTGTTTGTGTCCTTTTGGGTAAATAAATAAATAAATAAAATAAATAAATATTGCCTAATGTATTTATGTAAGTTTGTAGAGTAAACTGCTTTTCATTGGAGTTTCCTATCTGATTTCCATAGAAACTTATATTTGGTCGACTGCTAAGCTCTATATGCACTGAAATTATACATCTACTCTACGTTCATTGCCCTCAACACATTCGCCAAATCCCAACCGGGAAAGATATGATTTTGCCCCAATTTCGCGTTCGTTCACCACCCTTTTTACCCCGTCTCCGTTCTATCTAAACCCCTAGGCTTTGATCCGCCACCCACATACTATCAAACTTTTTCCAAAAAGTCATCAATCTACGGCAGGCACGGCCGGTGAACTATCAAATCCTTGCGGCGCGGCGCTGTTTCCGCTTGAAATATCGCAGTCGCGAACTCGCTATAGGCGATTTTAAACAGTCAGCGCCAACGTTGATCAATATATAGCGCCGGCGCGGTTTCCCGCGAACCAAAGGTGGTGATTCCGAACACAGTACTGAAGTATTTGTGTCACGGCACTCGGCGTGCGGAAAATCCAGCCAGTCACTCCTCCGCGTTTCGCTGCTCTTTCGTCTCTATACCTTGCGATTTCCAAATTAATCTTTACCTCTTCAACGTCACGAGAAAGTTCTACTATAAGCATTAACTGACAAACGTAACGACAAATAACACGAGAAAATTATGAAATTTAAGAATATAGCACGCTTTTATAATATTTGCTGTAAGAAAATTAAAATTATAAAAAATAAGCTGACCCAATATGATTACATGAGGTTTTAAAATAATTTATCCACAATTTTGGCTATATGCGAATAACTTCTGTTTAAATAAGTGGGGTGGTACGCAAATTTCCTTTGTTTCAAACTAGAAACAGATGTGCGATACTTCGAAGTACAAACAATGATTTTACATTGTGAATTGATCGATTTTAAATAGTGCAACGCGCCGTTTGTTTACCATGGAAGAAATAATTAATCTTTCACTTTAATTTCAACAATATAAAGCATGTGTTGAGAATATATCAACAATTAGAAGATAGCGGTTTGGTAAGTTACAGTTTTTGGATGATAGCAAAATAGTTTTTAGGTAAATTATATGAATATTCAGTATTATTTTGATATTTTAGCTTCTTTGTGCACATAAAGTTAATTGCATGTACTTCATTTGCATATACGAAGTCCATGGATGCAATTGACTCAACTATTTGCGGCTGTTGGGTCAAGGTGTTTCCTATTTTTAACCGTTTGATCGCGAGCATTAAAGTCGCTTTAATCTCTTATAGGTTATGGCTGTTTTATGGCTATAAAAATTGCCACAATTAAACTATAAATTACAAACGGCCAAACAATAAAAATGGTATAAAAGTCTAAAGAGAAAACCGCGAACACCCCCATTTCCTAAAGCGTATATACAAGATATAAATCATTCATAACATGGGGACACATGTATTCATTGATTCATTGATTTGAAGGGAATTTGCTATTGGTATTTGCGAATACTAGGAGTATTATTGATATTAGCCATGTAGTCTAGCATCAATAAGATAATTGATGGTTTAATAAATAAGAACATTTAATAATACAATAGATTAACTAAATGTGTTGGCTTTTATGCTAGGGTATCTTTAATTTTTATGAACCATAATTTTCTTAGAAAGACTTGAAACCATTAACAACCATAAATATACATAACATAAAGTAATATGACTTTGCATACATAACAGTATGTTACCTTATCATTTTTTTTTTCTTAATTACTGAAATACTTTCAGCGCTTGCAAGCACATATTAATTGAAACATTCATTATTGCATAAATAGATATTTTGGCGCTGTTCTTCGTAATGCATAAAAAATGAACCCAGAAAATAAAGAAAGGTCTGTTCCTCCTTTTCTACTACTCCTCCCGCAAATTATAATTTTGACTCTCTATGGAAAAAAGAACAATTAACTAATTTTAATTTGGTTATATTTTTATTACAATTTTTCTACAATACATTTTTAGTAATACATAATTTGACTACGATATTAAAAACAGTGAATAAGAAACATTTTTGCACAAAACAAAGTTAAAAAGTGTGTGTAAAGAATCAAAAGCTCATTTTGGTTTGATGTTTTTTTGATATTTATTAAAAAAAAAGTTATTTATAAGCAAGTTATTTTTATATAGTATACAGATGCTATAACAATCCAGCACAAATAGCAGGTATATAAAATATATTCAAAATAGCTGATAATGTCTAATTTTTAGCACATGAGAGAAATATCAAAATGCTGCGAGCTTTCATAGCCGCAGTATATGAATGAATACATGCGAGAGCGAATATACAGTACAACAGTATTACAAATACGAAGTACACAAAACGTATTGCTTATTTATTGTTCCATTATTGTGATTTTTCGAATAAAAGTCCGATACTGTTTGAGCGGCTGTGAAAGCCGCAGCATTCCGACATGAATGTTGTTTGAACAGAAAATAAATTTTAAAATATTTATTAATATTTATCCTTCTTTCAGAATGGAAAATCTTTTCTTAGAGATTTCAAATTTGCAAAAATTCTGATTATATTTTTCCATGTTATTAGGAATTTTTGTTTATATTGCTAAATAGTGTGGTCGTTCTTCTCCAATAGAATTTCTTAATAATATTTTTAATTTGTAGGAAGATCTTTCAACCGTAGCCACGGTAACTGATAAAAACAAAGTGGTAACATTTGAAAAACTTCACACATTTAACAAATTCATTTATATTTAAAATTGTAATAATTTCTTCCCTGAACATACCTTATATGATTAATAACTGCCTAGAAAAATTATTTGTTAAATCATCCGAATAATTTAATTGGAGCGTTGAGCAGATTTAAAATTTCTGCCTCAATTAATTCTAATAATTTTACAGGGAGCAGAAACAAAAATAAATTTGTTACATCATTTATCCCTTCGACTCTTTTGCCGATTTGATTAATGAAACTGCATCTAAAACTTTAATAGACAAATTTACCCGGAAAAGATTTGACAATTTGTCAAAATGTGTTCAAATTTTCTTCTTGTACTTTTTAGTTTTTCCAAAAAAAGTTGGAGTAATATTACACTTAGCTGCTATATGAATTGCTTCATTTTTTGCAAAACTGAACATATTTCTATATGATATTAGGTATTAGAAAAAAAAAACCAGGAGATGAGTTCTATCTAATCCTCTAATAAGAAGATAGAAATATTAGAGGATTGGATAGAACTTAATCTCCTGGTATTTTTTCTAATATCTAACATCATAATTCCACCAATCCAACATAACATACTTCTATATTGTTGTAAGTTCTTATTTGCTGTTTGTAAAGATTTTGCAGCCGTCATAAGCGCTACGCTTTTTTATTGTAATAACTTAGAAGGAAAACAAATTCAAATATATGCATTTCGTTTATAAGCCTCAATGCTTTTAATACATCAACAAATAGTTATTTGTATCACTAGCCCAGAAACTACAGTTTTCCGAGTATGAGTACTCGGCTACCGCCTCGACCCACAAGTACGAATACTCGCAAAAGAGTTTCTGGCCGTGTTATACACAATATTTTTTGGGCCGACAAATCTTAATTTTGAATTGGAAATAGAAAAGAAATTTTGACACTAGGGAGTTGACAGTACAGTTCTAGTTTAATATCTATTTATTAATAATAAGTGCAATGAAGACACCACTTAATCTTAGTTGAACAGTAGCTTAATGACAATTCTGTCATGCGGAATCTAGTATGGCCAACCTTTAGTGACATTTTTATCTGCCTAGGCAGGCTTTTAAGTACTGCAAAATGAGTGTTTCTGGACGGAGGCGCAAAAAGGTAATTTAGTTACTGCAAATGAAGTGTATCTTCCGCGCCATATGCGAGATTTAGTTTTTCATGTAATTTGTGACTCTCCTGACAAATTTCAATAATGTCCCACTTTTTATGTTATTACCAAAGAATATATAAATATTTTCTACAGTTGTAAAGAATCGTTACCACTTTTAGTAGCACCATCAATAACTAAATTTCAATTATGAGATACACAATGAATGTACACAGCATTAGTTTCATCCTTTTTAACACGAGTCTGGACTTCTTGGTATGCTTGGTATCATATCCTTGTCCCCTAACATTTGTTTAATTTTATGCTGTTTTTCTCAGAAAACTTAATGTTTTGTTATATAAACCAGAAGCTGAATGAACTTCAAAAAACCTAATAAATTTTCTCTTATTTCAATTGCAATTAGTTCATCTCTTAGGCCAATTACCTTTTCGAGGAATCTATTAAGTTTTTAACAAGATTCTGTTACAAATAATTTTTACCCAGTTGCACTACTGAGCATTACCGTTTTTATAAAGTCATATTCATAGTAAAAAGCCGACCAAATTTTTGGTAAAAAATAAAAACTAAATCAAGAAAATTTGGGTCCCTCTCCCCTCCTCCCCCCGCGTTGCGGCGTCGTGCGGTATTATAGTTTCGTCCCTGGGTCTGTTATACTAATAAACTTACAGACATTTACAAAATTGGCGTATTCAAATATCTTTATTTTCATATGGTTAGTGCCCATGCTTTACAAAAATAACATTAAGTTTATATTACATTTTAAAGTATATGTTCGTAACTTTTTTTATTGACAATAAGCCATTTTTTTGAAAAATACTGAAATAAGTTAATTTAATTTTTATAAAAAACAGTAGCCGGCCCAAAAAGAAAGCCTTTTTCATCTCCAATTTCACAGCTGTAACTGCATTATTTACACTTTCAAATGAAGAAGCTTTTTGTCCTATGAAACTAAGTCGTGCCTCATCCGCTTCATAGTATTTTCTTACCGTTTACAAGATACGGAATGTTCTTTTAGAGAAAATTAATTATTTTCTATAATTTACACAGAACATAATTAAATAAAGATGTGTGAGTTACTTTGAATTGAAAATCAAATTCGGTCTTCGGTTGATAATGGGAACCCACCTCAAAACAATTGTCCTGAATTAATAAAATCTTATGTAGCGACGAGTTGACTACGTGTGTTTAATAAAACAGAAATTAACTGGAATTAACTAGAATTTCGTGTGAATTCTTTGTTCAGATATGAGGATTTACTATTTTTCTAGACATTTAGAAGCGTCAACCAATCAAAATTTTTCACTCGGATAGAAATATAGAAACCCCACCTAATCTAATATGGTATTGCATTATATGCATCACGTGCATTGTACGTGTATCTGTTTTCGGGTTTGTTTCTGCGTATTAACATCTCCAAATAAACCACCAAACGTGTACTGACCTGCAAAGTGTATCTAATCTTATGTTATTAAACGTTAATTCCAATGTGCATAAAAAATTTCAACATCTTAAAGATGTATTGGGAACATCTATTTACGTAATTAGTTCAGATTTGAGTCAAAAGCATAAACATTCACTTAATTTTATAATGATTCTCAAAAAATAATTTTAAAATTGGCATGTTAAGTTGAAACCAGAACTTTTAAATGAATGGTTCTGTATATTTATAATTGAGAAAACATCTTAAAGAGAGAATATTATAGCACTAAAAAATAAGAGTTGCATATTAAAAAGACGTCGTGTTTAGAAAACGGTGTTAAATTACCCAATAGACCGCATTTATTTAGTTAAACAGCTAGAAAATTTGTCTAATCTAGATCAAATAAAATAATGTGACTCGAAGTATTTTATAATTCCACGTGTCAGTTGGACAAAATAATCCCTTAGCAATAGACAATACTTGACTATCTTTGCTCGTCAAATTTAAACTCGTATAGTTCTGGACAAAATAACACGAAAAGAGTGTGGACCTCTCCTGACTATTAAATTAGTCAAAAAAGTGTTAAAATTTTCAGCAGTGTACAGTGAGGTGAGAAACGCAATGATTATCCTTCTTCTATTAGGAAAATATGCCATGGGTACCAGTCAATCCTAAAACACAATCGAGACTAGTTTGAGAATGTAATTGAACTTAATAAGACAGACCCCTAAGAAGTCATTTTACTGAGAATGCCAGGACATTCAGCAATCGAAGGAAACGAAAAAACCGATGAGCGAGCGAGAAAGGGATCATGGGCTTCAAATACAGACCCAAAATCTGTTGTGGGGGTATCTAAAAGCACAGCACGAGAGTAGATAAGAAATTGTTTAGTTAAAGAGAAGTACAAAGAACACTGAGATAACACAACCAGGCAAATTTAAGGAAAGATCTTTTTAAGAGACCATCAAACAAGAAGACTAAAGAACTACCGCAGCTCAGTATGAATCACCTTCGCATCGTAATAGGACACGGTACACTGAAAGAACATCTACAGAAACTAGACATCAATATTGGAGATACTACCCAGTTTTTGTGCGTCAGAAAAGTTTTTGAAACTAACTTTTTACGTATATGCGACATCCCTGAAACCGCTAATGTCAGCCTCCTTTTATGTTTTGTTTGTAACATACCGAATAAAACGTTTCTGTTGGGATGTTTCTGATACAAGACATTGGAGATGGTATAAGAATGTTTACTTATTGCAACTAAGTGCTGTTTGCGCCAACACGTTTATCTTGAATTTTAATTGACACGAATATGTGACTTCATTGTATTAAAAATGAAATGTTTACATCTTAAAGGTCAATTAAAATGAATCCAAGATTAACGTATCGATGTAAACGAGCCTCATAAAATAAAATACATTTAATGTAAACGCAATATCTTTAATATGCAAAAGCTACTTTTTTAGTTAGGTTTGAATTTGGACCTTGGCAACATAATTGGTTTGAAGCCAGTTGGCTATAACCAATTCAAAATATGTAGGGCACATAGAAGAAAAGAAAAAAAATTCGGACACTGTAACAATAATATTTCTTATTTTCACAAAACATACGTATATACCTTTCAATATGTCTATACTTTCCGATTTCATATCATCTGCAATGTGTTATAACAGGATAGGAACTCAGCAGATAGTTTACAAGTCAGTTTTCATAAATTGATATTGTTAAACAATTTTTCGCAAAACAAAAGTGTATTATAAAGCGTTAAAGCGTACTTATCACAAGTTTATAATAGTTATTTATATTCAGACAAACAAATTGGTAACCACACTAACTTCAATCACTTTTCACAGAAAATCGCACCATCTGACCATAACCTCTCTTTCTTCTGACAAATACGAAAGTACGCTTGCGCGCTTATCTCTGTACAATTACAAATATTTCTGAAACATTACAAAATGACAATCTCAAAATGCATGTTTTATACACGTCGATAACACATTCTTTTGGGATGTTACATTATTATTACACATTTCATGTTTAGTGGGTAACTGCAAATTGTGTAATGGGATGACAGAAAACGTTTACCATATTCTATGTGAATGATCTGGATGCAAAAGAACAGGTAATTTTTGGCAAACTAACAATGAACCCGGAAGATTACTTCGATCAACCAGCCTGTGTAGATTAGCACAGAGCACTAGAATACTGGAAGGATTAGTAAAAGAAATGAGAGATTAACTACCAAAAAGCCAAGAGGATGCAATGTTTCCGGAGACTCCATGTTAAACGGCTACCACAAAAACAAAAACCACATTTACTACGATTTTCACAACATCGCTTTAGAGCTTAAAAATTTCTTCGAATTAGGGTTTAACTAGAGGGTACATGGACTCCTAAATAACATACTTATACTATCAAGAAAATGGTCTTTAATCATTGTGTTTTAATCTACTATTTAAATTGTATAGCAATTTATTCTATAAAACTTCTGTAAGTTTTCTTTTTTCAAAAATGAAAAATCATCATCACAATTTTTTTATTTGATTCCAGTGTAGTTCGTGACAATAAAAATTCTTACTCTTTCATCTAACACATCAAGAAGGAGAAGGCTTTCTGCTCAGCTGTCATTTATTGAGCGCACGTGTTGATAATTGTTGCTTTTGACATAACTATTATAATGTAATTACCTCATGGAAGAAGTGTCATTTTGATTTATCACTTCACTAAAAAATTTTATTTATGTGTGCTTGCTAGCAAAAAAATATTTAATTTGATAAATTAATATTTACAATCCGTATAAAATTTATGTAAATATATCTTTATTTTCGGAACACAAATCCAAATACTCGAGAATTTATAACACTTACATGTATATCCGTGCATTATTCACTTAGCACGTTTTGTTGTAGCAGTAAATCGACTAAGCATGTGCGCAATAAAATTTTATGTGTATCACTTTCTTTTTATAAAAAAGAAAACTTTATGCTTCTAGGTAAATATTAAATAACATAATTTACACGTATAGAATACATTTAAGTCTACGGTTATCAATTATGAAATTTCACGAAAGCAAACAGAAAACTTTTAGCGTACAGTAAACAAAGGCAGAATCGTTTCCAAAGAGAAAACATTATTCTTCTACAAAAAAAAAGACTGAGATAATAAACAAGTCAACTAATTTAATTTCCACCGACTGATACTATACCGATATAATCTTTGCATAGACAATGATGGAGACTTATTTACTTACCTACGTTCTCCCATTATATCTAACAGCGATGCCAAAATACTGTTGACAATAATGGAGGCTTCTAGATGATACTTTAATCCTAAATTTGTGAAACTTTTTATTTTAAGTCCGTAAGTTGTTGGTGCGGATTTAATTCGTTTGCATAATGTGTTTAGTTATAGTATATATAATTTTTGTGCTTCTCAGTACTTAAGCAAGATGCAACAATGTTGCCACTTGTACGTTTTTTTGAATCAGTCCCGCGAACACAGGAGACAAAATACAACATCAGAAGATTAAAACTGTCGATTAAGAAATTTACAAAGAAAATCGATATATGTATATATATTTTTCGTCAATTTATATACGCTCTGTATATTGAATTCATGCCTTATTATGCAATCGAAGTTTTATTACCATTATTATAATGAGTTTAGGAATTCTTGAATGAATAAGAAAAAAGACCAACACAAACTGATACGTATTCATTCATGCATTCGGTGCATGATGTTTGTTATCAAGAAAGTTGACCGCCAGTATCTACATATGTCTCAGCTAAATTTTGGCGTATGTAAAATTAATCTATGCTCTACATTGAGAGAAATGAAAATACTATTTCAACATTTTTAGTAGTCTTAAATGTTTATGTGCACTGATACTGATGTAACCATTATGGTAAAACTAATGCAACACGCATGGTTAATATAAACATTTTGTTAAAGTGTCAGTATTGAAATCAACAAGATTGTCAATTTAATAAAAATTCCAACATTCCCTTGATTGACATAAAATTATATACTTTTGTTTTATGTCTGCAAGTTGTTCCTCGTGCATGGTGTATAACGTAAAAAGATGTAAAATAGAAATCGGAAATAAATATACTTAACAAGCATATCATTATTAAAGTCAACTAATTATATCATATATGGCTAACGTATGTTTATGTTGACATTGGTTTAATTATTTATTTGTGCAACAGATGGGCGAAAATACATTGTCGTGAAAATATATACATGTACAACTACATTGTAATTATCTATATTGTGGATTAGAAATATATAACTATACTAAAGATAATACTTTGTTATTTTCGAATCGTATTAAATGTTTAGTTGGCTATTGACGAGCTGTTAATACATGAGACATTTGAAAGCCAACGCGTCAAAAGTAAACGAAAATCCTTCAAGTTGAACTTTATTTATTTTTATATCTATATACCTATTGCTCTTTCAATATCAGATCAGATGCATTTGAATAAATATTCAAATGTAGTTAGATCCTCTACCACTCCGATAAAAGGAAGGTAGTGGGAGCACTAACAAGAATTTTGGGTGGCCAAGAATTAAGGGAAGAAATGGATTTTTAATTTCTTAAGAATCTTGAAAAGTAAAACTCCTTTAATTATGGTTTAAGTTACGAAATAAATCTCTAATAGTAATCATAATAAACAAATTACAAAAGGATCTGTAATTGTATAACGTCGCAGAAGAAATAATCAGTTGAGGGGTGTCACTATGATTATCGCATTTTGTATATTATGCCTGTGTAACGAAAATTTAAAAATATTCACTCATTTGTGAGAAACTTGGAAAAATTGAGTTTGTATTGGGCCATATTGTAAAAACTATGATTTTATGTTCGTCGTAGAACTAACGCTAGCACGTTGTTCAAAGATGGCGACATAGAATTTCAAAGATTTTTTTGTAAAATAATTCATTGCTCATAGCCTATGTAAAGTGCATTTTAATTAATGCAAATAATACAGAAAATTTCTGTAAATAAAATAGAAAAATTGGAAGATAAATTGTTACATTGAAGTTATGGTAGTTGTGTATCCCATGTAGTAGTCCAACTATTATCATCAAAGTTCCACTTTAGGTCTGTTCCAACAAGTAGTTCCCATATGGTCCTTGATCACGTGAACCAATCAGGTACCACATTCCGGTTTTCGCAAACTCCAATCTTTTGTCCAATTGGATTACATGATCAAGGATCATACGGAAACTGCTTGTTGGAACAGACCTAAAGTGGAACTTTGATGCAACAGGCCTTTTGTAACACTGTTTTTCCACATTGTGACATCTGTTTATGGTGACATCTTAGATGAGGTTGATAATGCAACTCGTGGTTTGTTATTTCACATTTGACTTTTTTAAATAGGCTTTTGATTGATGATTTTAGGTAGCTTTTAAGGAGATAATAATAAAAATAATAATAGAAAAGCCGCTAAAGTAATAGCCAAAAAAAAAACTCCAAAATGGAGTAGAATTTGGGCAACAATTGAGAAAGGTGTAAAAGAGACAATGAATGTCAATATAGAAATACATACATACAGGTAGTGGTTTGATGAAAAGCGCAAGAGAGTCCTAAAAGAAAGAAATAAGGTGAACATAGAAGAGAATCGAAGTGAAGGAGAGGAGACAAAAGACAATTACGAACAGAAGAGAAGAATGAAAGAAAAACCTTGTAGAGCAAAAAGAAATGCGACTAGGAGACCAATTAAGAACGTAGACCACTATGCCAGTAAAGATATAAGAAATTTTAACCAGGAAGCAAAATGTTCCTGACAATTCATGAACTCCAGAACAATTTATTGTGGAAATGAGAAATCTGCTAGTAGGAGGTACAAAAGCGACTTTGGACATATGGGCAAGACACTTTGATGCACTGTTAAATGAAGTAGAAGAACAATAACAGGTATAACAAATAATACAGAAAATTTCTGTAAATAAAATTGAAAAAACGGGAAGATAAATAGTTACGTTGAAGTTATGGCAGTTGTGTATTCCATGTATAATAGTTCAACTATTATCATTAAAGTTTCACTTTAGGTCTGTTCCAACAAGCAGTTTCGGTATGGTCCTTGATCATGTGAACCAATCAGATACCACATTCTAATTTTCGCGAACTCCAATCTTTTGTCCGATTGGTTTACGTGATCAGTAATCGTACGAAAAGTGCATGTTGAAACAGGCCTTTTATAAAACTGTTTTTCCACATTGTGACACTGTTTATGGTGATATTTTAGATGAAGTTGATAATTGACAAATTACGAGTTAGGGTTTGTCATTTTATATTTGACTTTTTTATATAGGCTTTTGCACGGAATTGTGCATGACACAAAAATTGTGTCAGAAACATGAAAACATTGAAGTTCTCTGCATCGATATGAAATCTCATTTCAAATAATAAATAAAAGTAAATTAATGCAAAATAGAAAAAAACGCGTGCTACAATGACTGTTGTAACAGTCTTTTTTAATAAACTATTGTTATATACACTGTAAAACTGATTTGTTTGATAATACCAAATTTTGTTTCAACTAATTAAATATTGAGTTAAATATGGGCAAACAAATATTTGGTTAACTGAATCATTATTTATTCGTTTAACCCTTTATTTATTTGAAATAACGAAATATTTTGTTGGATTAACTATATTTCATGATAAAATTTTATTAAAATTATTTTGCTATTCTGAACAAATTGGTTTTTCCGTGCATGTACAATACCAGGAAAATAATAATACAAAAATTATTAAATTCAAGAATGCCGTTAATTACGGGTAAACTAAAATTAATAGATGGCTGCTACTGGATATTATAGTATATATACACATGCAGAAAAATACTATTTCAAAATCTGTTGAACTCTTCTGTCTATGTGTCCCATCATCTCCAGCAATCAATTCTGGAATGGTTTATTTTGATTCTGGGCACAAACCCTATTTGGCTCAGCGAAGATGTTTGCCAACAATGAAAATGCTTTCCAAATCTGTTAAAAAAATGTCATTGTGCAACATGTGAACGGACGATATCCCTCGTCATATAAATTGTTGTGTCTTCTGCGATAGAATTGTCTTAATTTCAGTGACATATACATTCGCCACATATTCTCATTTCTCTCAATACGCTGTACAAAAAATGGTTGATCCTCACGAATACGTACCACAAGATTGTATACTTTTCTTTGTGTAATGTTTAGCTGCCTCTTTATATAAAATCAGAAGAGTAAACACAGACAATTTTCTCCAAGGTATTCATCTAAAAAATAACAGTTCTATAACAGAAAATGACCACTGTAATAGTAATCCACAACTAAACTTCACTAACAATAAGTAAAAATGTGTAAAAGGCTAAACTCTCAAAAAAATGGATGTATAGAATATGTGTACACATGTAAATAATCTAGTAGCAAATAGGCAAACACAGATAATTCTCGATCACTCTCAACTCTTGACAAAAAAAAATAATTATATTCTAATTCCGCTTTACATTTATTTACCAGGGAAAAATTACATACAAAACAACAAAATATCAACCAATGACGCGATTCATTTGACTTGAGCACGTAACCATCTCATGTATTTATGCAATTATACTACGAATTACATATTTACTTTTCTTCTAAAAGATTTTGTACGACTTTGGAATAGATAGCGCCAATCACATTTTGACAGATTGCTAATCACACACTTCTTTAACAATTTTTTATGCTGATACGCACCCTTAAATTATCAGCCAACACATAATCATTCAAGAAAGGTAACATTGCCGTAGCATAATTAAGGTAGTTCGAGTAAACATACTTAACTGTTAAGATAAACTACATACACTGTACTACAAAACTACAAAAACTGTATTCTTTATGTTCCTTTTTCTCAGCTGCTAATTAGCGTATTGTCATTTTTCTTTTTTTAATATGTTCGCATCAGGTTTAATTAAGACTGACAACTTTTCATAATTTTATTCGGCGGAGCCAGAAAAAAAAATTGAATTTGAAAAAAAAATATCTGTTTTTGAAGTTTTGTAACTTTTTTTTTCAAGAGATTTTTTTAAATTCTCAGCTAAAAATTACCTTTAGATATCAAATAACAAGTACGGAAAATTTGAATCAATTTGATCGAATGGTTTCCCAAAAAAAGGAACATAAAGAATGCAGTTTTTCATAGTAAATAACAATGAACGCTGACCTCCTTAAGTTAACTAAATATTGAGTTAAATATGGGCAAACAAATACTTGGTTAATACAATCAAATTATTTGTTCATTTAATCCTTTATTTATTTCAAATAACGAAATATTTTGTTGGATTAAATAAATTTTCACGATAAAATTTGTTTGAAATTATTTTGTTTTCCTGAACAAATTGGTTTTTCCGTGTAGAAAAAGATAAAATTTTATATTTTGGATTGGAAGATACCTGTTTTTGGTTAATACAACAGCTTTGCAATTTACATTTTTGATATTTTCAATTGTTCGTATTTAAAACAACTGTTTGTATGTTTGTATTTGTACATGCACGTCATCTCACATTTATGTAAGATTCATAAGTATTCCTACCACAATATGCATATGAAACACGATAATTTCCAATTATTATTACAACAGAATAGAATAAACTTTTATTTACTATAATATTATATCACCTAAACCTGTAGCAATAGAACTTATCGATAATAAACTGTCTGTTGCCTCTTAACATTTTCATTATCTCCACATAAAGTATCTATTAATAATTAATAAGTAATTTACATTTGCAAAAATTCCTTCTGGGAATACAGTCTTGATAATAATTATTAATGATTAAAGTGACTACTATTACAGATTCTTTGTTCAGACGTGACGTATTCCTCTTATCTGTTATTTTACTTTTAACATACGGAAAAATGGTCGGGAACATTGCAATAGAGAGTGAATAGTTTCAAAACCATTTAATCAGTATCTCAATGACTTCAATTACAAAACAAAGAGAGGTTTTGTTAGTATACGTATGTGTTTTCAATTATAAATTACCCATATTCAGCGTCAATAAATATAACAGACAGCATCAACATCTCAGTAAAGATAAGTTTTAGGTTTTCGGCGGAAGTTTAAAGAGAATCCAAATACTTTTTTTTTTATTACACTATAGAATGCTTGCTGAAATGTTTAATACAAACCCGGCAATATTTGGAAATGCTTTAAATTAATTTTTGAAGCTAAACCAAGTTATTTACAATGAGGAAATAAAATGGAACGTTGTAATTCAAAAGGTGGTTATTTTGTGATTGAAATACGAAGAATCAAAGGGAAGTTTCTATCGACCTATGCCTATTTACGTGCATTGTATTTTAGATAGTTTTTAAGGAGATAATAACAAAAATAATAAAATAAAAGCTGCTAAAGTGGAGAATAGCTAAAAAAAAAACTCCAAAATGGAGTAGAATTTGGGCAACAATTGAGAAAGGAGTAAAAGAGGCAATGAATCTCAATATAGAAATACATGCACAAGTAGTGGTTTGATTAGGAGCGTAAGAGAGTCCTAAAAGAAAGAAATAAGGTGAACATAGAAGAGAACCGAAGTGAAACAGAGGAGACAAAAGACAATTAGGAACAGAAGAGAAGAATGAAAGAAAAAACCTTGTAGAGCAAAAAAGAATGCGACTAGAAGACCAATTAAGAACATAGACCACTATGCCAGTAAAGGAATAAGAAATTTCAACCAAGCAGCAAAATGCTCCTGACAAACCATGAACTTCAGAACAATTTATCGTGAAATGAGAAATCTGCTAGTAGGAGATACAAAAGCAAATTTGGACATATGGGCAAGATACTTCGATGAATTGTTAAATGAAGAATAAGAGCAATAGCAAGTATAACAAACTGCATAAACAATAATCGGAAAAAGTGAAGCGAAAGGAAGAAGAACCTACGCACCAAGAAATATTTGTAGCTACAAAAGACAAAAAAATAATAAAAGTTCAGGAGAACGTCAAATCCTAGAGGCCAACAGATACTGATTTAATTCAGGAATAGAAATAGTAGTAAGAGATAGCAAGAGGGAAAAACTAGGGAAAACTTTCAAGGAATTTGAAGAAGAAGCAAACAATAATTAACCACACAACTACAAGGCGAGGTCCAAATTAACTCTGGTTTATAGCCTAAACCTTGACTACACACTCGTGTAGATATAAACAATAAATAAATATATATCGCAAATCTAAAGAAAAAGCACATATCAAACAACATCGGGTGTATTTTACGTCTGAAACCCGCCTAGAGCAAACCCTTTATAGTGGGCAAAAGAATGATAACCTTAATCTAAAGGTCGACTTTAGGACATAAGTTCTCTTTCGTCCTTCCAGATAACTTTCTGAAACATACAATATATACCAAATTATCCAAAATACACTTCCGAAGAAAATATTTGATTGTTCCTTTGTACAAGGCTAGCAGACGCAATTTGATTGAAAATTATCGATCAATTTCGTTATCGTCGACTCTGTCAAAGGTCTTTGAATATCCGAACAGCATGACTTTTGCCCTGGTAAACCAGTGGAAACTAATTTGATAGTGTACACTAATTATATTTTGAATTGTTTCAATAGTAGAACCTAGCTTGATTCCATATATGCGGACTTCAGTAAGGCGTTTAAGAGGATCGGCCATAGTATTTTGATTAACAAGTTGCATTCTGCAGGAATTCATGGGGTCTTGGCTCGCTGAGTATCGTCATACATACATAACAGACTACAGTGTGTAAGAATTGAGCATCTTACTTCGGACTGGGTTAAAGTTACTTCGGGAGTGCCGCAAGGGTTGCATCTTGGGCCGCTGCTCTTTCTTATCTATATTAATGACATTGCGTCGTGTTTTCATTTTTCAAAATTGGCTGATGAAAGCACTTCTATTTCTGATCAATTCAATTTACAGCAGGATTTAATATGGTTTGAAGAATATTGCTTTATTAACAAATTTTCTTTAAATTTAGATAAATGTAAAATTATTTGCTTTACGAGGAATAAAATTAAATACAATTTTGCTTATTCCTTACATAACCATTTGCTTTCCGGTAGTTCTGAAATTCGCGATTTGGGGCACTACCCGACACTAAACTATTATTCGACAAGCATGTTTATTATGTGGTTAATAAAGCATTTAAAAAATTGGGATTCATTATCCGCTTAACAACATTTTTTTTTCCAAATTATCAACATTTACTACCCTTTATTATGCTCATGCCCATAGTATTCTTTCATATGCGACTGTCGTGTGGAATCCCCAATATAATGTTTATGTCAATGTTAAAGAGTCTGTTCAGAAAAAAATCGTTAAATTTTTAACATTTCGATTTCATATACCTGTTATCAGCTATGAAAGAACCTTGCTAGAATTTAAAATGTTTTCCACACAATTATGCCGTACTGGCAGAGATATATTATTTTTCTTCAAGATTTGTAACTACAGAACTTTTTTGCGATGAAATACTTTCTTGTATTAACTTTAATGTTCCACTTTACACCACCCGTTCTGTGTTGCCATTTAGACTACCTCCATCGATAAATAACGCACATGAAAATTCATCTATTATTAGACTATCCCATCTGTTGATATTTTCAATATAGCATTGCTTTCATTCGGAAAACTCTTAAAATTTTACTTTAATTAATTTGCAATAATAGCTGGAGTTATCTGGGGAATTCGTAGTACTAGGTTATTAACTTGTTTTTTTAACTGCATTTTCACTATTAAATTTAATTACATATTTAGCCAGTAGAATGTATATTTTTTTAAGTTTGCTATATGTTTCTGTGGATAGCGGTTCTGGATTCGTCCCGTTGCTATCTCTAAGAAAGTAAATAAATAAAGCAAATAAGAATAAATAAATGAAATAGTCCGATTCCAGGACAACTAACATCAGTACTAAGAGTTTCTGAAAGTGTTTGAACGCCAAAGCTGTAAGCCTGACGTCAAAGCACAATTCAAGCCCCATTCAATATCAAAATATTTTCCTATTAACACTTCCTACTAAAACCCAATAATTTTTCTTTTTCCAAGGAAAAAAAATGGTTTTCGTGGAAAATAAGTGGAAATATTTTTATTATTATTATTGGAGTATTATTGTGAAATAGTGCGAATATAAATGCCAACTAATAATTCCAATTGTACTATCCACAATCTGTTGTTGAGAAGAGATAAATTTTAACATGTTAAGCACTGTAAGATAGACTGGAAGTTCTGAGCAAGAGAGGATATTGGACGGTGGTAATAATTTCGATTTTTCATAATAAAATAATTCTCTCTCGCTTGCTCAAACCACCATTATTTGGAAACTTTATTGTCTCCTTCTATCTATAATTTACACAAAACGGACTTTGTAAATATACACCAAGATATAGGAATATGTTCATTAAAAGCGAGCCGAGGTCTTTTATGTAAAATTTCTGATGCTGAAATTACAATTAATGCACAAAACCATCACACAGAGCTCGCTTTGCGTTGTATTACGTTTTCAGCAATTGAGAATAAGCGTTTAATGCATAGCGATTTAAAAACAAATGCATATTTATGTAGATCTTACATAGGAGTAAATCGTTTATACAAATTTCCACATTATAATTGCAAAAATATTCCATGCATTATTTAATATGATTCCGCGTTTAACTCTGAATTATTAATGATTCCCTTATTTGCACGTGTCTGAAATGAAAATAGTAATTCACAGTTTCAATACAAATGACTTTTATTATCATTGTATTATTTCAGAAAAGTTTAACAAACAAGTTATATGTATTTAGCCCCCTGAACAATTTACTGATCAACAATACATAAACAAACAAGTAATACAAAGTGTTGAGTAAAATGTAGCTTTTTAGCTATTGTGATAAATAAACACATCTAAGAATGCTTTTCATCGGCAATTAAAATTTTAACGCGTTTGCAAAGATATATACGGTCCGATATATCTGATAATGTTAAACTGTCTTGAATAGCCTTGTATACGCTGCCATATAAAATGCACCTAACCAACTTAATTTGCTTTAATTTAATGTTCAGAGACCATCAACAGGAAGGCAATTGCAGGGGCATTTACGTTATTAATGTCATCAATAATACATAAATAAAGCCCAGTTTACTAAACTCTTTATTACCCCTGTCATTAATTTCATTAAATTATATGTACATATGTACACTGCCCGACAAAATTAATGTCATCGTCTATAGCGCAGTGACTATCGCTCATCATTTGAACAGGAGCGCGTTCGACTGCCGTCAGCTTATGCAGGTAAAAGGGTTATTGCGGTATGTACCTACGTATAAAACACTTGGCAATTAAAGAAATCAGGTAGAAAAATGCGAAAATTCACTGTGGAAGACGAGATTAGTTTTGTCGAGCAGTGTACATTTTTATTTAGTTTCTACTTTGCTGTGTCAGATCCAGATGTACAGATTGATCTGAACTTAAGTACGTACGATTGCGTATGTAAGTTAAGTATAGTACGAAGTAAAATAAACTGAACAATTGAAGATTTTGGGAAAAACTGTTTTAGCATTGCGAATTGAGAATTTTAGGTATCTAAGGTGGTGGTCAATAATATCATCTCTGGTTTGTTCAATACTTCAGCAGTTTCAAAAATGGGATCATTGGCAAATATTGTTCAAATTAAATCTCGTCATTCACTTTTGAACTTGCCTTTACAGTTTACATTGGCAATATGTTCGACATTCTTGCAATTATTTCATATAAACATAAATTTTAGGTTTGAACGTTTAAAGGCGGTTTATTATAACGAAAGCCATACTTTTGGTATTTGCAAGTTGCCCGAAAATACTGAAGGCGGAGCTATAAAAGTTTTAGTATCAGATGAATCAAAAGTATGCGCTGCTCACAAATTTTTGTTTGGGTGCGCATAGAACTTAATATATTTTATGAAGTGTAGGTAGGTGCGGTGTGTACATACACATAGTAGCGTGCATTTTGCAATTCTCAACGTAAAGTCCAAGCCAAGACGTTTTTAGCAGCATACTATATATACCTATATGTAATACACTATAAACTGCAGTAGCAAAGTGAAAATAATATTGGAATTTACGATATTTTACCACAACCTCGGTTGGTGCTATAAATTCTGTACCAACTATTAAGCAATGCTTGAATTTGCCAGTATTATCTAAACAAACTAAAAAACTGATTTCGCAAAATCTAATTTTAAGCGCAAATTATTACAAAATTCGTTATTTTTAATAAATCGATGCCACTTCCCTGCGATTTTTTAATGTGGAAAAAAGTCGACATTTTAGAAAATTATATAACCGTTGGCATTCAAATTGTAAAAAAGATGTATAATACGAGCTGCTTTCTATTTACAAGGGAACACCGGCGGGTGTCCCCCTCCGATTTCGATGAAACTTAACAGATCGAAAGAGTACCTTAAAATAAGAGACACGTTTTTTTTTTTTATCGGCGTATCCGCACGATTTTGGGGTACAGCCCCCTCCAAAGTTTGGACGATTTTTCAATTTTTGCAAATATTTCCTAAATTATAACAGATATTAAATTTTCTTCTTAACATAATTTGCAGCATATTGCATGGCCCTAAGGGTGGCGTTGTCCGTATTCGCAAAAAGTTAATAACGGGGGACGGGGTACCCCGTATCCCCCATTTTTTTTACATTTTTTCTTTTTCCTATTCATCAAAAGAAGGCCGATTTTATATAGAATACGATGATGTATAACAAGTTTAGAAAATTAATAATTGTAAAAATAGAAAAATAATAATAAAGCTTCAAAATTAATAAACTTGTCTATTGATATAAATCAAATGAACTATAACAGAAATAAGTTTTTATTCTTAACATAATTTCCAGCATAATACATGGTCTTAGGGTAGATATCTTCATAAAAAGCTAATAAAGGGGGACGGGGTACCCCATACCCCCGCATTTTTTAATAATAAGTTTATTCATTATTCATCAAAAAAAGATCGCTTTTACATAGAAAACAATGGTAATAAATTTGGAGGATTAATAATAAAAATAATTGTAATAATAATAGTATAGTACATTAACAACAATTATTTGTTATCGTTACTCCGCTGCTCTCCTTACTTAAATATTTCTTAATTTAGAATTGTATCTACTCGACAAGCAAGCGTATTCAAGTACTCGTGGTATAAGAGTGGATACGTTGAGGAAAGACCTGGGCCCTTTAAAAATTCTGTAGAGTTTTGTTTTAACAAAGATGCGCAGTCTACACCCTTGTGTAGTATTTGCAATAAACCAGCTATTGTGCGGTGTTCATGGTGCAAACAAAATCTGTGTTTTAAACACATTTACACAGACTATCACTACTGTAATACTTACATAGCTTAATTACTGTATGTATATTAATCTTGTTCGCTATTGCAATACATAATAATTATAATGTTTTTCTAATTCTGTTCTATTGTTTCCGAAATGTTATAATCGTTACAAACACATTAGTTATATTTATGCTCCATTGAATACTTACATTGTACACCTACATTGCACGAAAAACTTGAAATAAATTAAAAAATATATATTATTTAATCCTTCGTCCTGTGTAGCAAATTTGTTCACGCACTAAAGGATTATGGTATTCTAAGAATGAATAACATTTTATTAAGGAAATATATAAAACGCAGTTACTAACAGCAGTTGATAAAACGATTTATATTGCTACCATCGATAAAAGTTTCGTATAGTATATAGTATAAGTTAGTAGGCATAGAAAGGTTTGACCATAGCTTGTCGAGTAGATACAATTCTAAATTAAGAAATATTTAAGTAAGGAGAGCAGCGGAGTAACGATAACAAATAATTGTTGTTAATGTACTATACTATTATTATTACAATTATTTTTATTATTAATCCTCCAAATTTATTACCATTGTTTTCTATGTAAAAGCGATCTTTTTTTGATGAATAATGAATAAACTTATTATTAAAAAAATGCGGGTATGGGGTACTCCGTCCCCGTTATTAGCTTTTTATGAAGATATCTACCTTGAGACCATGTACTATGCTGGAAATTATGTTAAGGATAAAAACTTATTTCTGTTATAGTTCATTTGATTTATATCAATAGACAGGTTTATTAATTTTGAAGCTTTATTATTATTTTTCTATTTTTACAATTATTAATTTTCTAAACTTGTTATACATCATCGTATTCTATGTAAAATCGGCCTTCTTTTGATGAATAAGAAAAAGAAAAAATGTAAAAAAATGGGGGTACGGGGTACCCCGTCCCCGTTATTAACTTTTTGCGAATACGGACGATGCCACCCTTAGGGCCATGCAATATGCTGCAAATTATGTTAAGAAGAAAATTTAATATCTGTTATAATTTAGGAAATATTTGCAAAAATTGAAAAATCGTCCAAACTTTGGAGGGGGCTGCAGCCCAAAATCGTGCGGATACGCCGATAAAAAAAAAAAACGTGTCTCTTATTTTAAGGTACTCTTTCGATCTGTTAAGTTTCATCGAAATCGGAGGGGGACACCCGCCGGTGTTCCCTT
Source organism: Protaetia brevitarsis (assembly GCA_004143645.1). Lineage (NCBI taxonomy): Eukaryota > Metazoa > Arthropoda > Insecta > Coleoptera > Scarabaeidae > Protaetia > Protaetia brevitarsis. The sequence goes on along the minus strand of RXPK01000195.1, from coordinate 2,506,115 downwards.
GTTAGTGCCTGGCTCACCCCACTTCAATTTGTTTGTAGAGTTACGAGCTATTTGCTAAAAATAGAGAAATCTGCCGACTAAATGAGTTTAAATTAAGTAGTTCATAGTTTAATGCAAAAGCTGTGAGGTGAGCCAGTCGGTAAATAAGAATTACTTATGATCAAATTACAGGTGCTTTCCATTTAGCGTCTGGCTCACCTCAATTCAGGTTTGTGCGCTAAGCTACGAAATATTTACTGGGAAGACTAAATAACGTCAACGTCAGTAGTTCGTAGCTTAACTCCCAAAACTGAAATGAAGTGAGCCAGTAAATAAAATGCTCCTTACAATCGACAGCCAATTTAACCATAACCTCAAATTGTCACGAAACGTAATATTTACTATCACGATATGTGCGACGTGTATTTACCACACGCTAGCTAGCAAGTTCCCTTATTATCAAGATAAATCATAAATCTGCATAGTGCTGCAGTAAAAAGTACAATATGGAAACAGATATATTTATTTAAATTAGAAAGGAGATAAGATGAGAGAAATATTCTCTACTAGACTTCCTATAAGACAAAACAGTTTTATTTATCGTCTTCATCTCCCTAATGTAAATTGTAATGTAGGACTTGAGCGTGGTTTGAATCAACTTCGTTGATTTGACTACCCGTAATTTAACTGCAATTACCACCTCGCGTGCCTATTCGTCATCTGTTCGTCTTCCTAATAATCGCTCATTTTCTAAATTACAATGCTTCTACTGTAAGACGCAAATTGTGAACGCGTCGTATCAAATACACGAGTCTACCGTAGTGACCGCAATTGCTATATGATACGGAAACACAAAGGTAGGGGATTATAACCTGGAATAGGTAGAGACTGTGGTAAACTACTCCATTGAAACCCGTTATACAGATAATTAATCCTCTCTACTAAACCAGGTTAGCGTTATATTGCAAACCATTACTATATATTTTGTCTCATTCATATGTGTGGAATTGAATTACCTACCTACGAATTTTACTCCAGTTTAATTAATTATTTTAAGGTTATGTACGTCATATGTAGTAGAAGAAGCAAACACATGTAACTTAGAATATATGTAGATATAAAATTATAAGTGTAAAAGGAAATAGCGGCCGGACTTCGTAAACAATTAGCGTAATATTCGGGTATTCGGTCTGTCAAATCAAACTAAATAAATACCTTGATATTTCGTTATTATTTTATAACATCTTCAGGAGGCAAAAGTTAAGGGGTGTAATGACAACTGACGAAAGTCAAAACGGGAAAAATAAATAGCTTTAGTATGTTTAAGATCATAGACATGTAGAGATAAGACACACGAACATTTTCTGATACGACAGTCACTCTTATGTTGAACTATTCTGTTCTTTACAATTTGCCACGTCTGACCAACATAGCGACTATCGATAGTAATAACTATTGATAGTTGACTGTCGAAACTATCGATAGTTGGTCCGACTATCAATAGTACTATCGATAGTTCAAAATACCGATACGCCACCATTAATACGAATTAGTTAGTACAACATTTTTTATTTTTACTTATCGCTTGCCTTTAGTAGTGCACATGCTTGCACTAAATTTAAAAATATTTGGGTTTGCATTGGTGTCACATTCAAAATTGCTATATTTTACGGGCGAATAGTTCTTTGACTGTTGTATTCGTTGCCTTTTGTCTTGTCTTTACAAACGATTTTTGACCCACATAATCCGTTTCTCTCCTTTATTTCTTGCATTTTTTTTATTTCGACACAAGCGTATATTTTGTACTGAGATCGGTGCACCAGATCCATATATGTCTACAGACATCACAATTTGCACTTGACTATTGTTTCGGGGTTGTTTAACAATTTTATTGCTTTTTTTGTAACTGTGGTATACAAAACTACAGCGACGTTGCTTGAAAATTTCGTACAATAGTAAAAATTCTTACTACAATTTTCGTCCAACAGTGAAGTGTAAATATTATTATACGGATTTTTCTCTGTGTGATAAAGCAGAAAAAGAAAGAAAAAAAACAGGACATTATGACACTTGGCATAAACTGTCGCTCATGGGGACCAGCCTTAGGAGGTGAACGAACTTGGGAGTCGATAATCTCTTACTAAATACGCGTCCAAGCAGCTGTCAATCAAAGCGCCTTTACGATCAGCCTCAGCAACCTATTCTGAAGCATCTCAAAGAACTGCAGCCCAAAGTGCCATCGATGCCCGCGCAGACTTAGGTCAGGATAGGGTGTAATATTTTTGTTTTGTGGATGAGCAATTATTAAGGAAAGCACTGGAAAGTTGCGGGTAGTCAAAGATCGATTTCTGGGCTAGGTATATTGCTTCTCCCAAATAAGACGTCTCGCCTATTGAAGTAAACTCTCAGGTACCTTATGTTAACTAGACGTTTTCCATGCGGATACGATTCCAAGGATTACGTACACTTCTCGCAGGAAAAATCGGGACACCAGTAATCGTCAATTTTAAAATTTCTTGGGTGTAAATGCAGCTTTTAGAGGATATATTCACTTATCAAAGCCATAAATCACATAAATGATAGAGAGAAAAAAGGTTTATATATAGAATAAACAAATCGGAGTTTCGGTGGCGGCGTTTCCTTTAGAAATACCGAATACGGAAATATTCATGCCAAAAAAGATTCATAACAACAAGAACCTCTTGAATAGACGGCTTCATTTAGAAATACAGTGTATGTATTTAACTTGTTTGATGTTATGCGGAGACAATTGTTTTTTAAGAAAACATTGGTTATGGGATTTTAAAATTACCTTACTTGTTAGTGCTACTTTGATATTAGTTACTTACGTTAACAGCAGACAATATGTCAATCAGCCTCTTGACTTTTGGGGCAATTTGATTTTTACAGATTTATTGATTACACTATTATTGTTTAGTATTCTTAAATATTGTATTACTTTAATGTTTTCGTCTATCTATTAAAAAAAAATACCAAAAACAGTTTTAAGATTTAAAGCAATTAAGTTCGCAAAGAAATTATTTTTTTGTATTAACTCTCCGTTTATTGTATTTTCAAGAAATATATCTTAGTTATCGCCTGTGTAATCCAATATCTTTATTCTATTGTATTGAAACACTTTTGGTCTGTAGCACAGCTCCAGGCAGTAGAAATGAGAAAATATTAAAATTAAATGAATCAAATCCAAAAAACAAATATTTTAGCACTAACTGAGATTGACGAACAATATGCTTTCTTACGATGTTTGTTATGTATGTAAATGCAATGATATTGTAAATAATTGTTAATAAACCTGTGCTACATAAAGTCAGCTTGTAAACAGACAAGCGTTATCCATATTTCAAGAAAATAGAACGACATTGGATTACACAGACCATAGCTGCAATACGTTTCTTGAATATACAATAAACGCAGGGTTAATAAAATAAATAATTTCTTTGCGAACTTAATTGCGTCAAGAATTTTATAAATAACCTTAAAATTATTTTTGGCAATTTTTTAATACATAAAAACTTGATAGTAATGCAATATTTAAGAATATTAACCAACAATAATAGTTAATAGATCAATAATTGTGTAATCAATAAATCTATGAAAATCACACTTTCCCGAAACTAAGAAAGCTGATTAATATATTGTCTATTGCTAAAGTTATACTTGCGAGCATAAATCGAACTAAGTGACTAATATCAAAGCAGCACTAAGGAGTAATATAATTTTAAAATCCCATCACCATATGTTTTCTTAAAAAAGAATTATCTCTACATAACATCAAATAAGTTAAATACATATACTATATTTCTAAATGAAGTCTATTCAAGAGGCCTTTTTGTTGTTACGTATTTTGATTTTGCATGAATATTTCCGTATTCGGTATCTCTAAAGGAAACGTCGCCGCCGAAACTCCAATGTGTTTATTCAGTGTATAAACCCTTTTTTCTCTATACATTTATATTTCTGTTTAAAGCTGCATTTACACCCAAGAAATTTTAAAATTCTCGACTCCTGGTGTCCCGATTTTTCCTGTGAGAAGTGTACACTTCCATACACCAAACTGCAACGCATTGGGATTGCTTTAACTATAACCTCAATCGAAACGTTTGGCGTAAGACTCACACGATAATACCGTCACAGTATAGGGAATACAAGGGCCGCGCCAAGCTTCCGATAAAGATCTGTTAGAAATAATATAGAGAGGTATGACACAATAAAGAATCCCTGCGAGATTCTGGCAAGGATATTGCGACAGTTGGATTGAATTTTGGCGGTACAAACGTAGAAAATTTAGCGATCAAGGCAAGAATCTTAATCAGAATAACGTACAAACAACTTATGGGCCAACCTCTTATGCTAGGTAGAGTTAAAGGCACGCTGAAGATCAAAGAAAATTTCGTTAATACATTTTGTCCTCTCAAAAATTATTACGGTTATAGCACCTAAATTGCAACTTTCTGTTCCTTTTTTTTATGTGGAAGATATATTTTAACTGCGATACCCAAAGATCAGGTTGAATATACTTTATAAATTTTTAATTCTATTAATAAACACGTTCAGTTTACTCTTGAGACTGAGATGAATACTAGAATTAATTTTTCAGACATAATAGTTATTAGGGGCGCATCGGGTAATTTGGGTGTGGATTGGTATATGAAAAACACTAGCTCAGGTAGAAGAGCAAATTTTTATTCTCAGCATAGTATGCAATATAAACTAAATACCATCATTAAATTGACGAATAGGGTTGTTAAGTTGAGCCATCCATCTTTTTATAAAAAGAATTTGCAATTGGTTATAGATATTCTAAAAAAAGAACCGGTATCCCATAAAGTTTATTGACAAGGTACTCTACAATGCGAAATAAAACGCAGTGAAGAATGTAGTCAGAGATATTAAATATTTTAAAATATCTCACGTCATAGGATTAATAGATTATAAGAAGATTACTCAATACCGATTGTATAAAGTTGATACCTTATAATACGAAATAACTTAGCCTCTCTTTACAAAATAAAAGACAATATTCTGAAAGAAGTGAAATTAGATTCGATAACACTTCTTTCAGAATATTGTTGTTTATTTTTGTGAAAAGGTGGCTAAGTGATTTTGTATTATAAGGTACCAATATTATTTATAAAATTAAATGTCTACATGTGCGACAAACTAAACAATATCTTTCAGGTAGAATGCAGAACCATAAACAAAATTGTTTTCCAAATAAAACGTTTAATAGCGTAAAAACAGCTTTGGTTTCACACCATTACGAATTGGAAGATGTTTTTGATTTTGACGAACTTAAGATTTTACATTGTGATAGCAATCTGCATCAGAAACGATTATTTTTAGAAAAAAAAATACGTTATCCGGAAATGGATGTCAACTTTATTATTTTAAATAGAATGATCTAATTTTTTTTTTCATTTTTGGATTCTGCAACTATAAATACGTCAGTTTTCATTAGCTATTCCTATAGCTACACGTTGCCGTTTTTGAGTTATTTAAGTTTTTCTTTTTTATTTTAGTTATAATCATTGCATCATTGAAAAATTAATATCTCGGTTAATACTGCAAGTAGGGACTCCAAATTTGCTATGTTATGAATGTAGATATTACTCTAAAAAACAGTGAGCACACTTTACATTCTAACATACAGGGGGTGTTCAAAACTGAGGAACAAAGTGACATATTTTCAAATGCAGAAAACTCATTTTTTTTAAATAGAACACCCTGTATTTTAATTCGGAATTAGGAAGTAAATATCATCCCCTATCGCTTTATATGAGCATTCCCTATACCTATCTTTAATAGATTTTGAGATATGAGCGACTTTTTGTTAATAGTTAAGTTTTTTGACATTTGTTCCTCAGTCTTGAACACCCTGTATATTAGAATGTAAAGTGTGCTAACCGTTTTTTAGAGTTATATCTACATTCATAACATAGCAAATTTGGAGTCTCTACTTGCAGTATTAACTGAGATATTAATTTCTCAATGATGCAATGATTATGACTGAAAAAAAAGAAAAACTTAAATAACTCAAAAACGGCAACATGTAGCTATAGGAATAGTTAATAAATACTGACGTATTTATGGTCGTAGAATCCAAAAATGAATACAAAATTAGATCATTCTATTTAAAATAAGAAAGTTGACATCCATTTCCGGTCAACCGGAAGTGATATTTTGATTAAAGTATTTTACATTTATAGTTCCAATCGAGCAGATACTGGTGCCAAAATCTCAAATATAAGTAAATAATAGAACATCATAAACTTTTAATGAACCAGTTACGTGGAATAACCTGTATATTTATGTGGAATGTATTCGATTTAACCTTGAATGAATTGAGATCAAATTTTCGCATCCTTCTTAATTTTAATTAACAGTATTTATACTTTCTTACAGCGTGTCATGTACTAATACTGCCTTTTGCAATCTTTTTATATGTTTATCTCTTTCTATCGAGCTATTTTCAACAGATCACTCATATTTGCAACTGATTTACGGCCCATGTATTGTCTTTTATTTATTGCAACTGCTTTACCGGTTTTTACCAAGCGATTTTGTGTAGATTTTGTCATTATTTTAAATATTTTGTGACTGTGAAAAAGATATTATAACATTTTATATCCCAGGTAATATATTAATAAATACATTAAACAAAATAAAATAGAACCATAATAATCGCTAAACACACCCTTAATTAAAGTGTGACAGTTACTCTTCTACCGAGGTTATTCCGTTGTTCGTAACTGACTGGATTTTTACAGTGCCTGACGATTTTGCAGATCTTAACAAATCCTAGTAGGTACTAACTAAATAAGATGCGGTGCTTGAGCGCAACATCAGCCATTTAGAATTTAAAGCTTGGAACTATCATCAAATAAAACGGAATACAGGCGCTTTTAACAACTTTGTCTTTATTTACATTAACAATAAGCGTAATTATTTTATTTATTTATTGTACTTACAGAAGGAAGAAATTCCGATTAGTACATATTTCTATTTATAACAAAATTTAAATTCTTGTGAGCAAATAACAGAGCAAAAAAAATACTTAAAATGCTAATTATGTTTAAAGACTGAAGTTATTACAAAAAAAAATAATAAACACTATATAAGCATAAATTAAATTTAACAAACTTAGATTACTGTCCAGATTCATTGTGCATTATATGATCTATAAAGCGGGTGAGAGAGCAATGGAACACATCAATGTTATAAGAGTTAAGGTAGCCCAATATTCGATGCAAAGGGTTATTTTGTCCATATAGTGTTCTATGGAAGGGAATTTGAAAAGTGGTCTGGGTTCGGGATTTGAAAATTACTGTTGGGGAATCTATGGAATTATGTAGTAAACGGTAACCAAATTTTGAGCCCAATAAGCGTCGGCGAAACTCAAGGGAGATGATTCCTAGAATTTTAAGTTATCTGTATACTCATAGCTTTCCTAGTTAATACGTAGTTTGTATAATACGAAAACACTGCGTAGGCTTTCACGGCCGGTGTAACTATAACTAACAACTTCTTGCGGGTTTCGCCATGTGTCAAAACTTTCGCTCGACGTTTCGCTATTCATACTGACAGCTTCTTCAGGATAACTGAACTGATTCTCCATGGTCCGACATTCTTCTTATATACGCCCCTGGTGCATCCAACCGTGTAGTTTCCGCTTCATTGACCGTGACGGTTCCTAGTAGGCTCTTCCACGTGTTGCTAAGGTGGTACCCTTCTTCTATGTTAACGGTTTTATTCTTCTCTATTTCTATGGCTTCCCTGATGAGTCTTTTCCCGTAGTTCTTGGTGGTAGTTATTACTTTTACATTCTTGAAATCCATTTTGTGTCCGGTGTCGTGCATGTGTTCTGCCACCGCTGATTGCTCGGTCTTTCTTAATCCCGCGTCCCTCTCGTGTTATTTCTAAATACTGCGCGCTGTAGCATTCCCTCTTTTGTTGTCTTAACCATAACATCCAGAAAAGATACATTTGGAGAAAGCACTAAAGAAGAATGATTACACTGACATCGACATAAGGAGAGCCACTAAGAAGAAGACGACACTGGAGACAACTGCAGAACCACGAAGAGGGATGGCGTGTTTACCTCACATAGCAGGAGTCACCGAAAAAGTAGGCCGAATTTTGAAGAAACGTAACGTACAAGTACGCTTCGGAACTGCAACGTCGATCCAGCAGTATCTACCGACCACAAAGGATAAGATACCCAAGGGGCGCACAGAAGGTATCTACAAGATAACATGCCAATGCGGACAGTGCTACGTCGGACAAACAGAAAGAGCTATCGACATAAGAATAAAAGAACACGAGAGGGACGCAAGATTAAGAAGGACCGAGCAATCAGCGGTGGAATGGATTTCAAGAATGTAAAAGTAATAACTACCACCAAGAACTACGGGAAAAGACTCATCAGGGAAGCCATAGAAATAGAGAAGAATAAAACCGTTAACAGAGAAGAAAGGTACCACCTTAGCAACACGTGGAAGAGCCTACTACGAACCGCCACGGTCAATGGAGCGGAAACTACACGGTTGGATGCACCAGGGGCGTATATAGGAAGAATGTCGGACCATGGAGAATCAGTTCAGTTATCCTGAAGAAGCTGTCAGTATGATCAGCGAAACGTCAGGCGAAAGTTTTGACACACGGCGAAATCCGCAAGAAGCTGTTAGTTATTGTATAATACGAAATTCACCATTTTTCTTTGTATATTTTCTGTTCTAAGATAGATCTAACTAGTGCCAACTATCGCCATGACATTTGTGAAGTCTGCACGTGTTCTTTTAATAAAGCCACACAATCGCAAAGACCGATTTATTATTGCGTCGATATGCGGTGTAAAATTAAGTGAGCTATCAAATATTCCGCCCAGATCAATTATTTGTATAACCCGTTGCAATATGACGTCGTTTAATCGGTAATCAAAGATCAACGACGATGAACTTCTAGAAAAAGTTATTATGCGACATTTGGAACCGACTAAATGCATGTTGTTGTTTTTGCACCATGTAAGTAGTTGGTTAAAGTTCTTCTGTAAATGTGTGGAATCAGATAAACTTGTTATACTCTTAAATATTTTTAAGTCGTCTGCACACGATAAAAAGTTGCAATACTTGAAGGATGAGTAGAGATCGTTAATAAATAGTGTAAATAAGATAGGTGCCAGGTGGCTTCCTTGCGGAACTCCGGAAGTTGCAAGAATTGGTTTAGATTTTGCATGCGATATTGCAACCACCTATACTCGGTCCTGTAGGTATGATGATATGCATGCGAGTAATTTTGATAAACATAGGCTTAAAAGTGGGTAATAATTTTTCATTCTAAAACCGACAATATTTTCTCTCCGATTGTTGGGAATAACATTGATTCTAAACACACAAAAATGGAATTACTTTAAATCAAGATTATTGGATGTATGTATAAATTACTAAATACCTACCTAGTTATTATATCATATAATTTTTCATTCTCTCATTGTCGGTGTGGGTATTCCTATAGAAACCATGGTACATAAAGGAGCATGAATTTTGCATTGTATCATCTCTGTTGTCTATGTTTCGCCAATTAAAAAAAAAGTATTTCTTCTCGTGTTGGATCAAATAACCGGTTTTATTTATTCGTGTTCAACCAACTAGGGGAATCAATAAGACATATACGAAACCGTTTTGCCGAAAGTTTATTACACATGAGCAAATCGATCAGAAGTTGGATGGATATGTTTAGATTTCACTAGACCCACCCTCAATAAAAAAAAATCGTGGCGGATTACTTTTAAATATTAATACACAAGGTCGCAACCTTTATCCTTTGAACTGTAAATAGGGAAATCGATAGTGGGTTCTATATACTGTCGTTATTTTACCCCAACGTAAAATATTTGGGAGGTAGCCCATACAAAACAAATGAATCTCTTATGAAGCTGTTGAATATTTATTCGCCCTTACAATATTGTCATAACGATATGTTTATACTAAACCAGTAACGGTAATTATGCACGTATTCTACACGACAACATGAAATATGAGAAATGTAAACCTTATATCACAGCGATAGCGTCGTTTGTCTGTGCTACACCGGGGCTCTTAAGAAATAACCCATTTAGCCTTTATAAAGTGTGGATATCATCGTAACGGTCAGTAAATCGAGTGAGGTGAACTTCTTTTTAATCAAGTATAATGTAGCGAAAGAAATGTGATGACTAAACTAAGTTCAGTTCTAAGCAATTTATATTGGGAAAACGGGTAGCTTTTAATAATATAACTAATCCGTACATGGAAGAATAATTGAATGAGAATTTAAGATGGAAATCTCATTATTAACATGAAGATATTTGCTACAGTGTCGATCTGAAACTAATTAATTAGCGTTAGTTAATTAACGCATGTATAGTGCCTTAAAGTTGTCCTACAATTATTGTTATCCTTTAGAGATACATATTGTAGTTGCAGATTGACAATTTAGCAAATATTTTCACGTTAATAATGAGATTTCCATCTTAAATTCTCATTCAATTACTCTTCCACTTATAAAGTATGTATACGAGTTTCTCCATATTATATTAGGTTGACCAGTAGCACTGAAGAGTCTTGGTAAGGTGAAACATATGTATGCTAATATCATCCGGGTGTTACACACATTTTTAATGTGATCTATAAATTACTGATACAATTCATTTTTGATTTTTTGGAAAATGTAGGAGAAAGTTGCTTATTTTTATTATTTTTATCTTTTCGAAAATGTTCTCTATACAGTAAAAAATTATTTTGAAATTACACAACAAAATTACTGTATTATTTTAGAGTAAAGTCGTTTTTAAAGTATAGGATTTGTTTGGAATCAGCTGTAAATTTACTTCGCGATTTAAATATTACTGTTAACTTTACTGTAATTTTACAATTGGAATGTTTACGATAGTTGGAAAGGGAAGAATTTGTGTCTGAACGTGATCTTGAATGCATAGTTACACTTAGCTTATACAATTAAGCCAGCTAGGGTGTATTTGTGCCAACTGTTCATATTTTTATTTCAACTGCGTTTGTTTAGCAACAGTCGTAGGTACATCAAAATGAGTACATGTTCTCTTATACGTATGCTGCAAAGTATGTTATTCTTTCAGTTCTTTCAGGCTCAGTATAATCGAATTGACAATCAATTATTTTCAAAGCTTTATATCGTTTGCTATCTGTATTAAACGTTCAGGAAGAATTTAACAAACACAAATTTTTAACCTGATGCTAAGGGTGTATTTCGTTATGAAATATTACAAGTAACTATAGAGTAATTATAAAAAAAGCACTGCAATATTGCGAAAAGTAGGTATTACTAGCGACAGCGTATTTTTTACATTCAAGTACTGTAATTATAAAATTGTAAATTTAAGATTAAATTTAAAAATATCAAAAACTATTATACCTTATGTTATTACTTTATAGTTTATAATTCATGAATTATTTACTTTATTTTATAATCAATATATAACAATACAATGAACATATCTTCAAAGTATGTATGTTGTACATAGTCACAACAGCATTTACTCTCAGTTAAGTCGCAAACTATTAGCAGCACTATTAAACAGATCTCTGCTGTTATGTATCGAACTTTACTAACATATTAACGACAATTTGACCTAGGTAACAAGTACTTATATTTTAATTCTTATCTCTTTCTAAACAATATGTACCTTTGTTGCGGCGTTTTAATAAATGCTGAATTGTATCTCAACTCAATCCAACATGTAAGCACAAAGAAATGGAAGTTGTGGATAAACAAATCGAAGTATATCTACCTATATATAATATCTTCGGGAGTAATAACTAGTTCAAAGTGTACAAAATAACAAATTTTGGTAATCATTTACATATACCTATCGGCCTAAGACTATGACGTATTTACTTGCGGTTGCTGCAATAGTTTACAATATATATATATGAAGCAATTGAGGAAATATGTTACACTAAAACATTCATTGCTTTGTACACAAATAACAATAATGCTATCGATGCACAACGTTTCATTATGCGTTTATTGAAATCTGTGTCGTTAAGTTACCTTGAAAGAAAAAAAAAACATACTTGTACGCAACTGATAACGTCATTATTCATATAATTATTCATAGCAACAGCACTTATTTTGTAGCCCAGGGGCACTTATCAATAATAGATGATATATTCGGTTCTGTACTTTTATTTATCAGGTACTTACATAGATTCATTATATTGCAAAAAACAATGTGCAAAAATCGTCAAAATACTAATCTGCAAAAATATACATAAATAGCTTTACTTTTACTCGTGGACGAGGCCTTTATTAATTCGTCCACGAGTAAAAGTAAAGTATATGGTACAGGCCAAGAGGAAAAATAGCAATATATACATAAATAACTATATATACATTTGAGGCATATCATATTTGAGATATTTGGCAGATAAATTTTGGAAAATATAATCCAACTTCTTAAGCTACTTTTGGAGGTAATGGTTTTCAAACGGATTTTAGTGAAAACCAAGGCGTTCACCAACTGACTCTCAGTTGCGCACAGTGAGGCAAGTTACCAGAAAAAAATTTCAATAAACAAACATCTGTATAATAGTTCCTGAAAACAGACAAAGTATAGAACACACTGAGAGAGAAAGAGGAAAGCAATGTTTAATTACTCTATTGCATATCAGGTTTGGCCTGCAGGTATGTGAAAATAATAAGAACTTCACGGCAAAAAAGAATTGTTAAATCAATGGGATATTCATATCAAGTTAAACGTTTGCTCACACTAAACAATTCTCTGCTTGAATAGTACCAGGCTAATCGCCATTCTGTGATCACAGTTACTATGAGATATTTTATGCCGTGTCTGCAATGAATTCAATTTATGCTAAATATACGTTGTTACTCTAGTGAAATAGGAGAACTGTCATCTCTACAGCAATTTCTATATTCATTCAATAAATTCAATGTGTTTGCTATTACATGGGCAGAAAACTTTGCAATAATAATGTTTAGACCAGGTACGTGTTAGGAAAAGTGAAAAGGATTTGATTTGAGAGAGAGAGAGTATCTTTAAAATTATGGTATAATTGCATTAAATTAAGTACAAGTTTGGTTAACCTTCACGTTATAAATTGAGCAATGCTTATTGTTTAAGTGAACTTGTAGGGTTTGCCAAGCCCAAAGAAAGATGATAACAGAAATATGATCTAATTTCTTATTGATTATTCCGCCGATCAGTTAAATTTCGACATAAAATTATACATTATATCTATTTTTACTAAATTTGTAGGAAATAAATAGTTTTCGGTATGAACAAATTATATTTGATACCATGTATGATGATAGAACCACACAGAATAATAATTAGTCATTAACGATGCTTGTAATGCAGGTGTTGCTTACATATTCGGCTTTGTTGACTTAAACAATTTCGATTTGCAAAAGTAGAAGACAAAGCCGTGCTTGTTACTTGATGTTATGTATGCTACATACGCCTCACAAATTTAAGCTTATCATCTTTATATATGTAAATATAAATCTTCGTTGGTTTCTTGTTGAGTTAACTATAAATCACAATTTTGAAATTGTGGTTTGAAATACTTTCTCTACGTTAAATAAAAATAATATTAGTTAGACATTAACAACAATTGATTTATTGGAAACGACATACTTTTTTGACTCAAAACAGCTATAATCATTTGAATGATATCTTAGTACTTTTTTGGATTGGGCATTTAATAAATATTTCATATTAAACTAGTTTTTGCGGAGGAAACATATTATATTATTATATATTTAATTTTGATCTATATCTGGTATAATAGACGATAAAATAACATTGAAATATGTATAAATAGTAGTTTAACGTAATATTTCCACTTTTGTTATACTAAGTATGGATATTATTCAACGCGAGAAATTTTTATCACTTATTATATTATTGAAATAAATTAGAATTAGACGTTCTATATAGCAAGTTGTTTTAACAAACGATTCTCTCCAATAGCCTATTGCACTGGTTGCACTGGGGCACAGTACAAAACAACTAGGCCAATTTATGTTATTAGGTTGCGCTTTCATTTAATGGAACTTCATCATCATGTAATGAAGGTCGAATAAATATATTTGTGGAACATAATGAATTAGAAAAATAAATTATCCTAGAAGAGAGAATCCTAGAGACTATGAGGTTTATTATTAATTTTACAGAATAACTTTTTTTCGTAATTATTCATTTCATGGCCTTCCATCCTTTTTGGTCCGTGATTGTGCGTCAGTTCTTTGTGAGCCTCTTGCTGTTTTGTTTAACCTAGCTTTACGTACTGAAACGTTTCCACACTGTTGGAAGATATGTAGAATTAGTCCAATTCTTAAGAAGGGCGATCGCTCTGACATGAAAAATTATAGGCCGATAAGTATACTACCCAACTTTGCTAAAGTCTTCGAAATTTTGCTATATGACAAATTATACAGCTACGTCAAACCATATCTTTCACTTAATCAACATGGTTTTATTCCTAATAGATCTACCATTTCCAACTTGGTGCTCAGTTCATTAGCGAAAATCTTGATAATCGTACTCAGGTCGATGTAATTTACACTGACTTTAGCAAAGCGTTTGATACATTAGATCACAATGTCCTAATTTACAAGCTTAACTCCCTCGGCTTCTCGCCTAATGTAATTTCGTTCTTTAAGTCATATCTTCAAGATCGCTCTAGTTTTATTTATTACAATGGATTCTGTTCTGACGCTTTTACTCCAAACGCGGGTGTGCCTCAAGGTTCAACGCTGGGTCCATTGCTCTTTAATATTTATATCAATGACTTACTTCATCTGTTAGATTGTAAAGTATTAGCATATGCTGACGATATTAAGATTTTTAGTGCCATTAATTCAGAGGCTGCTTTCACCTGCAGAAAAATTTATCCACTCTAAGTGAGTGGTGCATGAGTAATGGACTCCATTTGAACATCACTAAGTGTGCCGTACTCTCTTTTTCTGAGTGCCAACGCAATCTCATTTAATTACTCTGTGCGTAGTGTTGAAATTTCTACAGTAACTCACTTTTCTGACTTCGGTGTACTTTTTGATAATTATTTGTCTTTTGGGACAAATAATTATCAAAAAGGGATTAACTTGAGACAATGTTAAAGCTATAAAATTACTCTTTTTTACTCTAGTCCGTTCTAAACTAGAGTATGGCTCGCTGGTTTGGTATCTATATTACATCTATCAGCGACTAATGTTGGAGAGAGTGCAGAAGAGGTTCCTGAAGTTTTTGTCTTTCAAAGTCGATCACATTTATCCACCTCGTGGTGTCAATTACGATGATCTTCTAGTTAAACACGGTTGCACTTCCTTATCCCAACGTCGAGATAAATTTAGTGCTAAATTCTTAGTTAACTTAATGAATGGAATTGTGGACTCTCCATCCCTTTTATCTCAGGTGGCTTTGATCGTGCCTCGTTATAATACCCGAACCGCAGACACTTTTCTAGTTCTCTGAGCGCGCACAAACGTTCTTGTTAAGGCACCACTAACGCATATGTGTAGAGATGTCAATAGATGTGACTCAGATCCCTTTCGATTCGTTTAAGTGTTTTTTTCTTTAATTATGTTAGACATAAATTTGTAATTTTTAATATATTGTAATGTACTGTTTCTCTTTGCCTATGTATCTATCTTTTACTCATATTTTTATTGTCATATTAACTTTTATTATGTCCTGTAATTGGATTACCAAGATCTGTTGGACATTAAACATTATTATTATTATTATTTTCAACATGAACTTATCTTTAAATGTGTATTAGTATTGTAAAGTGGAATATGCTATAGAAGGCACATACGTCATAGCAACATAATTATGAAGGCATTACTAAAGACGGATTAGTGCAATTAGTTCTTCATCAAGTTATAACGATTTATTAAGCGACATACACTTTCTTAAAACTCAGCTCTATCAAAGTTTTTAATCCGAAATTCCATTAAGTTTTTACTGCTGCTAACCCATTCAAAGCATTAAATTTTTACCGCCCTCGACGTGCAATTTCTCCTCAGAGGTCTGAAATTCTTGGATAACTAACGAAGATTTTTTCGTGTCTACTCGTAAAAAAAAAAAATAATGAGAAAAATCTAAAAAGACTAAAAGTTGCTTTACTTTGCGGACGGTGTTATAAAAGTATATTAAGTACACTAAACAGCAATTTTAACGTACTACTTATGAAATTACGGAAGAAATATCTTTGTTTCTATTAAGGTAGACTCGATTTTTATGACAAAATGACAAGCGTAATTTAAAAAATTAAATATATCTTAATTAATAATGATTTGATCTTACGCATTATCGAAATATAGGTATCATATGAGTTTCAGAAATAACTTCAGCTAGATTTTTGGACATGCGGGCTACTACTGTAGTATAATAAATTGGTCCTAAAAACAACTGTAAGGGCAAATCACACCGTCTTAACTAAAGCTACTTCGGGGCCATTTTTACAAATGAATAAATAACGACATTGCAGGCTGGTATATAAATTTTGGAAACATCTTTAAATTTATAATTTTGAAACTCCCATCATGCAGGTCTTCACCTCTCTGCGGCAAGCTCCTCAATTATACATTGGATGTCTTAACAGAGAGGGCAACAAAGTTTTGTTTCATTGACTTTGATGTTAGCAGCAAACAGCGGATATTTCTAATACTATCAAACAATTTCTAATTCCAAGTGTGTGAAATTCTGTTGAAATAATACGCCATAGAGCACACAACAAAAAATAAAGATCTCTATATCACACACAGAACAATAAATTTATCTTTCATTTCACAACAAGAGGCATAGGCCGCGAGTGTTCAGAAAACGCCTGTCACGATTCCACAATAATTCTGAAACACGCACCAGTGGCGATCACGACAGTCTCAGAGTTGGTTGGGTTCGCGTTCGGTTAAGTAGCGTGTTGTGTGATAAGTGTGCATGTACGAAAAGTGCTATGTGTGCATACTACATCTTCAGTAAGTTGTGCGGCTGGTAAGTGTTGCAGTTTTGGCTTACCCCCAACCACCTTATTATTTTGAACAGTGTTGGACGCGTTCCAAATTCTAAAGGCGCGTCAATGGGAAGTTTTCATTTCGTTCCGCAGACCGAATCAAATTTGGACGTTCTTCTCGTCTGCGCGCTTGTTTACTCATTTTGCTCGGGTTTTATCTGTTTCGATTGTAAATTACTGTTGATACCGTGATTGTTGTGTGCAGGCGTTTAAGTATTTGCGTTTTTTTAATCTCTTGACTGTTTATAGTGCTTTATGTAGTTTCTCCTGTACGAGATTTATGACTGTGCGTAAATAAAATAAATATTTTCCAACAGAATTTATTTAATGCGAGTATGTGCGGTTGACAGTTTTAAATTTATATGTGTATTACAAAATAATGCAACAATACTGAAATAGGAATAGGAGGTCACCTCGTGTCGTAAAAGATTATGTAGAAAAAGATTATCTAAACAAATACAATTAAATATAAACATTAATTTAGAACATTGATGCTGAAGTGTAGATCTCGTATTCGTTATTTACTTTTATGGATGTTTAAATACATTGTAGAAATATTCTAAACGAGAAAGCAGTTTATCTCAATATAAAGTATAATCACTTTATGAAGAATGACTTGACTAAAATTTGCCACGATTAGAAAACTATTATTCCCAGAATGTTCAAGTTTTAAGGTTATTAATAATAGTTAATTTAATGTAATCATATCGCAAGGCAACGTTTAACACTACAGGTACAGTAATCCAAAAATAAATATTATTATTATTATTTTATATACTCCTTAAGATTGATCTTTCTTAAAAATGTTGTAGATAAATGATATTAAAATATGACAGTTAGACATTATTTGGTATTAGGTAGAAGGTATATGTAATAGCTGGTTATTATAGCAATCAAAAAGATGAAAATAAGACAAATATCATTACACTAGAGAGTAAAAAATAAATTACTGAACTAGTTCGAAGTATATACCTGATTACTTAAAACTCTTTCAGAAATATTTATAAAAATAGATAATGCTGTTAGTAAGTATTATACACAGTAACTAGTATTTGCATAATAAGCCGCTTATTTTTTTATGATAACTAATTATATTTCTAATGTCATTTTGACATTTGTCATTTTGTGAGTAGCAATATATTTTTTTCTGACGGTTTTTAACTTAATACTATTAAATAATGTCCATATTGCAAAAAAATATTTTTATTCTTGAAACATATTTCCAAAGTGCACAATTTCTTAATGACGAATGGCAATATTAATTTGACAACGCCAAAAGTGTCATTAAAATTCTCAGTAATTAACAAATAAATTCAACTAAAATCTATGTAATAATAATCTCTCAAGCCACAATACCTTACGTTGACCACGAAGAGTGAAGATAAATTTAACCCGTGAGGCTGTAGGAAGAACACCTATCGGTGATGCAGTCTTTTTGACAATGTACATACTTCAGGCTTGTAGTTTTGTCAATAAATAGTAGGTACAGTATAGTATAGAATATTCCTACGCTGAATGTAAGCGACAGTTTCGCTTGCAGTTCCTAATAGAGTTGTGGATAATACCGCTTTACAACATCATATTCGCTTAGTAGTGGAGACGTTTTGACTGCAGGATTTGTTTTAAAAGGCAAAAGTTCTGATAGACCACATACACAGCAAAATATTGTTAACCACATGGAAAACTTTGTTGGCGAACCAACATCCATAAATTTGTCGTTTACCACTTCAAATGAGTGTATCTTCTAATACCGTTCATAGAATTTTGAAGCATCGTTTGCATGTGTATCCATACAAAGTAACAGTTGTTTATCAGGTCTTATCTACACTGAGAGAAATATCCTTTTCATTTAAAAGAAGTTGAACTAAACCAAAAGTTTTTTGCGTTTTCTATATGGCCAACATGATTTGGTGTTTCATTTGCTTCAAATAATACATTTTTCGTTGAAACAGTTTCTTCTTTTAAGTGAAAAATATTGATAGTTGATTCAAGTCCTCTTTATTTTGAACTTGAAAATTATGCAGATTGGCCGAAAACCGTAAGCATTTTGATTAGGTTTTGTAAGGTTTTTTTCTTTTCTTATGTAACATTTATTCATTTTAGACTTAAGCGCAAACATAACAAAATGTCGTGATCATTTTTCATCGAAATGAAAATGAATTATTTCCAAAAGCTCATACACTAAGGAGGGATTTGCCGTTAGAATGTTGTAAATCCTAGTAAGTATTGGGAGGCTTGGTCGCAGTTGACTCTAGTGTGCCTTTAAAGAAATCGTCATTTCAATGGCGATGACTCCTATCAGATTTGATCTGGTAAATATACCAGATTAGTATGTTACGATTGTAGTTTCCAGCCTATTTTGTGCGAAATATTATCTGTTACTGGAATGAAATAGGAAATGCGCCACCTATGCCACAATTTCGCTACTACACATAAGTATATCTGCTCATCTGCCGTACTATATGGGGAGAAAACTGCTATACGAAAATAAAATGCAATATATTTATTTTTACTTGCATGTAAATATTTAATTAAATTATTAAATACAGCGCTACCTTCAAATAAATCTACTAACCAAATTATTTGTTTGATTGAATACAGGAATATTCCTAAATCAAGTAATAATTTAGCAACTGTAACCAAATGCATGAAAAATGGTTGAAACAAACAAGATTTTTTTCCCGAGTATAACAGTTTCAAAACCTTCAAATACTATATACTGTTGTAAAGCTCCTTGGCTTATAAGTAATTCAGCATTAACTGAAAAGATTCCAATTATCTTCAAAATTTCTTTAACCTCGGGCAAAAAAAAATACTCACTTTCATTCATTATTGTTTGTATATATGAAACTTATGCACGTGGGAACATGAATAACACTAAAATACTTCCGCGTAAAAAGGCACTCAGCTTGAATACAGGTGCTTGCATTTTCCGTTAAAAGGCAAAAGTTTTAAATCATCCGGCTTTTTTTATTTAAAATGCTGTTTATAATTCAATAATATGATAACGTACTTAAAAGAAACTAAAATATGTTGTTAAATATGTACATAATAATAACAATATAATATGTAATGTGTTTTGTCTTACCTAAACAGAAGTTAGACAGACATTATAAAATATTAATTAAAACTAAGGTGCATTCCATTTAATTACGGTTACTTTTCGTCGAAAAGCATGTACTTGAGAAGAAAATAGTCTTCCTGCAAAACAGCACGCTACTTTCAATTAAAATAAACACTTTTCTCAGAAAAGGTATTCTGTCCGTTGAATACGATAAAAACCAAAACTTATAAAACTTTTCATTTAATGCACTCTCTTTTCTCAGTGTAGAGATCACGCTAGCAGGATAAATTATTGCAATTTCTTTCAAGAAGACTAAAATAAGAACGAGATTCTTGATCTATTTTTTTACTGATGAAGCATGGTTTCATTTAAGCGGGTTTGTACATAAACAAAATGCTCAAACATCTATAAATAATCCAAACAATTATATTAAAGTTTCTTAACATCCTGTTAAAGTTGGAATAAGGTTAACTGTATCTCGTCGTAGAATAGCAGAATTAATATTTTTTCACAATAACATTAATAGCCAACGATACCGAGAACAGTTACTAATACCATTTTTAAATCAATTCAATGGGGGTTTCTTCCAGTAAGATGAGGCTACTGCACATACAACTCGTGAAAATTTAGCGCTATTTAGAATTTTCTATTTTCGGATTTCAAAAAAATGAAACAAGAGGTAATTAAATAATTAATAACATTGATGAAGTGATGAATACAATTACAAATAAATCTAATGATATAACACCAAATGTATTGCAGAATATTTTGGGCAACATGAATCTTCGTATTGCATTATGCATTCAACAGAATGGTGACCATTTTGGGCACTTGTTGTAAATTATAACTAAATAAAATTCCTACAAATAAGTTATTTAGCTTAGTTATTTGATTAACATCCCATCTTTAAAGTTATCTTATAAATTAATAATCCAATTGTTTGTAATTGTTATTAATTTCATTACACATCGCTCGGCCATAAATTTTGACAGTGATAGGTGGATAACCTATATACTATTTAATCTATACCCCCCTTTTTAAGAATGTGGAAAATTACGATTTATAGGAGAAATTTATCGCCAGCTAGATGTAATTAATTTTGAAACGGTTTGTATGTTTAATTGCAAGTCCGTGCACATATTCTGAAAGCGTTTCAATATCTTGGATGATGCAAGCAGTTCGTTCTCTGGAATTGTATCAGCAGATGATACACCACATCATATCGTATTTGAGAACAATAGTTGCATATAAAGAACAAAAAAGGAACAAAAACATTGGGAATACTGGAAACCTGGTAGTAAATGATGTGCTTGCTCCTGCTTCTACTATTTATTCAACTGAAGTAAGAATTACTGAAACTTTTTGTAAGCGTATAATATGTAATTTAGATATTATACCATTCACAAAAAATAATTGAAAGAGTTCATTTCTGTCCGGCAGCAGTTTTGTAATTATTATTGCACGACATAGCTGAAATTCTACATTTAAATAATACAATAAAAGTGCCTCCTTCTATGTGTATCGTAAATATAATTATATGTGTCATTTATGCATATTTTTTTCGGACTTAATCAAAAAATGATCACAAAATCTCCAAGGAAATATCCTAATTAAACGCTTGAAAAAAAATAATATATAATTCAAGACAGCGAATGTTTGTTAAATTGGTCCCGCACACATTCTACGACCTCGCTAGTGACCTGCATGCTCGACTGTAATAAGCTTTTTCTGTCAAGTCTATAATACGCTATTATAGCGAGCTTTTTTGTTTAATTCTGGTTTTCTAGTCATAAGTTGACATTCGTTGACATAATTTTGAGTCGCACGATAGTTCAAACAAGAAATTTAGCAAGACAAAAATAAAGCAGCTCCTATATTTCCTTTTTATCCCGTAATTTTATAAATAATTTATTTTTAACATTTTGTGCTACATTTGTGATATAAACTGTTTCACCACGTTAATATCCAAAGTCGTAAACTATCAATATCTATAGACAACAATTAAATCTAATGTTTTTTTTTTAAAACATATGTTTTTTTAAAAAAAAACTTGTTTATATGTTAGACATAACAGGATAAAATGATATCAAGAAATGCGAAGCAGATTCATATCTTTTATGTATTGTGCGCCCTGCAATATTTAACTTTTTATATTAGGCTTCTGGTAGCAGATAGTTGTGATAAAGTGTGTAAAGTAACTACCTTTTTTTTGCGGTAATGTAATTGTATTCTGTGTACCATATTAAGTTAAACTTTTATTGCATATTTCCTTAATAAAATAGTTTAATAATTATGTACAACGTGATCTTTTATTAGTAGGGTAAATAGAACCATTTTGTTTGCAAAAAAAAAGACATATCTACTGAAGCTGAAATCCTGAAAAAGGGGTCAAAATGGACGAAACACTAAAGCATAAACGTTGACAAGACAACAATTGGCAGCAAGCAACCGGTGCGGCAATACTGTCTGCTTGTTCAAGCACTAAATATTAGTGTTCATCATGTAATGCATACTTTAATATATTTTGTTGTTAAAACGTCGAAGAAAGATCAGGCTAATTTAAAATATACAATTTTACAGCAGTTTTTATCACATATTAGTTTTAAAATAAGGATTTATAATTTCGAATTTAGTATTTCTTGTTAAATATATTAATATATTTCAACGAAAAATATTTTTTTTATGTATACGTAGGGTTCCATGTAGATATGGGAAACTTCTATCAAGAAAAATATTTTTTTTCAGATTTTCTTCTAAGAAAATTGTTTCTATACGGGTAACACTCTTCTTATTTCATCAGAGGGAGTTTAAGAACCAGCGAAGTATGCGGTACGCATCTTCACGCTTAATCTACTTTGGCAGACAGTTGATTATCTGTAGAAATCCTGCAAATTATCAGTTGGAAACGAGGGATTTGTAGGGGAAATTGGGTATTATACTATTATTAGCAGCGTAGTCTGCCTAAATATGGTGCTTATAACAAAACTAACTGTCAGTTTAATATAATAATTCAATAAAACCAATTGTTTAGATATTTTCCTTAATTGTTCGATTTATTGATGCTAATCTATCAACGATTCTATTAATTAAAGATATGATTTCTAATTTTACAATATCACAATGAACTTACACGAGTAATCAATTTTTATAGTATTAAGCTCTTGAAAAACATACGTACTCTAGTTTTAGTCAACCCGACACCTTTTAATAGCACATAATTGGCCGTTGTATTTAACAATATGGAATCAAATTCCTAATCAGATATTCAAATTTCGTTATTTGAAGATTTAGGAAATGTTTCTGAGATTTATATTGTAATATCCAAGTGAAGTGAATAGCCACATAATACTGTTTATCTAGAGTGATGTTACTGTTATCGCATTAACCTCTTATTTATTTAATTACATATGTGTGTAAACGGCTCGCGTAAAAATATCAATGGAAATACAAGGAATTTTCCTAGATGCAATCTATAGGAATATAAAAAAAGATATGCCGAGTCATTCTTTTATAATGAATTTCTTAAATATAAACGAAAGTTCTTTAAAATAAACTTTCCGTTTAAAAAGCTAAAAAGAGCAAAAATTTCAGAAAGTGAACAATGCGCTTTGAACGTCTCGGATGGCGCTAGGAATTGTATGTTTGTCTGATGAAAAATACTCCAACAGTTTGATTCTTTCGATCGACATCTGTAGCAGTATTGACCTTAAAGGTACTATGCAAATATCAATTTTTTATTAAAACTATCAATTCTGGCTGAATAAGGGCGTCAAAGGAAAAATGAAATAGATACAAAGTACAGTTAGTCACTCCTAAAAATTGCAAGAAGGTGTAAAATGTTATATGCATGTCAAAAAATGTTATATGATCATTCCGCCGGTTTTTGGTACTTACAGTGTAATCCAAAATAAATTGTCAAGGTTGTTCCTTAACGTCTAACTAGCGAAGAGACAAGAGAAAACATGTTGTGTCGTCACAAAGAAAAAAGTTACCTTGAAGTAAATTTGGAAATATTTCATTATTTCAGTTTTCTTCTTTAATTTACACCAAGCATAAAAAACCTGTGTTAGATAGAGAAATGTAATCTGAACTCAAAATGGTGCATAAATAACCGCCGTTTTGAGTTCAGCTACTGTCATATGCTGCGATAAACGTACAAACGTACTGCCGTGTATAAATTGAAGTAAATGAAAAATACAAAATGAATTTAAAATGAAAAAGAAAAGAAAATATTAGCTAGCTCAACGGAAAGATTTTAATAAAACAGGAAAACTATTAATCTCAGAGTTACCCTCGGGAATTAAAACTAAAATCTAACCACGAAAAGTAAATTGTGAGTAAATGAAATCAGTCTTCTTAATTACACGAAAAATTGTAACGGTTTAATATAAAATAAAAAAAACAGCAATCAATTTATTACAACAAAACGGGCTAACAAACAATTGTGCAGAAAAAATCCCTTCAAAATTAATTAACCGGTGTTGATTTCTTATTATTTTTTTTCCTTTCTTTGGGTATTCCGGTTTTTTTCTTATTAATTACACAATGTTTTTACGTTTCGAAATTATATTTATTCCTTCTTCATCATTTCAATCCTACAATTCAAATATTAAAAATTAAAATTTAACAATTTACGATTTTAATTACAATAAATTGTTAAATTTTAATTTTTAATTTACGATTTTAATTACAATAAATTGTTAAATTTTAATTTTTAATATTTGAATTGTAGGATTGAAATGATGAAAAAGGAATAAATATAATTCCGAAACGTAAAAACATTGTGTAATTAATAAGAAAAAACCGGAATACCCAAAGAAAGGAAAAAAAATAATAAGGAAAAAATCCCTTAACTGAAGGTTCTGGCTTAAAATAAAAACTGCACTAGACTCTAATTTAAAATAGGACAATGCAATTTCCTATGCAAAGCAAACAAAGAAATTAAATTTATATGTTCAGGAAGATTATTCAATATACAAAACCTTTGAATTTCTATCCACCTGGTTTCACAAATTAAAATAATCTAAGCGTGGACAAATACTAGAAATTTACAAAAATGAAAAAGCTAAATGAAAGAACAATGCTTCTACTCACCCAAACGAGTTGATAGAAAAAATTAAAAATGAAACAGCAAAATAAATTAACAGAAAAATTAACTCTTACAAAATATAAATGAGAGAAAACTAAAATAAATCTTCCAAAACAAAAAAAAAATAATTGATGTTATATTTACAAAGTGTACACTTTAATACATTAACAATTATTACAATAAAAATTCCTTGATTGACTATAATTAAAGAAGAATATAAAATTAAATTTTTCAATACAAACTGAATAACAGAAATGGCAACAATGATTTAAGAAATACGTCTACTTAACCAATAGTCGAACAAGAAAGTCTTTAACAAAATCCTATAATTGTTTTTCTTACAAAAATCCCTCTCTCAAAATTCGTACAACGCACACGTAGAACATTACAACGACAATATTAAATAGAATACACATAAAATCACCACAAGCCAACAATAGACATTTGAGTGACTGGAATAATTAAAAAAAAATCTTAACACTACATAAATAAAATCATACAATAAACTCTTAAACTGGACTTATACAAAACAAAACAAAATTGTGAATATTCTCGGTAAATTGAAAATCAGCTGTTCGGACAAAGAAATCACAGCAACTAAAATATGCAACTTAAAATACACCTCAGTGATAAATGGATTGTATGGGTCACGGAATCCACAGCAATACCTATGCACATCTTGTGTAGAATTATAATAATAATAAAGAAATTATTACTGTTATTATTAAATAAAAAGAAAACAAATAACGATCAGTTGAATTAAAAAACGCGCTAGAATTATTTCAGAAATAATATTTAATTATTCTCAGTTATATAAATCAACGAACAATGATTGCAGAGAGCCCTTTCTATAAATTGCTGCTCTGTAAATCCGCCAAAAGTGTGTGATAAACAGTAAATGAGCAATAAAAACACTGGAGTTCATCTGTAGAGCGTAATAAATTTTTTATCATCAGACATCTCTGGAATTTCAACAATAAATCGGATATAACAACCCATAACTGATGGAAACCAGTACTTTTCAATATTTCAAATTAGCAAGCGGAGGTGATCAACTGCTATTAATATTACTGGCGTAATATTAATAGCAGTTGATACAGTTCATATACACAGAAATATCTACCTGTATTTATTTACATACCCAGGTAGTTTATAGTCCGCTAACGGATAGCGATCATAATGTACAGCTGCGACACAATTAAAGTTACCAACTCGTACCTAAAATTTGGAGGATACTTTTGTTATTGTTAGCAAAGGCGTATAAGCCGAATGTTTGGAAAACATCAAAGAAAGCATGTATTTGTGATATAATGTTTTTTAGGCTCTATTTAAGAATTTCTTATTAAAAGCAATGACGACTCCTCTTAAAGAGCCACGGGGCTATGGCCCTACCGTCACAAATCGCAAATTAATAATTAAAATGCTTTTATTTTCTGTAAAATTACCGATAAATACACGTACAAACACACACACACACACATTTAAGTACTGAACGAATGTTGCAGTTCTCATGATTTGATGCGACGAAACACGCTTTGTATTTATTTATGCAGGCAAGCGGCGAGCCACATCCAGTTCGGCTCCGATTTCAGACAGCCGCTTTGTAGATCTCCGCGTGAAGCTAGCGGAAGAGGGGGTGATCGGAGTATAGGCAAAAATTGCATCAAAATGGGGCCAGCAGTATCTAGACCCACTGCCTGTTGGTTGTTTGAGTCGCGCGGTAGTTAGCATATGCGTTCCTAGACGCGTCTTCAGTATACGTTAATGCTTGGCACTGTAGGGAAAGGGTGTCTCCCACTATCACTGTAAGGAAATCTAAAAATCAACGGCCATCGAAGATCGGCTATTGAAAGTAAAAACATATGTAGGTTGCCATCGTATATGGACTTCGGTTTAGACACTTCCTCGCAATAAAAAATGTGTTTAAGAACATTTAATATTTATTAATTATAGTAACAAAGTGTAGTATTACTCTAGTGCGACATCGCGTACAAAGTAATAATAAAATGAACCACCATTTTTATTTTTCTTACGGTGAAAATGATCAAAATGAAATCTAATAAATATAATAAAGAAGTTATTCCTGAAAAAAAGTAGAAAACCCATTTGCTTATGTAAACAAACAAAGAAAATAATAATTGTGCTTCCCATTCTTCGTAAGAAATGCATCCGCTTACGCTTAGGGTATCCATTATATTTACTCGACGATCTACGCTTAAATAACACATGAGCTCTGTGTGATGTTTTCGTCACGAAGTAATATATTAGTGCAAACTAAGCTAAGCTGATTCAAAACTTTGTAAAATTAATAAAATGGGGAGAGAGAGGGAGGGTTGGCCCCACCACTCAATATTGTCACGAGCCTCTACTGAATAAAAGTAAAAACAGTTTTGCTTTCCTCTTACTTAGTATACGTAGTGCCTTTCTTGTTGAAGAAAATATTTATTAACTTTAGCAATTTAGTAATCCTTTTGGATTTGGCATCTTCTGAAGAAAAAATATTACAGTCACGTACATTCTGTACGTATGCACTATACCTACACAAATAAAAATGATAATTACTGTTTTCCCTTTTTTGTGGTTAAATCAGTACATGTTTGAAAACACTAACCATATTGAAGAATGACACAGATTATTATTGAATTCTATTTGTTAATTTAAACAAATATTTATATTAAGATGGTTTCGGTAGGATGGCCCCACATGCCGCACAGCGCGCCATACAATTAATTTATTGAAAGAAACATTTGAGGAACGATTAATTTTACGAAATAGACCCGTTAGCTGGCTATCTCGTTCTTCTGATTTGACGCCATTAGATTATTTTCTCCAAGGCTATGTAAAGTGCCATGTCTACGCAACATTCAACACGTTATTGCCGCAACGCAGCCTGATTTATTTAAAAAGTATGTGAAAATTGGGCCTTCAGATTACGCTATGTACGCGGCAACCACAGGTTCGAAATCATATCGAAACATTAATGCCATAAAGTTATCTTTTAAATAAAGCCAATTAGATGCACATTTTTTTTTGTCGGGGGAAAATGCTTTATGCACGACCATGCAGGAGTCATACATGGCCAGTGTGTGACCTCAGGCTGTACCTACCCACTAAAAAGCCTCATCCTTTCTCTGCCAAAAGCGCGCTGCCGGAACCGTAGTTGCTTCTCCATCGCTCGATCGGTCAGTGCATGAGGTCATTCTTCATTCGGTGTTATTCTACCATCTGGGTCTATCTGGGGCAGTCGAATCCAGTGTGCTTTGCAGTGTCCACCAGCTCGCAGTGCATAAACCATATCAATAGTATCCTTCCCGGACATCAACGCATAAGCATGGAAAACACCATAGCCAGTCAACACTTGCGATAGGTGATAGTGAACATTTCAGAACTCGCATTTACATCACTTCTCCATGTTTGATATAAGTTTCCAAAACAGCATACGCATTCCTCGACTTTATTAACTGATAGAAATCATATTTTTCATCCTTCCCTTATCATATTACGGCGATCGACAGGTCGAAAATGCGCTCTTCCGCGCGCCATACCAAACACGAACAGTTATATACGACAAGGATATTAGCCCTTAAGAAGTTAAAAGTTCCACCCTTATGAGTAAGCTGCTCTGATTATGTTGACAAAAAACATCAGGTCGATAACTTTCATTGCGTCGCGACTGTGCATTTGTAGAATTTGTTGACACCTTGCCAATTATTTCTGCATAATTGCGTTCTAGAATGTCATTACTTTAAAGTTAGGGTTTTGTAACAAATAATTGCGTACCATAGGTCCAATTATATCTATCCCACATCTAGTTTTTGGAACAATAATCAAGCAGTGAAAATCTTCAGTGCTATATTTTTCAGTTTATGTCTGCGATTAATTTCGGTTTTTATATGTTTTGTTGACACTTTCTGTAGGTTATTTTTATATAACCTTAAAGGTTAGCAGCATGAGCGCATATTTCTTTCATTCTGGCAACATTTTTAGTAGCTTTGATAACCTCATAGCCCTGCACGCAAATGTGTTGTGAAAACTGTGGTACTCTTCCGAGGTGGTTTTCAACAATTTTTTCAGAGTTACTTTCAATTTTATAAGTTATTTCAGGAAATTCAGCAAAAGCACGCATACCACATAGATTCTACATGTGGTGTAAACAACGAACCCATTTACTTAAATAGATAACTATGGATTGATTCAATAATAAAATAATAAACATTGCAGGTTTCTGTGGAAAAAAAAAATGTCTTCAAGTATCCTTTTAATCGATTCATAAATACAAGAAAGTGAACGCTTATTTATATCTTCACCCATAACGCAGAATATTATAAATACCCCCAGCTTGTAATTGAAATCCTATTATTTACTTATCTGGTATTTATCTAAACTGACACTACTATTATTATAATTTCATGTAATTAACTAAACCACCTAAATAAAATATTACAAATGTAGTCGATACTGTATTATGTCCAGTTAGGAAGTTATTCAGGTAGTGATAGGCGATTCGAATGAAAAAAGATTCGGTAACGATAAACGAATACACATTCGATTATCACGAATGAATCGAGCTTTTTTCTTAACGCATTCAAAATCGTTTTAAGAATCGAATCAGCAGATACGTAAGAATGTATATAAACAGGAATTTGCGGTCTAACTCGAAGTATACAATCAACAAAGCTCCTCTATTCATTTTTGTAATACGAGCGAATATCAATGTAACATATATCTCAAGTTTCAACTGAAGTTTTTAAAGAAAAGAATATGAATTTATCCTAGTGGTAAGTTGTATTTATTATTATTTATGTAGTGTTGTGTTCAATATTTATTCGATTGTAATTGGACTAAAAATATTAGAATCATGTTGACCAGGATCTATTTATTGACATATTAACAGAAGATACTCTTCAATCGCGTAAATTATTAAAAAGAAAAGTTATTTATTGGAAAAAGTATAAGTAATAAGTATATTTACAATTTAGATATATAACTAATCCATTAACTAAAATATAAATACGTAAATATGTAGATATAAAAACAACAAACTCCCGTTTAAAAATGTATATTTTTAATTGCTATGTAAAAAATGTTTGATGTAATTTTCGGAACGAGTAATAAGTTTTTCGACCATAACAAATTTGACCAGGTTTCGAAATAATTCTCTTTGCTGGCGCAGATGTTGGAATGCGTAAATATTTTTTTCTCTTTTTATTAATTTTTAACAAAACGCCCAATTACTTAACATACAATAAACGCGGTGAAAATACTTCAATACTTCATACTGCCACTGCTTTCGCCTCCATTTGGTTCATCTTCTACAGCTCACTGCTATACATCACCATTGGCTTAACCATTGTTTTGTAGATGTTTACTTTCACTTTTCTCGTTACCCATTCTTCCTACCCCTGCCACACACCTCATTTCTTGTATTTCCGTTCTTCTTCTCCTTTATTTGTTATGATTATTCTCAGATAGTTAAATTGCCCAACTTGTTTACCTTTGTATTGTATGCCATTCTCTGCTTTGAATCTAATGATTCATTTTGTTGGTTTTGGGTTTCATCTAACCTCATATATTTCGTCTTCTTTTCTCTTTTCATTTATCTTGAGTCCCTGCTGTTTTGCTCTTTGCTTTATTATTTTTATTACATCCCTTAATTTTTCCTTGTTTCTGGTTAAAATTACCAAATTATCTGCATATGTCATAATTTGTACCTGTTGGTTGTATATTGTTCGACCTGTTCTTACTCCACTGTCTCTAATAGTCTCATCCGATGTTATGTTGAAGAGCAACGTTGACAGCGGGTCTCCTTGTCTTACAATTAGCCTCTTTTAACCCTCCAACTCTCCGATATATGTCCATTCACCTGCACCTTGGTTTCAATATAAAAATTTAGTCTTTCACTTATTTATCTTTTAGTCATTAAGTTCTTCTCCTAACTTTGCGTCTATTATGTTGTTAAGCCTATTTTTGATAGCCGCTGCCAGTGTCTTCTAAGTAATATCTCAGAGTGCTATTCTGATGAATCTCCTTTTATAAATACTGGGCAAATTAATGCTTCATTTCATCTTTTTGGTATGGTCTTTAGCCTTTTCAAATCTTTTTTCATCCGTATCGCCCAGTATTAGTTTAAATTGTCAATGTATATACAATATGGTAGTAAGCATTTTCAACTGTAGCATTCTTTACATTTTACTTTGTCCTCCCTAAGAATTTCATTGAATTATGGCCTCTATCCACCAAAAAATTCTAGCCTCATTAAAATATTTTGACAGAGAGTCCATAAAAAGTAACCCTGTACTAAAAATAACTTCAAATCTGATGTTTGCAGTGCTTTCTGCGCATTATAGTTGCTGGTTTTAACTAAAAGAACGAAATTAAATGTTGAGTGTCTTTTAAATGATTTGTACGACTATATGTAGTATTCTTGTGATTTAAATGTTAGTGTCGCTAATATAAAAATAAATTCAGTTAATAGTGCTACAAATGTTTTATTTTTTGTAGCATAAGAAAAGTGTAATTATTAGAAATGTCAAAGCTTTTTCTTCACATCATTCAATGAAACCAATTTGTTAACAACATTTTGTTTTTATTATTCATTTCAATAGTCTTTCTAGAGCATCTACGTTCTATACAGAAAACGGCAAATATTTTACGAGTTTGCGATATTTTTATATGACAGCCTACTAATAAATCTGAGAGTCAGCGAATTCAGAAGCACATAAAGTAGGTATTTTTATGGTATATGTATTACGTGACTTTCCATAGAAATGCTAATAAAATATAATACTTAACAACTCTAGTACGTAAATTATTTTAAATCTTATACCTATTGTTAAAATGTTGATAAGTTAAATATATTCCCATTGTAAAACTGTACTGTTAAAATTATATACTTGACTTTCGATAATATTTTAATATTAACAAGCAACCTTGCTTGTAATTGGGACAAATCGAAAGCAGAAAGTGAATTAATTAAGTTTATCGCTATTATATAATATTACAACTTAGGTATGGGCCTTACAAGTTATTAATTTGAACAGCGATAACGTAATGGGTAAGTGGTTTAGATGATATCATTAAAATTTCTAAGGTCGTTCGCTTCTCTATTTTAAGAAAAAAAAGTTCTGTTTCTATATTATTAAATTTATAAATAAAAATTTTTGGCCCAAACAAATTTTTGACTACAGCTTTCGTTATGCAGTTGTTGTCTTTAGCACCCTAGCTACCCTTGAAATCTCCAAGATCGTTAGTAGAAACATTGTCCTTGACAAGTAATCACAATGACGCTCATGTTGACAAAACCTTCAACTTGCAATCTTTTCGTGTTTCTTGTGAAATATGTATATGTTATTTTAAGACATGTTTTTCCTGACTTTGTCATGATGCTTTCTTCAATATTCTTTAATGATATCTTGCACTCATTTTTTCTCGTGTTGGTATTGTGTATACTAAAAGCAATTGTCGGTATAGTGCGGTAATAATTGCAAAACACAATACAGAATATCCTCACTAAAACAACGTCTTGGATTAATTGTTGAAACGTTTCTCTAAAATATGTATGTTCAATAAGTGTTAGTAGCTCAGCTAAATCGGTAAGCATAAGGTCTGACACATGCGCTTTGCTGAAAACAAAGCTATAGCTCTATACTAGAGTATATAACATTTCTCCCGGCATAAACTTTCTTTTAATCGCGCTTTGATGACGTTGAAAATAACAAACAAAATCTAATAATAAACTGGTATCCAAAAAGATGCGTAAAATGTAATAGATCTGCATTATGACAATATATGCGATTCACAAGCGGACTGCGAAGTGTTGGCCAACTTGCAATTATAAAAATAGAACGTTAAATATTAAGAAACGTAAACTGATTTCAGCAATACGTTCCCTTAATGCACGTGTCACTTCCTACAGGTGAAGTTTATTTTTGCATCACGTTCAATTTAGTTCTAACTGGATTTAAGTGAAGCACAAACCTACAAATCATTCATGAACTCAGTTTTAACTGGTATGGTTAACATAAACGATAAATGTAAAAAAAAAATCTTATCATTTGGCACAAGTTATGATTCTAAATTCATTGTTACCAAGTCATTAGCACGTATTGCACTTCCAATCTGTATTAAACATTATTCAAACATGTGTGAATGCAGTGAACATTGTTTTTTTGTTAATATTCTAAGTACCTAAATATATACAGGTACACAATTTTCATTAATATAGTTTTGTTTACATTAAAACCGGGCAAAGTGTAGTATTTTATTTCAGTTTAATCTTTAAACTCTTAAGCCTACTCAACCAGTACACTAGCAAAGTTTATTACGCAGATAAGGTTAAAAAGAGCTATGCAGACGTCCAAATCGCCCACAAATAACAGGAAGTATTTAGGCGTTTAAGAATACCATCATTTCAGTTATCTTTGGACGTAATTTCGCAAAACTGTAACATGTTCGCATACAAACAGGAAACGCACTTTAAATTTTTTCGCAGTTGTAACTACACCGTTATTTTCTTTGTTTTCGGTCGCCGAGAATAAGTGAATCAATTATCTAAATAAGGCGCTCGTGGATGTCAATTTATGATAATTTAGAGTCTGCTTTTTGTTGGAGGAACGAAGTATATATGTCATGAGATTTTTTCTGTTTGGCACACGCAGAGAATAAACATGAAGATAAATCAAAGCGCTTTGTTTTGTTCCAAAATATACTTATGTATATATTTTTTCGTAACCAAATTGAATTGTTATAATATAGCAAAAACATTAGATTCTGAAATTCAGTCACCTATCTAACATCGTAACTTAGTTTATCCAGTTTTCTTTCAAAATATGTATTTCAATATATATTCATCACCACTTCATTCCCTTGCTTTATACATATTTCATGAAAGGTGTGGTAAAATCAAACTCTATCTGTTGAATCCTTATTTCTATCAATATATTTGTACTTTATCAAATACTTTAAATTACATAATTTTCATCGCAAGTATTATATTTTCAATTATCTTACCAATATGTGTGTTACTACAGACATTATTAAAAATTGTAGCTTTAGACAAAAAGGAATATCAAAAACCACATAGATGTCGTTTGCAATTTGTTAACAAGTGCTAAATAAACTGGGTGTGTCAATATTGTCTTAATTGCATCGTAATACTATTTTTAGCGCTGAAATGTGGATCTACACAGTTATTTTTCATTGCCTCTGTTTGTTTTAGATTGTAATGATGTATCAGCTAACGCTTTCATGTTATTGAGTTATTTCCGAAGGCAGAAAAATAGGCAGACTGGTTATCTGGAAATACTATTGAAAAATGTCAACTCTTCTTTAATATCCAATAAATTGTTCATTTCATGTGATTTCAATAAGAAAATTAATTACTATTATCTCTCTTCAAATCCCTACGTTTGATATACTTCTTTTATGTTCGGGAAAACATCTTAATTCTATCTAAATTATGCAATTATGTTCGCAAGGTAGATAACGTCACAGACATATATTTTTCATCAATCTAAGTATTTTCTCCGCATTGAGATCGTGTTGTCATGTTTGGTAATTTTTGTTCAGCACAAAATAAAAGGATTGCTTTCTAATTAATCCATACCAAATTTCTTTTCAGAGTCTTAACTTGAAATGGATTCACACGATATTGAGGCGCCAAAAGATCCCGGTGTCCAGAAACCTGTTCTAACGTTCGATGAAAAAGACTTTGAAGGTAGGTAAATTTAATACCCTTTACTGGGATAAACTACAAATTATATGTCATTAAATCCCCTTATATAAAAGATACATTGTGGTAAGATTAATAACACCTTTTCGCGCTTGAATGAAATATATATCTTCTGTGCTCACAGACACTAACTACTATCACGTTTCACTATACTATATACAACGATTTTTCATTAAACATAATCGATACAAAACTGGAAATCAGGGGCGTAGATAAGGTGTCCGCAGAGCTCACAAAGCAAGGGGAAGAGGCCTATGAAGATTTAGGGGGTCTCGTTTTATTAACAGAAGTCAAAGATTTTATTCGAAATTTTATGTATTTACAGCATGCCCCAAACAAAGACTGGATCTTTAATTCCACCTCTACTTTTCATTCTAGAAAAAAAATATTTTCGAGGGCCCTACACGTATATATCATTGAATCTTAATATAATTTTATGCAAATAGGTAACAAGTTTATATGAACTAGTATAATATATACCTCCTTTCATGATAACGTTGTTATTTGGCCTCCAAGAAAATAGCACCGATGCAAATCTTTATATAAACTAATGTGGTTGAGATTTGGATATCCACGTCCGAGTGGTAATTTGATTGATTGAACTTTGGGCATTGCATAGAGATCAGGTCTTCTCGTTATTTCCTTAACCTTAAGTAACTTTCTGGTGTTTACGCAACGTCTTAAGATTTGCCAGGCAATCCTAATCTAATTTCGAGGTTTTTTCGAAGTTAGGGTGGGCACCTATAGTCCAGGTACTTAAGCTAGATGCTCGAGGGCTCCAATAGACCTTCCCGAAATATTTCTGCTTTCAATTTCTAACATGTGCAGATTACATGTAAACTCGTCTCTTCCTGTAGTTCGCATCCTCTGCACCACGGTTCACTTACTCCACCTGTGTCATATAGATGCTTTTTCAGGAAATCCGTCGAGCTCCATTTCTTTGTACTTTGTTTACGTAACCAGATCCAAATCTCCCTTTTAGCAGAGCCCTTGGTAATTCCACATACGGGCTCTGGACCTATGAAGTATCTTTTAGAGCCCTCCTTGGCTAGTTCGTCGGCTATTATATTGCTCTTTGTATCCTCATGTCCTGGCACCCAAATCAGAAACTCCGTGTAGTCTCGTGCCAGTATATTTAGGGATTGTTTGCAGTCTCTAACTAGTTTTAACCTATTACAAGGTTCGAGACTGCCTTGACAGCAGCCCGGCTGTCAGTCTTTATATTTATTTTCCTCCTCATGCAACCCCTCTTTGCAATCATTTCTGCGCAGGCTGCAAAGGCGAATACCTCTGCCTGGAAGAACGTTGTATGCTTCCGCAGATTTGTAGATATCCTTTGATTAGGGCTCGATCCAAAAATACCGGCTCCTGTGCCCTAGCTAGATTTGGAATCGTTCGTGAACCAGTTATCAAAAGCAAAGATATCATTACATGTCTGGTCTCTGTTCAGTATGGAGATTCTCACCTTTTCAGTGAAGTTTTTGCAGTAATGGCCCGTCCACTATTGTACCCGTAGTATCAGTGTGCCTTTCAATACTATTGTTGGAAATGTTGCAAGTTGTTGGTTTTCAGTCTAAATATGGCATTCATAGCTTTCACAGAAAGCACCAGCGCGGGGGAGGCCCACAATGGTCTCCAAAAAAGCGGCCCCTGTGCTGTTGATTGCATTCGTTATTCCCAGCTATGTCTGTCTCTGGACAGCGGTTAGCAGTTTCATTGTGGAGGACACTTCTGTTCTCCACCAGACTACTGCCCCGTATGTTATCGCTGGTCTCAATGTGTAGCCAATGGATCATCCTCGGCTTTAGTCCCCAGGTTGTACCAGCAAATCTCCTGCAACACCAGAATAGTTGCGTAGCCTTGGTCGTTATTTTGACTAAGTGATTTTTCCAGCTCAGTTTCGCATCTAGTGTAAGACCCAGATACTTTACTTCTCTGGTTAATTATAGCTCTTGCCCAAACAGTCTAATGCCACCTAGGTCATTTGAGTTTCCTCATGTTGGTGAAAGCAACCAACCTGATTTTTTTGTGGATTAACTGGGGGTCCTTGTAAAAAGCACCATTCCGCCATCAGTCGAGGTTATCCGGTAGGATGCCAATGTTTTTAGCATTGCTTGACTGTTCAATAGAATATTAATCAGCTGGTTGTTGGTTGTTTTTTCAGTGCCTTAAGGCACATTTCCGTTTGATGTACGGTTGTAAAGTCACTTAAAGTTACTCAACACTTTGATGGTGCTAAATAGTAATGTCGGTGATTGTACATTGGCCCCAGTACCATATATTCTTATGGTTCCGTGTTTGACGATATATACCAGCTCCAGAACCTCTGATTCTTCTTGGCCTATCTGCATACCAGTTTCGGCTTTCAATCCCGGGTTTCTGTTTCGCTCTCCGCTCATCTCTATCCAAGATAACATTGGAAGGGTTGTCAAAGGGGAGTTTGGGAGTCATTATATCACCGTCCATTTCAAAGATTTCAGTCAAAATGCCTCAATTCTTGCCTCCCCTTTAATATAAATATCTAACCAGAAAAAAAAAACATTAGCCTAGTTCCCATAGCAGCTGTGGGTTTTTTGCAGCTCCAGTGACGCACAAGCCAACCTCTGTATTTTTGCGAATTTAACAATCGCCTGCCTCTGCATAATCTTTGCCCACCAAATCAGGTTGTCCTAGGCTAACATGGATCTTACTACTGTGCATCAGACGTAGTTTCAATCCCTATGTTTTTCTAATTGTTCTACAGCTTTATCTTTCAAAGAAGTTGATTCCAAATTGGCTTGCCACCAACCACTCCTAAGAATTTGACATCTTGACGGAATTATGCCGTTTCATTATGAAGAATTGGTGGTTTTGGGTCATCCATTTTTTTTTTTTTTTTTTTTCATGAAAGAAAGTAGTGTTGAGTGGTACTCAGTTTTTCGACAGCAAAACTCAATCAAAACAGCATGTGTAAATTTCGTAAAGTATATTGGCAAGAATGAAGATAAACATAATTTTTCCATTTTTTAATTTCTCTGCCACTTTTGATTGATAAATACCAGCTATCTAAGAGACGAGTTATATGCGTTGGT
The DNA here is from genome assembly GCA_004143645.1 of Protaetia brevitarsis. Classification (NCBI taxonomy): domain Eukaryota; kingdom Metazoa; phylum Arthropoda; class Insecta; order Coleoptera; family Scarabaeidae; genus Protaetia; species Protaetia brevitarsis. The sequence goes on along the minus strand of RXPK01000195.1, from coordinate 2,468,113 downwards.
GTGATATAATGAATTGGATTTAGTTTTGTCATGATTTTGTATGATAGATCTATTATTGTTGACGTAAATGGCTCACAGTCAATTGAACATAAGTTGGGGTGAGCCAGGGGTCGATTTTGGGACCACTTCTTTTTGTGCCTTTTGTTAAAGGTAATATATTTTCACGGTTAGCTTATCAATGACGCTGACGATACGTTTACCGCGGTAACAGCTGAAAGAATTAAACAATGTAAAAGTTGTGCAACTAACATCCAAAAAGCGTTTGAAGTGCCGTAGAAATAACTATATATGTAAACAATAGTATATAACTGTAAGAGTAGAGCTTTATAAACAGAATAATTCGGGATAACGTGTCCTAATTATTATGATAACACTAAACTTTTTGCTACTTAGGTGCATTGACACAAATATGGATCGAACAGCTCAGATTGAGAGTGTAATAGCGAAAATCAATAATCATTTCGTTGTACCAAAACTAAGAAATCGTTTATACCTATCAAGACTGGTTCAGATTTATTATGCAGTGGTGTATTTAAGTTTAATTATAATATTTTATGAAGTAGATAAATGGGGATGAATATACTTCCTTGTACAAAAAATTGCTATATAATAAAAACAGAATTACATATGTAGAAATATTTATCGCGAGCATAACATCTTGGCATTACCGTGCATATATCTGTATAGCTGCGCTATTTTTGCATACGAAAATAAACAATCTTTTTCAGAAAATATTTTTTAAATCGCAGACTTTATGTTATGACTAGAGTCGGGCAATTGTCCGGCGGAGCAGATACGTATTGCGACGCGGGCTTCAAATAATGTAATATAAATAAAGCAGATCAATCGTATTATTATAACTAAGTATGTATTTACAAAACATGAATCATATTAATAGAGTTGTGCAAATTTTCCTTAGGGACAAAATTGAACGAAGTGGGCGAACAAACGGGCCATCTTGCGATGCATTCGCATTTTATATCATTACATACTTAGATAAAATAAAAATGTTTACATTTTATAAGAAAAAAAGGCGCTATTGTTACTGAATTGCAATCTACGGTTCATCTGCTTTATTGGAGTACATGAGTTAGAGCGCACGTTCTGAATACGTATCTGCCGCGCCGGAAAATTTGCCCAACTCTAGTTATGACTCCTTTCACGTTCCTGTACGTACACATTAGAAGTCACCCCATTATGCCTATATATCGATATATACAATAATTTCCTTTAATACAAAAAGAATAGCAGAACAAGAAAGAATTCTAAAAATAAATTAGCAAGTTGTTGAAGAACGAGTCTTATTGTTTTGTGTTTAGTGTTTTATATATAAAATAGTTATGTAATGTATTGAAATGTTTATATTACTGCATGCTCTTATTTTCAAGAAACTTTTGCTATATCGTATACAGTTTTTGAGTTAGTAATGATATAGTCTATTCCATATTACGAATGCAATGCACACAGCTGTCCGTAATAGAACTGAGTCTTTTCTTTTAATAACACTTCTGTTCATGCCGAACTATTCCTCATATAAATTTCTTTCAAATAGAATAATTCGAGATTTTGTGTAAATTGAAGGAATTTTATCTTTATTTCTAAATATACTTTAATAGATCGAATTTAATAAAATGGAAATACCGTAGATCATTAGACACAAATATTGTCTAACAAAAAAAGTGTGAAATCATCAACATTTTTCTGCAATATTTCCGCTAGAGATCCAAAATTATAATAAGTTCTCCTGATTTTCGGAAGCTCTACAATATCAAAAATACTAAAACTGGTTGTATAGCACTGAATTTTATAAAAACTTATATCGAAAAGATTTTTTTTCCAAAATTAAAAATAGAGATGTAATCAAAGATGAGTCTTAACTGGGATACGGCATTAGCAGTTCTAAATACGTATTAGATACTTTGGAAAGATTCCCGAAATGTTTCGCGGATGGGCTCAAATTCATTATCTACGCCACTGCTGGATATAATAAGTCTATAGTTGCTTGGATATATACTTCATTTACCATAACAGACGAGGTACGTCATTACTTGCAAATTCGGGCCATGCAATGCCATATTATTAAAATAACCAACTAACATATAACTTATTCATGTTCAATTAAAGATACTATGTTGGTGCCTACTGCTTTTTAAATTGCATGCTTGTCACATCTTCCCAATGTATTCCCACCAATTTAGTCATTGCTGTCAACTGTCAAAGGGTTATATTCTGCATTTGCAGTAAAGTGTGGGAATTTGCGTTTATACTTGGTATATAATTATTTAAAATAAGTAGTTATTACAACTAAACCATATCGCAACCATTGTGTAAACAATCGAAGGAGTTAATAGTTTCGTTAATCGTGTATTTCGACGCAGAACGTGAGAACAACTGGCCATTACTCCCGTTAACTTTCGTGCGAGGAGTATAAAATCCATATATTTTTAATGTCATATTCTTTACAGTATTTCGCTTTTAGAGAGTAACGAGTGTTCTAAACATTCATGTTGCAAACATAAGCAAAATTTCATCCACGAGTAAACAAGGAATTACATCCACTAACCCAAAACGAAAATGCATACGAAATAAATGTTGTAAAAATTGATTATTCTACTTATTGTCAATGTGATATTGGAAACACAATTTATGCCAAGTACGAAAACAGTGAGTATATACAAATATTGTTTAGAGAAGTGGTTCTTTCACATACATTTTTCAGACTAACATAACACATTAAACATTTTGGACAGTGTTCTTAAAGAAAAAGACTTTTGTATAGTTGAAACACATTGTTGTGGTAGATATTATTTGTTCTCAAAGAAAGGGAAGTTTGTTAGGAAAGGATGGATGAAATATGGCAGATCGGAGGATGCATACAATAGTATAAAGCGGATTGAATTAAATTAGTCTGGAAATTTGACGTACTTGGTGTGCAACATATTGGAAACGAAATTCAGAAGTGGTAAATCAGAGAGACTGGTTTGGTTAGAGAAGAAAGTTGCATACTAATCGTTACTGTGAATACTTTAAGCGATAATGGTCCCGATTAAATTTATTATACTCACTTGTGCTTTTTTGTTATTTTTTTCCACTGCTATCATGATTAACATACTTTAAATCCTGATTTTCAAAAAGAATCATCACTAATATTAACGGTAAATGTTATTTTGAAGAGTTTGTTTATTCACCTGTCAAAAGTGTTTGACAGTTAAATAACCTAACGCTTTGTTTACATTTTGACGAACAGAAAATTTGCAACACGGTCGTGACATCATAGCAAACTGACTCACGTAGTACCTCGTCTGCTATAATAAATGAACTATATCCGATGTTAACCATCATCTTTCAAGGTTATAAATACGTCTTGTAATAAATAATATTTACATAAAATAGATAACGAAATGTTTAAAGAAGGCAAATTAAAGTAATATTTGCATGTGATTAACTGAAAAAAATTATGAATTCTATCATAAAATATCACGTGTTTATTACAGCGAATCTCGTGAAACATTCAGTATACGGAAATATTCATACGTAGATGATTTTCAGAACAGTAGCACTAAGCAGCATGTATGTATGTACGGAATTCAATGCGCGAACGCACGAGATGTATACTTTTTTGTCATTTGTCAATACTAATTACTAAAGATAATTCTATATAGTGAGGACTGCAACACTAACGGGTAAATGCATATTTCGCGTCGCCTTCCGGATTTAAAGAAACTAATTGTGTAAGACAGAAAATTTCAAATTAATTAAATTTTAAAATTTTTATTGTTTGTTCCAATTCACTCATGAAATTGTAAATTTGCCGTTCAACAAATTCCCATAATTATATCTTTGACATTTTTTCGATACTGCGCCTATATTTGATCGTAAATTTATAGTTTCCTTAGTGAATTGGAATAGTTGTAACAATATATGCAATTAAAAAAATGGATATGCAAAATAATGTTATTTAAATGTCAAATAAATTATTATAAAGATGAACATCTCAAAACGAGATATAAAAATGCTATTGTACATATCACTACTAGATTGATGTTGATTATAGTTATCCCTATCAAACTACAGAGTTGCTTATTAAGTAGTACCATGAAGAAATAAAAGAAATCAAAGTGTTTACTAGTTCAGGAAGTAAATTAAATAAAAGGTCTAGTTCCTCACAAAAATTCCTTTGATATCACAGAAGCGACTAGTTTCGTTCTAATCGAACATCATCAGGCCAGCTAAAGAAAATCCAAAAAGTCAAAAAATTGCGCGATAAGTAATTAGTAAAATATAAACTTAAATAAGAATAGGAAAATGTAAAAAAAACTTACAGAATAAAGTTCAATCAATATAAAAAAGTTAAATAATAAAATACTTACAAGTTTTAAAAATCAGTTTAAGAATAGTCAAACATTTAAAATTAAATTAAAATTAGATTGTATAAAATAAATGTTCAAAATTGTATGAAACTTGTAAAACACAAACACTGGATATTAAAAGCGAGGAGTAGATTAAAAAACTAATTGAGAACTTAAGGAAAGGTCTCTACCAATGAGCTGCTCTCTTAATATTTCTATTGCTTCTAAATTATTCAAAAGGGTACCTTTATTAGCTGTATGTAATATACGGAAATTTTGATTAATGTCGAAGGTGTAATTATTATCTTTTAAGTGTTTACCAAACAAGGAATCAACATTGGAATTGAGCTTAACACTACGTAAATGTTCTTTAATCTTTATTTCAAAGTTTCTGAATGTCCTTCCGACATATGTACAATGACACTTTGAAGGCCATACGTAGTATTTAGAAAAGAATAATAATTGTACATAATTTCTTTCATTCGGGTATATAATAATTATTTATTTTTTTAATTTACAATTTATATCTTACGTTTAAGATCTCTTTTTCATCCCTTTTCACCTTTTTTTGTTGAAATAACGAGAACCAAAGCATTTATTAGTAGGAATTCAATAATGTAAACATATATAGGGCGCTATGTTTTTTTAGAAAAATATGAGATAGTTCCAATTGAAGTTGTCTGAGTTTTCACGTTACCGACGAACACCTAGTATATTCAAGTTAAAGTACAAACACATCTCAAAGTATAAGTAAATACGTAGTAATATTAATCCTAAAATTTGATTCTCTTATTCTAAGTGGTAATCAACGATACGTGGGAAATTAACGAGTTTAGGCCTAAGACATGTCATATCTTATTTGTTTAAAATTGAATTGATCTCACAACAATTTACAAAAACTTTTCTCCTATCTGTTACTGTTAGCGATTACAGAGCAATTCGTTTCTAATGAAACACCCTGTATATATACACATAGAAAGCCGAGTCAGAGAAGTTCTCTTTTATTCATCAACCCATTTTGATTAACTTTCCAGCGCGTTGCACAAAATTACGTCATATATTTTCATCTAATATTTCGAAAGCATTCAGGTCATATTTCCGTTATTGCTGCACGACAGTTCTAATTCTACCACCCTAACATATACTTGGCTCACATCCAAATCAATTCGATAGCAATAGTAGAACTTCGTTAGCAAAATGTAAATTTTATAAATTACTCTGTTTGTTTTCTTCACAAATAAACTTAAATGTACTGATATTTATATCATTTTATAAAATATACGCCTACTGAAAATAGATTTGCCGGTCAACTTTTTGTTGGCACATAACTTTCTCCGGCAAACAATTTGCAGTTATGCGTAAATCGCTATTGCAAAAGAGATATTGTTTACAAGTTGTAATTTATGCTTTATTTGGCGTTTTAAGCGTTGTTTAAAAAAGAAACGTAAAGTTGAAAAATTGCTGAGATATTTGAAGTTTTACCGGAAGATTTAGTTCAGAAGCTTTACTATATAACGAATAGCCTAAGGTTAATTATTTGTGTATTTAAGGCATTAAAGAGCTCTTTATACGGGCAGAAAAATATTACTTGCCTGCTTTTCCCAAAAATACTTATGATGACAGCTTTAAAATTTGTAATTACATTAGTTTTTTAAGTATTCTTGTGATAACATTTAATTCTGCATCGCCTAAAATCTAAAATGCATTAATATTTTTTTCGCAATTAGCGTTATTAATAACTGCGTATACGCACTGCTTGGCTTCCGGTTTGAACTCGCATCCTGGAACTGCTTCTAGCCAACATTTCGTCCTTAATCACAAGGTACATCTTCAGGGCTGCTACTGCCGTTGCTGTTGATCTAAAACTGAAAAGAGAAATAACAGAAACTAGAACTAAAGAGTGTGACGAATTGTTTGGAGAGGATGAGAGGTTTTCAGGTGTTGTGTAAGGAATAAGCGCAATCACGGTTCAGATTATTAGGTCGTTTAGGACTATAGCAGTGAGGATTAATGGATAGGATTTAAACGGAGTTGAATTGCATTTAGTGCTCAGTCAGTGGCCAACAAACGCTTTGTTTGAAACTCGGTACACGCTTTGAAAGAATTACGATGTTTGACGAGAAAGGAATCTGAAGGTTTGGAGTTAGATTTAAAACGGTTTCGATGTTGTATTTGGATAAGATTTTTTCCTATACCGTCCGTAACACCTTTGTTGTAGGGCAGATAGGATTGATAAAAAGTGGGCTGTACTACTGATATGTTAGACCTAGGACTTCGGTGTCGGTTTATGGTACACATGATGTGGGGTCTAGGATTGTTCTTCTTGGTTGGAGTTTCGGTAAAATGGAATAGAACCCTTTGTACTAAAGAATCTATAATACGTTTTTGTGCATGGGATGATAATCTCAACAGACAGCGGTGGTATTGTGTAAGTTTGTGGTAAATGAAATGTCTCAATATTTATTCCCTATAAAAGACTTACTCAAGACAAAGTACTTACAGGAAGCGGATCTAATTCTTGCATTTATTTCATTTTCTGATTTCCATTTCCTTTTTAACGAGACTGCTAAGGATCTAAATATTTCTACTTGTGCCAGCTTCTGGCTATCGACTTACTTTTATGTTGTGCTTTTTGTTATCTGCTCTTATGCAATGACTATTTTTTTTAGTATTTGTCTCCAGTTGTGTTTTTCTATTTTTTTCTAACATCTATTTAGATTTTCTTGTAGATCTTTTTCTTTTCTCTGGCATATAAAATTCAAAAAGAAACGAGAATAACTATTTACAAAGATGTACTGAAAAATTCTTAGCCTGCTATAGAAGCATACAAAATTTGAAAGGCAAAATAATCTATTATTCAACATACTCTCCTTTTAATTTGATACATTTATTATCTTGCTCTCCAAACCAGGCCTTCACAGCTTCTTACCTCTTCGTTTGAAGAAAATTTACGACCTTTTAAACTTTTTTTCAATTGAGGGAAGACATGATAGTCGGACGGAGCCAGATCTGGTAAATAAGGGTGGTGCTCAAGTAATTCGAACCTTAAATCAACAATTGTTTGCATGACAACGTGCGATTTGTATGCAGAGGCTTTGTCCTGCAAAAACAAAACACCTTTGGACACAGAAGTCCACTTCCAGACACTATCCAGAAAATAAATTATGATTACTCCTTGGCAATCTCAAAAAACTCAAGCAAGAACTTTTCCAGCAGATTTTTGAACACGAAACTTCTTAAGCCTTGGAGAACCAGAGCGTCTCCATTCCATCATCATGGTTTTGTTTCTGGGTCGTAGGAATATACTCAAGTTTCATCCATAGTAACAATACGACTTAAGAAGTCCGCATCTTTTTTCAAACCAAGCACAAGATCGAACGCGATGCTTCCACCTTTGTACGCATTTTATGATCAACATTCAGATATTTGGGAATCCATTTTGCAGAAATTTTTCTCATGTTCAAATCAACGTGAACTATATGATGAACGCGTTAATATTAGAACACTCAGCGTCTCAGATATTCGTCTTAGCCCAATTCGAGGATCTGACAAAATCATGTCATGAACTGCATCAGCATTTTCGCAATCCAATTTTTCACGGTTTGCAATCAAAGGACATTGATCACCAAGGATGTTAAGCATGTCTTCGTAAATCTGCTTAAATACATACAGGTACTTGATGATGGCTCAATACTCCAATTTTTCGATTTTCACAATTTCGGTCGACATTCTTTTTTTCAAATTTTATTGCGCAGCTTTGGTTTGACTTTTTGACGTGAAACTTTACACTGACACTTCTGATATGTTTTTTTCGTTGCTATAGTATCGTAATATTTTCTTTATCCACGGAAACGGTCTAGGCTAACTAGATACCAATACATCCTCGTAAATTTAAAAGAGAGTTATAATTGGCTTAGCTCATCTACATATGGGTACAGACCAAGTTTAAAGATTAGTGGCAAAAGTTATGTATTTAATTTAAAAATACAGAATAGAAAACTCTACAACTTCAGAAGGAAAAAGGTAATCAGTCATTGGAAAATAATAAAGTCTGAATTCGCTGTTCTGAAATTAAGGAGTGATAACTTCAGTTTGTATCATATTCAGTAGTATTTAAACTAAAGACGGTTACTTCAAACAATTACTTTGAAATATTTTTACTTACTCAATAATTCTGTTGTTAACAATTAGTCGTGGTACAAAATAAATTATAACCGTAAAATTTAGTAGCGTGCGCGTTGGTGTGTATGAACTGTCAACAGAACTGAATAGGTTCGTCGTTTTATAGCACCAACTGGTCATTCATTCATTCATTAAGTTAGGATGGGCACTTATAGTTCAGGCACTTGAGCTAGGTGCTCATTGTACCGTCCCTATTAAATCTGTTACTTCCACTCGAGCAGCTTGGTGCTCTCTATAATACCTAGTATCTTGCCCAGTGAAAACTTGAGAACCTTCGAGGGCTCCAATAGATCCTTCCCGAAATATTTCTGCCTGAGTACTTTCAATTCCTCACATGTGCAGATTACATGTGAAGTCGTTTTCTCCTGTAGTTCGCATCTTCTGCACCACGGTTCGCTTACTCGACCTGTGTTGTATAGATGCTTTTTCAGCGGCCAGTGTCCAGTTACCAGCCCAGTAATGATTTTAACTTCTTCCTTGCTGCGTCTGAGTAAGTTATCAGAGAATCTAGCATACCCATCCCCTATTAGCGCTTTAGTATGGATTTGACCTTCAGTCGACCTCCATTTCTTTGTATTTTCTTTATCTAACCAGTCTAGATCGCGCTTCCTGCAGAGTCCTTAATAATCCCACATACGGGCTTTGGACCTATGAAGTGTCTTTTAGAGCCCTCCTCCGCTGGTTCGTCGGCAATTACATTGCCCTTTATATTCTTAGGTTCCGGCACCCAAATCAGAGACACCGTGTAGTCCCGTGCCAGTGTATTGAAGGATTGTTTGCAGTCTCTAACTAGTTTTGACCTAGCTACAGGGTTTGAGACTGACTTGATAGCAGTCTGGCTGTCAGCCATTATATTTATTTTCCTCCTCATGTAGCCTCCCCCCTCTCCTCCCTGCAATCACCTCTACATAGGCTGCGAGGGCGAATACCTCTGCCTGGAAGACCGTTATATGCTTCCCCAGGCTTATGGATATCCTTTGATTAGGGCTAGATCCACGAATACATCATTGGTAACCGCAGAATATTTTGCTGTACGATTCTCAACGAAGTTAAACATATTAATCTTCCATTACTACGCCAATCTTTTTATTATAAATAGTCTTATTATCACAATGTTGATCAATACTGCCACAGCAAGTACTAGTAAAAACATTTGCCAACAGTGTGAAATATAATGTGTGCCAAATTTTCCTACAACGACTAGTATTAGATGAAAAACATGTACATGAGGGCCCAATTGTTTGTATTACAAAATCGTTAGTACTGCGCTCTCTTTCTCTCTGTGTACGACCCGCCTAAACAAAGGAAGGTGGTTATTATACCTCTTCACACGGTTAACAAAAAATAAGTTGTATTTGGCGTGTTTTCGTGCCTGTCGTAATAAATTCCCGCGTTTTATGATCTGCGGCAACGCGGTGTCGCGACCAAAATGAAAATCACGCAAAGAATAACACACGCGTCGTCTACAGAATTACGAAGTTAAATTCAGCCAGATGAGACTGTCTAGTATCGATTCGACTGGCTGCCGCTCCAACGCGGAATGCCCGCACATTCTCGTATCATCGTCGTCCCGAGGTTCATTGACAGCGCTACCGGAAGAGGCTTTGTACTTTATCGAATCTGTTGGCGTTTTCACGCGCCCGATTAGATTCATACGTTTGCGTACCGCAGACCGCACATATTCTCCTGAAAAGGTTTAAGCTCGAAAGCTTAAAGGGTAAATGTGAATCACATGCGTTAGCGCTTATTATAGCCACATAAATTCAATGTTCGCTTGGATGCATATGCTGTATACGTGATGTGAACGCATACATAGATGCTGAAGGCTGAGTAGGAATGTATATTATGTCTACTAAGCGAGCAGCTGTTTCATAAGGTTAGCAGCAAACTAGTTGCATATTTTGTTGCCAATTTGTTACATAAGAATTGATTCTATTGCTCCAATCGTTTGTTAGATATACTTCTTTAAGAATTCCGGAATTTAGGTTCCCATTTGTATATTGTACTGATATTCATCAGTCCAAGTTAATTTGGAAATGAAACTCGTTTAGTGGCACGAACAAATAAATTCACAGACACCGATTTCATTTATCCGCATAAAATCGTGAAACTTCCGTTGTATTCCGCCCTACAAGGTACAATGGACTGAAATCGGAAAATGTGGACTTACGGAAAACTAATCACATTCTACTAGTCGAAACGCTGCTTTTATATCATTGTATTTTTTTCTTTTTTTGTAAATTTAATACTTAAAATATTGTGGTCCAAACCTTTTTTTAAATATTTGTAGCTTAGGGAATCAAATATTTTTATCTTAATGGAAAAAAGTGATTATGTATTTATGTTCTAGCCCTTAAAACGATCATGTTTATGTTTATGCCATGTGTGTTTTTTTTTTTAATAAAAGCAGTATTTAGAAAGTTATGATGCTTAGGAGTCTTTCTTATGTGGAAAAAGTTCTCATTTACTCAAAATATAATATTTAGTTATTAGTTGTTTAGGAGGCGGTATAGCAAACATGATTAGCTTGAAGATGAATGATGTCTCATGCTTCGACCTCGGTTAAATAACACTAGAACTTCTTTTTTTTTTAAACAAAATTGCATTTTTTATTCTACAAGGTAAAAATCACGAGGTGCATTCTTTTCCAGTGGTAGGTCCAGTAAACCTCCATCTTAAATAAAATAAGAATTTATTAATTACACATAAATATAAAGATACAATTATAATTAAAATTAAACTGCAGCTCGCAAGAACTGGTGTTGATAAAAATTTGATATAAAATTTTTGAGTTGTTTTGCTAGTACTTGCTTCTAGCTTTCCTATCAACACCTCGAAATTTGTGAAATTACTGTAAAATTGTACACTAAATTATGTTGTTGTAATTACATGGCTTCTAGTGTACATAAAATTCTCGTGTATGGACAGCTATTATCAAAACTTTGAATTAATTCCAATCGGAAAACTGTCAAAGGAGGCTGTCGAATCTAGAAACAAAAATATCTGAAGATTCATCACGGTTACTTTCAAAAACTCTGTAGAGAGGCCATGAATAAAAAAAAAAAAAATAATTTAGTAGCGCCCCAGATTATTTAGGAGGCACAAAACGTTGACTGAAGATGCCATAGCTTTATTGAATTTGCACCAACGATTCCAACAATATCGAGAAATATAGCATACAATTTGTAGACATATACTGACTCTGAATACGACCGTGATGACAACTAAATAATTTAAATTTTAATTAAAAAGTCCTTCTTTATTATTTTGCGCTATAATCTATATAATGAAACTACTGCACTCGTATATTGACATGTAATGATTAAATTCTTGCTCCATTTAACATGAATTGGGAATACCATTGAGAAAAACCCATATTTTACTGATATACTAGTAAGTAAAATATTGTTTTTGATGTCTTATCTTATAGGATAAAATAGTTCAAATGTAAATTTGACCAATTTTTGAAAAAGATAAGTGTGGACATGAGTTCATCTTAAAGCTAATCACGCTGGCTATGCTATCTCCTAAAGTATATTTTGAAAATATTTTAATTACAATAGATTTTCAAGGAAAAGCAAGAAACAAATTAATTAATTATTCAATGTATCGTCTTCCTTTAAATCTTCTTCAAGTAATTTTTCAATATACCATGATTGCATCGCAATATGCATATGATCTTAACAAGATTTCTTGACGTCACATTAACAAACCATGGTCTTCTTAAAATGTGTGGTTGTAAATTTTTATAAAATGTTCCAGTATTCTGACACGTAAAGTATGATTGGAATTCATTAAATATATTTCTGCGTATTGATCTACAAATATCTTTGAAAGACAAAATATGGTCTAATTGATTACCGTGTATACAATCCATTTTTGCAAATTCATCAGCAATTTCGTTACAGTGACTTTTGAATGCCCTTTAATCCATAAAATTTCAATTGGAAGGTCAAAATGATAAGCTTCTTGATATATGGAAATGATTATTGGATTGATCTTCGAACTGATTTTATTCTTATTGCATCTGTGGTGCATTTACTATCTGTGACTATTAAGACAGATTGATTCACACGTATCAATATTAAATATTTCAAGGCTTCATGTATAGCAATGAGCTCTGAGGAATATATGGATCTTGTACTTTTTAGTTTAAAACTTTGTTTAAAGTTTTTTTGAGGATCATAAAATGCGCATCCAAAACAATCCTGTATGTTTTGATCCATCTGTGTATATGATATAAGACCCATTCCATTTCTCTTGTATGAAAGTTTCAAATTTCTCGTTGATTGATAAGGATGTTGATGATATCAGTGTATCATAATGCCATCCTTTTATAGGAACACAAAAAAACTTGAACGATATATCAAAAACGTTACATTTGCTGATGTTTGGAAGAAGTTTTAAAGAATCTACAAGGTGGTAACTAGCAACTAATATGAGTGATTTTCTATTAATCCAATATTTTGCAGTGAAATCTTGAAGAAAAGGGTTATAAATTGTAATTAATGTGTCGTCTCTTCTAGATGAACATTTTACCAGATAGTTAGCGCCTAGCATGTTTCTTCTTAAGCGTAAAGGTAGTTCGCACGTCTCAAGCTTTCTCAGGATGTTGTCATTTGCGTAAACAGGTGAACAACAGGTGAACAAACAATCAATCAAATATTGATATGGTAGTTGCCTATAAAATAAGAGGCAAATAGAAGGATCAGCAGACCATTTAGTGTTTGAAATCATTTTAAGAATATTCAATGATTTTTCAGCTCTCCCTACCAGATAATTGACATATTTATGCCAGAGGAGCTTATTATCCAGAATAATTCCCAAAAATTTATGATCTTTTGTGTGTGTTAATGAAATATTTGCAAAAGTGATTTGTGTAGGATATTGATGTCTAGATCTGGAGAAAGTCATAGTATTAGTTTTTTCAGCAGATACATATAATCCTTTATTGGCCAGATAGAAAATTAGTTGTTTAAAACCAATATAACTTTCTCAGCATTAAACATGCCGAAAATAATAATTATAACAATAACATTTACTAACAATAATAATAATACATTGTAATTCATAATCTCCCAAATAAAAATTATTCAGCCGTTTGAAACGTTTATGTACAAAGTAGTTTAGCTAGGTTAGGTTAGCTAGTTTTCTTTTAAATTACTTTAAAAGAAGTGAAGATGAATATAAGGAATGTTACAGCAAATTCGTGGAGAATGTAACTAATTTTACACCCAAGAATAAAAAATATACAGGGTGTTCTACTTGAAAAAGTTAAGTTTGCAACTTTCCAAATTCTTTGATGTGTTATCAACTTTTAGGCATCCTGTATAATAAGAGGGCGATTTTCTACTAAGTCTTGGTGAAACAATGTTAGTATTTGGTACTGTTAAAATGCGAGACCTCTGACACTTAAAGCAAGTAAAAATTAATCAATTATATACAACAGAATACGAAATACAAATTTTTACTAAAATAGTAACACCTTAGAAACAGTTGAAGGTACTATAAGAATTGTCATGGAATATTTTACCTAAATTCAAAAATTGAATAATATGTTGAGGGTTCCGTTTAAAATAATAAAGTTCATGGCGATTTCTAGTTAACCGGTAGTGTAATAAATTTGAAAATATAGTAAAAAGAAAGCAAATAGAAACTGCAAATCCCAAATTATAAAAATAGAAAATTTTCGTTAAATATAAAAGCATAGCCACTTCTTTGGAAAACCTTGTATTATAGCATTATATTGTATTTGCCTATAGTTCTAAAAATGATTTTTTTCTTTGCATTTCAACGAATTCATATTATTGTCCTACTGTTGCAGCTACCATTTTTTACTAATGTTTTCAGCATTCCTTGAAACGGACTGATAAAATGTATTTTCCTTAAGCGTAGGCTTTTAAAGACTTATTTAATTTGTTTTCAGTATTCCACGTCAACAAAGTTTTCCGCTTTCCTTTTTCTTTCAAAACCTTCACAAAAATTCCATTAACCAAACAATGTCTCCTCGTGTTTCCGATTATTTGAAATTCAAAACAACGTCAGCGTTTCCAATCTTACGCCATCCCCAGCTCTCCTTCCCTAAGCCAATATCATCCTCAAGTTGTTAGGATCACGCGACGTATAAATTACAAAAACGCGTCGTTGCAATTTATTTAATTACTTTTCTTCTTTTGCAGGTCACAGAGCCCATTCTGTCTTCGTAGGTGTGCACGTGCCCGGAGAGCGTAGACACTCGCACAGAAGACACAAACACCATCACAGGGGTTCCATTAGCGATCGATCAGAGGATGATAGACCCAGTAAGTTCTGCCATCGTTAAATCAAGCAGCGATTGCAACATTTCGTGCCTAATTCGTGACACGAAGCCGTTATCATTAATCCCATTGACAACAACTTTGTTATGGAATTAGAGTAAACATATTATCGGAACACCTAACCTCCAGCAATCAGATATAAATCAAATGTTAATGATTCTTATAAATCTTTAGGCGAATTTCCGCGACATAATCTAAATTTATGTTAGATTATGACCCCCAGCTCCAAAACTGTAACCAGCCGACCACTTCTTCTTCTTCTTGACATAATCCAACATACATTCCTTGGGACCAGCCTATGATAGATTATGCTTGAGAGATGACGTCATATGTAATCCCCTCACGAGGCATCGTTCGCGAAAACGCTAGGTTTACACATAATTTTCAGCTAGATTATGTCGCGAAAAATCGCTTTTTATGTTGTAAGCATTGGTAGTTACGCTTCAATGCATCACTTCGAATAAATTTGCAATTATAATACAAGGATTATATTAGATTAGGATTGGGGTGGCCTATGGACCTGTTTCACCGCGACCTTTTCAGATCTATTGTGATCCCCTTTTTCCTATAGGACGCTCTCTAATTTTGCCCTCTTAATTAGGCCTATCATCTGTGAGAGCGGCTTCTTTATGTACCTACTAGCTGTGGGGTTCTCCTCCCCATTATTAGAAACCTTGTCCTCGCCAGGCTTTCACATTGGCACAGCACATGAACTGGAGCTTCTTCCTAATGTAAGGAACTTATTAGATATTCTTCACTCAATTGAGTGTACTTCTTTTTTGAAGGCGGGAATGATATTGGGTTAATTTTGACAAAACTTTGGTGGTTTGGAAACAGATTACGTGGTTTCTATTCGGAAAGGCATGTTCAGCGACTGCTAATTTATTAGTTCGTCCTAGTCGACAATTCTTCTTTCTTGTGTTTCTTAACCTTTGTTTAACACCACCGTTAGTGATAATCCAAAGAAAACAACTTGCACATATGAGTGAGAGAGAAGACAGTGCGATAATTGGGTGAGGGACGTATAGGGCAATATCTTCATTCTCACTCAAACTTGACAGGTTGTTCTTTCTTTGACTGTATTAATGTAAACAAATCCACAAGAATACGATTTTTTATAAACGCTAGAAGGCAAAAAAAGGTTTCTTTGGTCTTTGACAAAATATAATTGACTTTTATGCTGTATTTTGGGCCGCTTACATACCATACGTTGCTCAAGTGATCTTCCGATTCATTGTCTTACATTCTTCACACATGGCCAAGAAACATGTACCTTGTCTATTCGAATGTCGCTTTGTTAATGCTCCTTCATTGTTTCTGTGATATAGAGATAGCCACAAAAGATGTGTGAGTTGTCAAGTAATTTTATCTGAGTGACACATTATTTAAAAGCGAGTTCTTCATGGTCGGCCACAGTTACTGGCAACATATCCGAAAGAAATTTCAATACACCACCCCTAAGCCTGGTTAGATTACTACTAATGACTAAGTAGAAGTACCGGCTGCACTTGTTATGGATTTGAAGAAAGTATTGTTGGGTTCATTCATTCATTCATTCATTCATTCATTCATTATCATTTAAAGATTAGGGTGGGCACTTAATGTCAGGGCACTTGAGCTAGGTGTTCATTGTACCATCCCTATTAATTCTCTTTTTTCCACTCGAGCAGCTTGGTGTTCTCTATAAAGCCCAGTGTGGGCTCCAATATATCCTTTCCTTAATATTTCGGCCCGAATACCTTCAGTTCCTCACATGTGCAGATTACATGTAAACTCGCCTCCTCCTGTAGTTCGCATCTTCTACAGATTGTTGGATTATTAACCAATGGATTAAATGAAATTCGTGTTGTTATTCGCCTAAGCTTTCGCGATTAATTTATTGTTTCTTCAAAGACAAAAAAGTGGAATAATTAAACAAGTCATAAATTAACACATAAATTATGTACATATTCAACAAAACTAGTTTACATGACACTGTAAACAGAGAACCACAGATTCAGAAGGTAAGGTTAAAGTAAAGGTATTGGAAAATGCTCAATTTCGCTGCTTCCCGTTCGTTTTTTTTACATTGTATTGTCATACATCCTATAATAGCAATTCTTTCCTTAATTAAATTGACGATAGAATTTTTTTTTTAAAATACCGAAAACGAATTCGTATTCTGTCAAGGGGAACTTCGTTGTATGTCGTTGTAATAGATTTGTACAATGATGTCAATTTTAATAATTTTTCATAAGCTTTTAAGATACAAATAAGGATAAAAATTGAAAAAGTTTAAATGGAAAATATTTGCAAGAAATAAGAAGCTTTCATCGCACGGAATTCAAAAGGCTTTGAATGAATTTCAGGACTTGAAACCGTTAAAACGCGTTCAAGCATTAATTCGGTTCACTGTTAAATTTTAAATTTAACTAGCATCGAACGCTTTCAAGATATTGCTTATTCAGTACGAGTTAGCTCGTAATTAGTTACGAAAGATTATTTACGAGAAATTCAGAATAACATAACTTTATATAAATGCAAGTCATTTGATATGCAAGTCATAGTAGGCTAAAAATTTTACCAACTGTGTAACCGTCTTTTTTACCAGCATCAACAAACCTGAAACCTCTCGAGAGACGTCTAAAAATAAAGGAAGCGGAAAACAAACACTTTTAGGTTTCCTTAACAGTTACAAAAAATCAATGCCAAGGATAACACCATAAAAGCGCTTGACAATTTTGACAGAAAAAAGCCTTAAAGCTATACACTATTAATTCCTTTATGGCCAGCACTCAGTTCTTTTTTTGTAATACTGCGGTTATCTTTAAAGAACACCAATAATACAATTTTTAGTTTTTGGAGTTTACAAGTAAAGACGAACTTCTAATTTTTAGTGAAGATATAAATTATTATATATGTTTTGACTTTTCAAAGGTAGCAATTGGAAGTTTTCTTTTCTTGCAATTTTATTTACATAACCACATTTCGTTGCTCATGTTAGCAACATTTTCAATGGCTACATATATGTATATGTGGTCCATACATAGGCGCTGTAAACTTTTTATGTTAACATCCTGAAGGCAGGAAGGAAGAAAATTTTATATATGATTAACAAAGAAAATAGATTTCAAGAATAACAGATAAAGCTTAAAAATGTTGCACCAAGTCTGGCTATGTAAATAAAATTATTAAAAGATTGTTATATCCAATTACAACCTAAGAGAATCCAACCCTAAAAGATATATACAGGGTGAGTCGTGAGGAATCGACCAAACTTTAGGAGTGTATTCTACAGGTGAAAATAATGTAAAAAAACTCAAATGTTGTTATCTGATTTTTGTTTGTTTTCGAGTTATAGCGTAATTAAAAATAAACAAAATTTCATACATTAAAGTTTTGGTATTCTATTGGTATTATCGTTCTTTATAATATATTTTCAAAAATACTGCCATTCATTTCTAAACATTTTCTACATCGTCTACCAAGAGCGCTGATTGCGTCAGGTTGATGTTTGATATTGTCAGCAGCATTCCTATTCCGTTGAATTAGTGCAGTACGAGTGTCCACTCTTACTTGATACACTTCATTTTTCAACCAGCTCCATAAACAATAATCGAGTGGCGTGAGGTCTGGAGCCCTAGGAGGCCAACCAATGTTACTACCACGACAAATCCAACTGCCTAGCAACCTTTCATCCAAATGTTGTTTGACCGCACGAGCGTAATGTGCAGGGGCTCCATCGTGCAGGTAGAACATTTGGATTCTGATGTTTATGGAAACATCCTGTAGCAGTCCGTGCAGTTCATTTTCTAAAAAATATAAATAGGTGTCTCCCGTGAGGCGATTCCCAAAAATGTAAGGACCAATTAAGAAACCATCGATCAGACCACACCATATGTTTACCGAAAATTTATGTTGAAAGTTACTTTCGACTGTTGCGTGTGGATTTTCGTCTGACCATACATGATGGTTATGACAATTATTAATACCGTCACGGGTGAATGTTTATTTTCACCCCCTAGAATACACTCCAACAGTTGGGTAGATTCCTCACGACTCGCCCTGTATAATACTTAGCAGTAAAGTACAATACAATGAGGTAAATTCACATAAATATCTGTATTAAAAGACCATCAAACAAGAAGTCTGAAGAAATACTGCAATCAATAGGAATTAATGCGGTTGGTTAAGATTCTAGGAATCTACTATCCGGTTCTCGGATCCGAATCCACTATTCGATTCTCAGATCCGAAAAAGATATAAATTATCGACCAACTCAATATCAGTGTGTGTACTATATGCACACTTTCACTTTGCATTACATGGGTGTTCCACAAAACTTAATGATTATTGTACCAGATACGAAGTTTTGGATAGCGGATCCGTATCTGACGTTTCGGATAATGGATTCGGATGGTATCGGATAGCGGATCCGGATAGTAAATTATCCAAATCCAAAATTATTCGAATCCAGATAAAAACACTAGTAGAAATTACTTTCGTAGAACACTATACACTGAAATTGACATCAACAGTGGAGATACCAACTTCAGACTGTGTAATGGGATGACAGAGTACGCTTCTATGTGAATGCGATGCTTTTGACGCAGAAACGAACAATTATTGACAAGCCTGATATGAACTCGAACATTACTTTGATCAACCAGACTGATTGTGAGACCTGTGCAGATTAGTGCAGTATATATAGGATATTGCAATCGCTGGTATAATTTAATACGTAAGAGAAATGGGAGATTAATTACAAAAGCCAAGAGTCTGCAGTATTTCCGAAAATTTTGACAGACGGCTTCCACGGCTATAAAGGGTAGTAAAGTCAATAGAAAAGTAAAAGCAAAGTATAAATAAAAACTGCTGAATAATGGATTATGTTCGCCGCCAAAAGGGTTACGCTTTAAATATTTGATTAATAATAAAGTTAAAGAAACATTTCAATCACAAGGGACATATTGAACCCTTTCACTGTAAAAACATGACAACTAAACAGAAGCGCTTGCAAAATATAAAAACGCTCTGTAGGATTTTCTTCACGTTATAAGCATTTTTACGAATTGTTTTTAGGGAACATTTTCAAGAGTTATAAGTAGAATCCTCACAAATAAATAATGTAAACTTTATCATTTCCACTCTCTCAATACAACTGAAATATAGAAGCTTTTGCATTCCACGTGAATTAGCGAAAATAAAACAAATTTAATTTAATTGTGTTTCACGTCGTCTACAACATGAATGAAGTTTTTCGCAAGCTCTTTGCATTGCTAAGCTTTTCTCAGAAAACGACTAATTACGACAGTTCTGAGAATACTAGAGGCATGCTAAATTTTTTTTTTTCTCGATTTTAATAAATGTTTATAAACAGTGTTCCTGTAGGACTTGATATAGTTATACCTCATGGATAACGTTGCAAATCGATTTCCCAAACCTTCGTATGAGTCAACTGGCAAACACAGCGTGATGCATGAACTGTTGCGTCATATTCTTTATTTGTTACCTACTTTAATTTATTACGCTGAAATACCACAAAATTCTGGCAAAATTTATCATTGGAGATTAGCATATTGTTCTCAAAGAGTACATTAATAATATAATCGTCATTCTGCTGCAAGACCTCTTACAAACCAACCTACTACCTATTTTCTACTGCATTTTCCTTTCATTAAGAAAAAAATTAGTTAATCATAGAATCGCATCCATGATAATTATTCGCCGAAAATTAATTTAACATCAAACTTATTTCGTTGATTTGGCCGCATTTCAAGTTCGACTAGATTAGAATAGGGTTGAACATACAGACCCATTTTGATCGCGATTTTAGTGATTCCCTTTATTTTGGAACACGTTCTCCAATTTTGCTTTCATACCTAGGTCTCAATTATTTATAAAAACGTAGTTAGCTACTCTTGAGATTGCAGAATCTAGTATTAGAAACCTTGTCGTTACCAAACCGTGGCAATAGCACAAAATATTAATTAGGATATTCTCGTCGTCTTGGCAGAGTCTGTAAGTAGCATTCTCTGTATGTGGGTGGTGTAAAAAAATTGTTTCATCTATCTACAATTGTCAATTAGCAGCCCTACTATCATTTCACTCATCTTCTCTACATTTAGGTGTCCTTAAAATATGTTTTGCTCGTTTTATTGTGTCTCCATTAGTTAATACACTTCTGATATGGAAATACAAATGATATTCTTCAGCAATCGCCGCCTGACTTGTTCCAAACTGACAATGAGTATGTTCTCAAGCATGCAGACTGACAAAATTTTCCCTATTACGTTCTAACATACAATCAATTTTTATTTTAACTCCAACAATCTTTTATAATATTCGGCCTGAGTATCAGACTATTTTTATGTGGAATAACCTTATTTTAAAAGCTAGGTAAGCATTCAAAAATTTGTAAATTAAAAGTAAAATAGGTCAACCTGTCTTCCTTCAACTACCAAGCAGTTAATTTTTTTCATTTCTCCAACCTTCGATAATCTTAAACTTGCCCTTTTCTACTTATTTTATTTATTCTTCCCAACGTGAGCACAGATCCATTCTCTTTATCGCAATATTCCTTCTTATGGAAACCATTTAATCCTTGTGGTTCCTGTACTACGACATTGTAAATTATTTTATATGATTTTAGTACTAATATGCTATTTTATTTACAATTGAATACGATAAAAAATAACTGGCATGACATTCCATGCACGTTCTGTGTTTTGTAAAATATTACACGTTTCTGTTCGCATCATTTCGTTACGCAATTCTACCAAGTCATACAGAATTCTTCACCTCACTTTAGAATTAGTGATGAACGTATCTTGAAATAGGAGAGCATAATATTAATTTTCAGAGCTACTGGGACGTCGCCGTTTGAGTGTTAGAGAAGATGGTGAAATATGTAAGCTTCGCATTTGTGTTTCTGTGATTTAAAGTCCAATTTGTGTGTGTTTCTTTAAACGTAAGAGCTTTTGTGCACTATTAACAAATTCTAAAATAAACTTACTTAAGCATTTTTTTTTATATTGTACATGGCCTGTCTATCTTTGTATGTCTGCTATTCTGCTATTTAGAAGAATAACATTTTAACAGCTTATACAGGTTGATTCATTTTCGATCCTTACCAATTACTGAAGTTTAGATAGAAAGTTTAAATTTGGCAAAGTGTCTAAATTTTGTGTAAGTTGCGAATATAAAGATAAAAGTCACCTGCGACAAATGACGTTCAGTTTGCTTTAGAAAAAAAAGTTAATTTTCTTTTGTTGTTTCTAACACCTTTATTTGACCTTGTAGAAAGAAATTAAAAATATATAATTAAAGCCACCCTTAATTTTCTATCTACTACCTTTTTTTTACTAATTTTTGAAGGTTTCTGGTCACTTTTTTTATAACTGTATATATCAAGTTATCATTTTTTTTTTTTATATCATGCTTTAGTTAGCGTAGAAATTATTTAAAGACTAAGTAAACCATATAAGATTTTAAACTCTCTAGTCCAATAAAATATTACGTGATTTTAAGGAAGTGCAGACCTATTCTATTTATTTATTTTTTGTCAGTAAAACAGAGGCGTGCTGATCTTAAAATCAAATTTTCTCCACCAGCAGCCGTTACCTTTAGATGCTATCTTATAAAAGCATGCCGCGTATCTCGGAAAGTATAAGGTTTAGAAAAGATTTTTACAGGTACTTTTTGTAGAAAATTGAATATTCTGCAATTTTACTACAATGACCTTTTATCGTAAATGTGAAAATAACAAAGTTATGAGTGAAAGAAGGGAAAATTTTTGAACACATTCTTTCATCATTAACTTTATGGCTAAAATACATTGTAAAGAATTAAGTTTTCTACAAGTAAACTAGAAACACTTTTGTTGTAGGCTGTTAGATTAAAGAAACTATAGATAAAATTGAAATGCATCGAAGGAAAAAATATTATTTTAACAATCTCTGAAAATACAGCAGTGTACCAGTAGCGAATATAAGATGTGTGTTTTTATTTCTTCTCTGCAAGGTCAAACGACAAGTTAGAGAATAAAATGAACTTTTAACGTCATTTATAACGAATTCATTTTATTTTTAGGTTCATCATAATTAAAAGAAAAACTTAACAAACTTTGCAAATTTTAAACCCATCTTGTACCTTAAGCAAGATCCTCATTGCAATGGTCGAAAATGAATCTGTCTGAGTATTTCATGCTTGTTATTTATAAACCTGGCCAACCACTTCAGTCTAAAGACTTGGAAATTATACTCATCCGTTCCTTTTTAAGAGAAAATGAGTAACCAATACATGCAATTTTTCGAAATTATTAATGGATTATGCATTAACATTTAGCTGTGTAGGATTCTCAAGAGTTAATCTCGTATGATCTACCATACTAATTCCATTCGATTATTTGTCGAATATATTGCGTCCCTCATATTTGATATATGTGCTTCATTTAAAGAAAGAATGGTCTATTTTTAGTATACTAGGTCCTGTCTAACCGCATTACAGAGTTCTTAAACATAAAGGTAATTATAAATCTATATCAAAAAATGGTGACGTCCAGAATACATTGTGTAAGTCCATCGTTAAAGCTAAACAATATGGCTTTTCTATAACGATATATATATCACATGGAAAACACCTGTCTGCACATAAAATATAGTGCGGGCAACCCTTGAATCGCTAACTGAAGTGGTTGGCCCAAGCATCATTTTGATGCTAGTTACTACGAAACTATTTAAGAGTTGTATTTATATATCATCAGCATGTGCTGTTAACAGCATAACATTACTTATTAATATTTAGCTAATAGACAGAATGTCCCACGACAAACTGCAGCGATATACAGAAGACTATTCATCGGGGAAATTTGAAAATATGGTAGTACATTGATAGTTATTTGGCGCAATCCAGCAAAAATGTGTGCAAGTCTCTATATAGTATTTCTAGTAGTTATACAATTTCCTTATTTTAAGTAGAATATCCTGTATATTCTTGACTAAATAATTATGTATGATGAAATTTAAACCAATTGGTTAACTGAAAAATGTGAACTGTTTAAGTTAACTATAGAATAAGAGTTAACCTTTGAAAAAGGCCGAAGTGGTGGAAACGTCAGGCAAGAAAAAAAAATAAAAATGATTTACTGAAATTAAAGATAATTTGGGGCCACTAATACTCACGATTTTTATTTACTAATCCTGTATTTTTTTATATTTTTGAATTGCCCTTAAAATTCTTTAAAACTTACATTAAGACAAAGGTTTGCAAGTGTGGCAATCACGGGAGCAATATCTTCTTCCCCGTCATTCGCACTGGAAGTTCTTCAGGAGCTACAACCTTTACATATTGTTGTAGAAAGATCAGACTTAATGCCTGCCGTGTTTAGAAAACAAGGAAACAGTTGAGCCTATTTTCTACCCCTGTCCGGCTGCTACAAGAATCAAGTATGTAATCTTCGAAAAGGCTGACCCTTCTCTAGAAGATTTGAAAACAATCTCATTCAGCAAGATACTGGGCCACCTTAAAGGCCTGAAGTTGTTGGATGAACCGTAAGATAACATTCGCTCTACAATAGACCCTAGTGGTCGCAATAAACCGGACATTAATCGAACCATGTCGATGTTATTTCTCACTAAACTAAACCAAGCTAACTAACCGAATTTTCAGATTTTGGGGTGAATAGTTTTCCATATATCGATCGCTACAGTTCGTCGTAACATAGTTCGCTGTATAGTTTACATGTCCTAACAATGGTTTTACTTTAAGTGTGCTGTTAATATTTGCTGTAGGAAATCATCCGGCACAGTGATTCAGAAACTGGAAGAATGCAGATTCTGCATCAGTTTGTGTAAAGACTTAAATAGATTAACCTTTAATATAAACTTTACTTTACTCTACGTTTTACGTCGATAAATAGTTCTTTTGCATCTTTTTTTATTTGATACATTTTTCAGCATCTTTAAATTTTACAGATTTTTTTATATAATCTCCTTCTTCACTTTAAAGCAGCTTACCTTACTGTTCTAGTCAGAGCTACAATTCATTGTTGTACCAATAGGCTCCTTCATCTTCTGTTCTTTCTTCAGTCACTCCACCCGCTCAAAGGGTCCAGTTTATCCTCGGAGAAGACGTGGACGATGGCGCGCACGAGAGCCATCCCATATTCTCGGAAATGGAAGAACTTGTCGGTGAGGGGAGGAAATGGAATGGAAGGAAACCGCCAGATGGATAAAGTTCGAAGAAGACGTGGAAGAAGGCGGAAACCGTTGGTCAAAACCGCACGTCGCCACCCTCTCTTTGCATTCCCTATTCGAATTGAGGAGTTTAATATTGAACGGCACCGTGATACTAGACATGGAAGCGACGCAGGTGGATCAAATCTCCGATATTATCATTGAGAATATGGTGAATGCTGGTACATTAGCCATAGATCAGAAGGACAAAGTGAAGGATGCGTTATTGAGGAGGCATAGGCATCAACACCAGACGAAGAAACACGTGCTTCCTATAATCAGGTCTTTTGCTGAAATAGGAAGGAACCATTCGACTTCCAAAAGTATGTACTGGTTAGAGGTTTTAATTATGTGCTTATATAGATGAGAGTAGGGCTTTAAAATCTTGAAAGAAATACTAATTTTAACCCCAACACTGGACTGATAAAACTCTTCAGTCGGATTCAATTCAATCTACAATATTAATACTCACATACTGAAATAGATAGCGAAGTCTTCTATTAAAATTAGTATTTCATTTCAGAAATCCAGCTCTGATTTATTCTAAACAAAAAAGCAATTAACCTATGTATATATTTAGCTCTAAACTTCTTCTTTCTAAGTCAATAACCAGTTAGGTAATCAAACTTACAACGAACCAAACACTACTCCGATGGATCTTTAAAATTAAATATTAATAAGCAATTGTTTACAACTTAATAACGACCACTCTTACATAGTTCTTAACAGCCGCACTCAGATGGATGTGTAAATTTCTGTATAATAGGGAAGAAAAAGAAGAGCAAAAAAGCACGGAAAAATGTCCAAATATTGGAGAAAACAGAAGCCACACAAAAGAGAAACGGTTCTTACGTTTCCATTCCAGGTTAGATTTTATTTTCTGACGATACGTGAGCTTCGTTTACATGCACGTTCAAAAATAATATTAAAAAAAAAATAAACAGTATGCGCATTCGTTGATATAAACATGCATCATAAATAGATGGCTCTGAAATTACTCGTGCAGAATTAAATGCAAATTGTAGTTCAAATTGTGTAGCTTCCAATACGTTTTTGTCGTGTTTGTGTTCTCTGTTTTTTATTTTTTGTATAAACTGTAAATAAAGTTCTTATGGCTAGTAGTTTCAAAGTTTTGTGGCAATAAACATTGCTACTAAGGTTACAACATTTCTGGTTTCGTTTAGAAATTCCTCAGAATTTTAATAAATTCTAAAACATATACATTAAGTTATCAAAGCCTATTAAAATACATTATGTAAAATTATCTGATCAAGATTCTTCGCAGGTAAGTAACTTGTGCAAGATATCTTTGGAAAAAGTTGCAATAAGCATTACACATATCTAAAGGAAACAAAATGTATTATTAAACCACTATCTAAAATAACTAAATATTCATAGGAAGTTTATCTAGACAGAAATGTAAAAAGTAATACTAACAATTTAAAAGTGGATGTAACTCAATTTATATATTTATGATCTGTAAATGTAACTTAGGAAGAAAATTTTATTTAGTTTTATTATTTAATTTCTCCGACCTTTCTACATGAATTTGTAATCAACACATATGTAGATAATTTGTGCTACTAAGAGTTTATCTTATAGAAACTGCAATCTAAAGCAAAATGATTTAAACGATTCACATACGAGTCGCTGTTTGTCTGTTATATATGTATCATTTTTACTTTAAAAAAAAACATATATTATTCTAAGTTTATATAAGTTTTAACTACAGCAGACAATTTCTAATTTACGAAGGGCATCCATTAGATCCGTTTATCCTAATTTAACGGGTTCAGCCAATCATAATAACAGGCTGCAATGATTTGAAATGTAGATACATTAACGAGTAAACACTGTTTGGAGTGGAGATAAGTAAAGAATCGCAAAGAATAATAGTCAGTTCAGGACTATTGAAATAAATTTAAATTTATCTTATCGTTTACAACATATTTAAAAAAAATGGGTTTCTCTTCAGTAATTATTATTCAAACCTCACATACACACCAGTCATCGATCGCGAATACAACTGTAATATAAAACGAATGTAATGGTGTGGGTTTAAGTTTGTCTGTGCAATTAACAGCGATCACCTTATTTCACTGTTGCCAATTTGTGGGATTTGCCTATACTACGGAAAACTTATATCTGGATTTTATAGAGTTTTTTAGTAACCTTCCTTGGTATGGATAACCTTGTTGGTTCTTGTTACTTGTTTAACTTAATTTCAAAATAGTAATTTGAAAAAAAAACATCTATACAATATACAATTTTCTCTCGTACCATACCATTTCTACACTTTATTTATGAAAAGCTAAATAATTACAATTCATCCTAATCCCTCGGGACCACTGAAGTACTCTAATGATTACTATTGGTTGCCTTAAATTGAAATGTTTCTACTCTAATTTAATATTTTCCTTATGATACTTGACAATAGCAACAAAAATATAATACATCAGTCAGCTATTAGTTGCTATTAGATTTGTGCCCATGAAATTATCCCCCGCATTCGCCGAGAAGTAAGGGAGACCATGGAAAATCTTATTCTGGGAAGCAGCCTCAAGCTTTGTTACTGATAGCCAGCAAGTTATTGTTTCTCCACGCCCTTTCAGTTCCAATAGCTGTGCCATCCCATCTTAACTTAATTCTAATTAATCTATCCAATATTAATATAATCTAAACCATTAAAAAGTATGAAATTTTCGGATAAACACGTTATCAACACGCACTACCCTATTACCTAAACATCATATCACAACTTGTCTATTTTTTAGCAGCATTACTAAAAGATTTCCACCATTCGACCGACTCATTTTTTCTAATACCTGTTTTGCGTCGCGGCAAATTTGGCCCATTAAGCTAATGCCCTAGCTTCCATACGCAACCGCCACTCATCAGTGAGTGGACAGTTCAAAACATGCCCGCCGTATTTACACCACCACATTCACAATGCGAATCATTAACCCCCCTCCCAACATGAGTTCATAATAATAATAATAATAATAATAATAATAATAATAATAATAATAATAATAATAATAATAATATGCACATTCTGTACTATACTAATCTAACAGAGTCCTGAATTTTATCATTCATTAATGTTCAAAAAATTGTAATTCTTTGTAATATATTGTATTTTAGTAGCAAAGGAAAAAAACAATCCCAAACTTTGAAAAGTCCCTGAAATGAAAAAACAAATGCCTTTGTCTCTAAACATATGTACGTTTCCTTCAAATAGGAAAGTTTTCGTAAAAATGGCCACACTGCGTCGTGTTCACAGTACTTGTCGAGCACGGACAAACATCCATAGTAATCCCTATAAACAGCCAGTGAAAACAAAATATGCTCACATTACACCATATTTCTACTGCAAATACATAATTACATTGCACTGTATTGAAGAATAAACATTATTGTTTTGCCTATTTAACTGCTTGATATTAAACGAGCTATCACATTTGCAAACCTATACTATTTCAATACATTAAAGGTAGCTATAATCCTTTTCAAGTTGAAGCTTTATAAGTTTCAATGTATTGCTTCTTTATTATGACGCGAAAATAACTGCATTAAAGTAAACGTTCAAATGAGGTTTGAATTACTTTTAGCGAGAAAATTTTACGCCAGTTAAGGAGAACAACTAGCATTTACAATGCAGCAGCTAGCAATAAGATTTCATAAAGCACTTCAATATATAATCTAATTTAAAGCGGTTGAAATAAGTATACCCAACCGCTAAGGAAACACTGACAAATGGTTACATTAATTAACGTAATTATAAAGAGAGGGGAAGTATCGACCATATTACGTTAGGGCTCGGAATTCAGAAGTAGCCATCAAAGCAGACAAAAAAAAATGAAGAAGTTTTTATTCTTCTCAAGTCTGAGATTTTGCAAAATTTATTGGCTTCATCAGATCATATAAGAATATGTAATGCATAAAATATTAACCTCCAAAGATCGAAAATTATTTAAAAAAATTCAAAATTTGAATATAAACCTAAACACAAAAGATCCATTTTAATTACATCAACAAATTATTTTAAAATGTTAAAAACAAGTTCACCTATTTAGCGTAAAAATTAACAAACACGTGGAGAAATTGAGGTTAAGTTACAAAATTAACAACTGTCAAATTTAAGAATTCCTTGGAAGATTAAAGTCAAAGTTACCGCAATGTAACATTTCAATCGATGTATTTCAGATTTTTAAAACAAATTTATGAGTTTTTAATATCGAATTATCATTTTTTTTTCATTGTTGACAAACAATTTCATTCAAAATTTGAAGTTATATCATATAGTTCACTTGAAATAATCCACCTAAATGATTGAATATTTCCTATAGTTATTATAACGCTTGTGCTTTAATGAAAATAAACGCACTCGATTGGGTACTGTTATAAATTTTGAGTAATAAGGGAGGAAGTTGAAAGTTATATGTAACGCATGATAAAAAGTTAGAAGAAATAATTTTTTGAAATATCTTGGAAACGGTAAGATAAATTTAAAATTTCAGACAGTTCTTTTTGGGGCAAAACTTATTTATCCACCATACATATCGAGTTTAATCCATCCTGTATAAAACCTTACGTTACAATAATTTCACCAGTCATTACGTCTAAAGACAGCAATAACGAAGGAAATTATGCTATTCCTTAATCCAATGCAAACATCGTTATATCGAAACGAAATGTCATTTTATTACATATCGTTTATCACGTACTATTTACTGAAGCTTCCTTCATTTGAAGCATAGCCAGTATAGAAGCAATTTAAATGAACATAGGTGGATAGCTCAACACAAGATCATAAAGTCACATCTACAATTTGCCTTTTAATTCGACCGACGTGATTTCAGGATAATCGTGCACACATCAAAGTATACTAAAATAAAATTAACAGGATATTGTGAAACAGTGATAAGTCCAATGCGCACATATTTGTTATCGTCATTATTAAAGGATGTTTATCAATGAAAGAACGCTTTCGATAAGGATTAGTGTGGCATCTATCATTTTGGTAGCTGGTGGTGATGGTGAATACTTCATTGATGTTCTTAGATAGATCATGTGAATGCGCCTGATGGTATACAGATGTCGCTTTTGTGTACGTCTTTTCGTCGATATTGTATAACATTCACCTATTTTTCAGAGTCTACTAACAATAAGTGGATATTAAATAGAAACAAAAGTAAGATTTTAGATTGAAATTGAACTTATACACAATCAAGTCTTACCTTAGCAGTTTTGATCTGTACGAAGGCAAAATATATCTAAATACTACAAAGGTTGAACAATACTTTTTGTCTTTAATACATTACGAAACATTGTTTGCAACATAATCATCGTATATTTGAAGATACTTATGTCAATTATTTTCTAGATATTTACACAGTCTTCAAAAATTAGCTTCCCGAAGATTTTCTTTTAAAAATGTTAAGGTAAAAAAAATATTTCAGTGAGTATAAAGACACAGAAACCTGCATCACAAATTGCGTCTAAGAAAACGATGCTCTTTCTCTTTAATACAATAAAGAAATGATTAATTATAATAATAATAATATATAATATAATAACAGTAAGTACAAATAATAATAATAATAATAATAAAAAATACATTGGAAAGCACAAAATAATCAATTACTTAGGTAAATTGAATAATTATTCGATCCAATCTGATTTATTTTCAAACTATATTTTCTGCGACAGGTTTCGCTCTAAATACACAAGCATCTTCAGGCAAAACAAAACGTTGAAAGTTTGGAAATATAAATTGTCATATCCAGCTTTTATGTTTTCAAACTTTCTTTCACAAACTTTTATTGGCTGATGATGCTCATCTATTTAGAACGAAACATGTCGCCAAAAAATGTAATTTGAAAATAAATCAGAATGGATCGAATATTTTTTTATTTCATCAATTTACCTAGTAATTACCCAATCCATAGGACTATAAATATAATCGATCTACAAACCGTTACGCCCCAGGTATTAAGAGACGGTGAAACAAAAAAAAGAAATATGTAGTTTCTTAAATAGTACTTTCTTCCAGTACCAAAATTCGCTGACTTGCAGAAAGATATCGCAGATCATTCTAAAATATGTAAAGGTTAGATAAGAGTAAAAAAACCCGTTTTTCGTTCATTTAATATTTAATATATGATTACTAGTTTCGGCTTTTAGAAGCCATCTTCAGATCAACGTCAAAAAGGTAAAATTGTCTATCATCAAGTTAAAAAACACCAAACATGAATAATAAATTAAGTGGACACCACTTAATTTATTATTAGACATTATTAGACAACCCTAATGAAAACTAGTCGCAAATAATATAAGAAATGCATTAGGTCGTTTTATTTAAAATAAGAAAATTAATGAAGTTAAAAATATTTAACTTAAATAGATCATAATTGCTCATGCCTGTTCGAGTTTCTAAATTTGATTTCCTCTAAATGTTCGAAATATTCTATTGAGCCAATTCGGTGAGGTACCCTGTATATCATATTAAAATAACTTCAGCCGTATTGTAATTCTGTAATAATTCCAATTGAAGCTTAACTATAACCAGAATATAATAATAAATATTCCACTTATAACCATAATAGTTATAAACAATACAGTTGCTAGGTCAATTCATGTAAACTACTCTATTATATTATTATCACCTTTAGTACTAGTATTTTATCGGCCACATATTTCCTTAAATAGATCGCGTGACTTCGAACTACAAATCTATCTGTAATACGTTACCATCGGTTCTTGGCTGTGTAATATCAAATATCTACCAGACTCTATTAAATGAATATTGGAGGAACTCAGTTTTAAGTTACAATTTACTCAAATTATATAGAAATAGTGCCTGTAATTGAAATAACGAGCGAAACTTCCTAACACAAGTAACTTTTCTAATTGCGACTTCTAGGTGGTATCATTATTAAGTTTACCGTATACGAAACAATTACGCCGAATTTTTGTTAATTTATAGAGCTTACAGCGTTTATAATTAAAGTGAATGTAGTTTATGGATAGGAAACTTAAACTTGGGATTTAGAGATTTTACACAATATAAGATTACTTTATTTCACTCTGGAATAACTACTGAAAGTTCATTTAGCACTTCTTTAGTTGCTTGAATGAAAAGATTGGTCTTGGAGTTTAAATTCGATTAGTTTTAGCTACCGATTCATTACATACAGTATATTGCAAACATTTACATAAGAACTCAAAATCTTATCCATTCACAGCTGAATATGCCACTCAAGTGATGGGATTCACAACGTGGCTGGCCATTAGGCATCCTGAAAAAGGTTAGAATTGCCTTTGATGGCCTTTTTACTTCAATTCACTTGTTCTGCACTCTTAACGATTATAAAACCACAGAACACTATATCAGTTAGTGTTTATGTAATACAATAGTAGATGTATAACACTTACGTATGCTAAACAGGTATTTTGTATGTGTATTATATTAATTATCTTATATTTACGTCTGTGTATATGTTATAAAGAAGTTATTGCTCTCTTTTTTAACAGCATAACATTATTCGTTGTTATATGCTAGCACGCTCATATTTCTTATGTAAATATGTATAATAACTACAATAAAAATTGCATATCAACGTTATCCTTGTGGTGTAATTGCTAATGCATTTTTCGTAGTTGTGACATCAATTCTTTCATGAACCAGAAGTTTGAGATTAAAATTAGAAAGCATTCAACTTTTGTTTTGCTATAAATATAGCTAATTATTGGCAATTACATACATCAATTTTGTCCTTCTCAATGTTGATATTAATAACTATTAGTCACTGTATTCAATAAAAGTTCATGCTTCAAAGTGCTTTTAAAGAACTTCAATATGATTTATCCTGCACCTCCACCAAATTTTCAATTATGGATTTTTCTATAAATGCACCTAACTATATTTGCTATACAATCAATATTACTTAAGTGAACACAATAGAATCTCGGCTATTAACGACTCTAATCTCATGTTGAAACCAAGTCCGCATTTTACAAAATACTTTGACAACGTTGACGGTAAACATTTTTCATGCACTTTCTCTATTCTTCGTTCCAGTACTAAACTTACTATATCTCCTTAAATCAAAAGGAATCAAAATAATATTTTAATTAAAAGTAGTAATTAATCATGCTAAAACAATTTTCTCAACGTTTCTTTGAAAATTCACGAAAAATTATAAGCGAGCGGTATTATTAATTTCGCTTTAAAACGTCAACAGTTATTACCGCTTTCCCTTTTAATGTAAACAGGCAGACCCATTATTAATTAATGTACAGCGGGATATTGCTCTATGCTTTCCTTCCGTAATAATCGCTTCTTGTGTATTTACATGCCGATGCATTCGACCTTCACAATTTTCAGTGTAAAGACGCACAAGCAGTATTTGGGAACAGAAACTATACTCTGTAAATTATTTATTCTTTTTAGATTTTATATTTTCTGTGTGCAACTATTGCGTGTATATTTTATCATTAAACACACTAATTTTGTAAAATATTTACTAATCTATAGTATGGCTATAGGTTCCCGTACTTATTTATTTTTGAGGGTTTGCGTACAATATAAGGGACAAGCACAAAGAATAAGAATAACAATCTTCACAAAGTGAGACGTGTGTACGTAGCAAACTTATTATATATGTATAATAATATCGTATTATTTGGAAGAAAACAGCAAACATTTATATAATAAAGCAAATAAAGTTCCCCGCTCTTGAAATGTATTTTCAGAAAATAGAGTTAGCGCAAACACTGTCCAAATACAGAACCATTTCAGTGAGAATCGGGATTTTAAATAGACTTATTCGGGACATTTGACAAGCCGAAAGCTCTTACAATTTTTCCGTAAACTACCTATTTACTCTGCAATTTCCTGTGTTATTTTCTCTTCCATTTTGCGGAAGGAAGGACAAAACGTTAGTACGCCATTTACTGTCAGTTTGTTTGATACATATGTTTCAGGAATGCGCATGTTATGATTTCATTATCATTACAAATATAAAGTTACTAATTTTCAGATATTATTTTTAAGATTTTATAGCCGATTCGTACAAAAATTGAACAGTCCGCAAACAATGCAGCGATGTGAACCGGTGTTGAAAATAATTCTATCCTGATGCGCTTTTTCCATCTCTTTGAAATTAGGGAAGATTTATTTAATAAATGTAACCCGTTCTTGAAACTAAATTGTTTAATGCGTGATGTTTTGATGATTACAGTGACCGGCATAAATGTTGTTGCTTATTAGATTCTTTTTATTAATAAAATGTGGAATTTGCTTCTTGAGAGATAAGTTAAGAACGTCTAACAAACCGAAAATTTATTTTAGGATTATCACATGACTACTAGCTTGGCACCAAATCTAATAAGTAAACAATGAAACGGCAAAAAGTGAGGTTGGACGACATGATATGGCAAAAATGTATTTATTTATCTATTTAAGACCAACAGTCTGAATCTACAAGGATCACATATAAATATATATACATAAACAGCATATTAACAATTGAGGTATGGAAAAACAATAGCAAATATTCTGTCATCCAAAACTGGGAACCACAAACTAACACTAAACACTAGAAACTACACAGTCGACCATCAAGAAACTGTAACTATTCATACAATTGAATTTTAATGAGTTTATTGAATTCTGTAATATCCATATTGAAAACACCCGAATATTAAGAAAACTCATTCAACTCTCTAAGAAGTAAGTTTAATAGGCGACTGTGGCCATAAGAAGTTCTATAAAATTCTAAAGCAAATAAATCAGTATATCTGGTATTAATAGCAGGAACTCGGACAGAAAACACCGAAAGTAACTC
Organism: Protaetia brevitarsis; assembly: GCA_004143645.1. Taxonomy (NCBI): domain Eukaryota; kingdom Metazoa; phylum Arthropoda; class Insecta; order Coleoptera; family Scarabaeidae; genus Protaetia; species Protaetia brevitarsis. The sequence continues at coordinate 2,433,200 of RXPK01000195.1, read as the reverse complement.
TGGGCAATCAATCACATTATTTAAGCATTTAGAACCTAATTTAAGTAAGAAACCTTTACGACGGGAAGATAAAGACTGTTTACTCATCAATTTCAAACGTTCCTGGTAACTATATAAATGTTTGTCAATATTTAACTTGAAAAGAATATAATTAACAAATTTACACTGGACTCTTTCAATCTTTTTAGAGTTAATAATTATATTGGGATTCCATATGATAGAACAATATGCTAAAATAGGACGTACTAAGCTTTGAAACAACGTTATTACGCCAATAACATTCGTAAAATCTTTAGTTTGACGTTTAATAAAGCCGCACAGTTTAAGTGCTCTGCAAGTGATAACATCTATGTGAAAATTAAATCCCAAACAACTATCTAAAAGCACGCCCAGATCATTTATTTGGAAAACACGATTAAGTACCGTTAAGTCGGTTTTGTAAGAATAGCAAAGAACATTCTTTTTCTTTTTAGTAAAGATAATTATTTTACATTTTTCAATATGCAGTAACATGTTATTGTCGCAGCACCAAGTTGAAATACCATCAAAATCTGATTGAAGGTCTAAACAAACTGACAATGAGGAAATGTTGGCAAATAATTTAAGATCATACGCAAAAAGGAGAAATTTAGAATGATACATATAATATTTGATATCATTAATAAAAAGTAAAAATAAAATTGGTCCCAGATGGCTGCCCTGTGGTACACCGGCCGTTCCAGAAATAAAATTAGAAGTAGTAGTACCCAAACGCACGTATTGTGACCGATTCAATAAATATTTTCTCAACCAACCATAAAAAGTTTACCTATGATGCCGCAAAACTGTAATTTCAATAACAGAAGTTGGTGGTCAACTGTGTCGAAAGCTTTGCTAAGGTCTGTATAGATTAAATTCTCCTGACTGTCCTTTTCCAGGGATTCCGAGATAAAGTGGTGATAAATTAAAAGGGTAGTTTCGGGACTACGGCCATGCATAAAACCATGTTATTCAGGAATTATGTTAACAGAGAATGTAAAAAGTGCCTGTAGCTGATGGCTTATAATACTTAGCTTATGAAAAGCGAAAGAAGAAGATCAATTAAATAATAATAAATATGTCTCTTTTTTATTTAAATGATAATAAAATGTATGTAGTTAATTGCATAAGTTGCGCTAAATAGTATGGTTGTAAATGACAGATTTTGTTTGCAAATCAATAGTACAAATAATTTCGTTATTCATATAAGTACATATTTAAATAGTTCTTTTATCTAAAACTCCTGAAATTGAGATTTTCAATTATCCCATGGGCATACAGTCTTGGAAAAGCACACCTACACAGAATAAACAGCTATTTACTGAACAAATATATTATCCTGAATAAACATTGAGTTCTACTAAGATATTAGCATGTGTTAGAACTGATGTTGTCTAAAATAATAAATGGAAAGACTGTCTAAAGCTGACACACACCACAACAGCATATTCTAGTTTTATAACGCTATAAATTATTCATGATTTCAGTTTCATTATCACTGGAATTGGTTAAGCAATACTAATCCATTAAAAGCACAAAGGTATCAATATTGAACACACATACGTGCTGTTAATACCGTATTTTTTACAGAATAATTCGCAGTTATCGATTGCACAGAACTTCTCTCCTTTTAGGATAAAAAAAAACATTTTCTGTGCAATACCGACAGACAGACAAAAATATAATAAAATGGATTTTTCCATTTACTTTCTTGCAGACATTTGGCGACAGATAACCCTCTTTATATGGTATTACATGTTACATTACAGAAAGGTAAACGATACTACATTATATGCGTGTTGTATCTAACAAACTCTTATAATAAAATACGAATATAAAATATTTTATATAACTCTGTCACGTCTCCTACATTGTACGCAAGCCATAATTATCTGTAGTTATTTCTTTTCATGCTTCAGCTGTGTATTATGTGCTGTAATATACTTACTATTTATGAAACTATAAGCACTGATTATTTATTACAAAATGTACGTAAACCACATATCTTACATTAATTATTATTGTCACTATTAATTATTGTTATTGTTTTGCCTTCATCGAAAAGTAAGTACCTACCACCGGAGTTAACATGTTGCGATTTTCTTACAGTTGAAGAGCCATCTTTCGGTGAGAATGTCGGAAAATCACCGGAATATGGAAAATTCCTATCAATTCCCGGACAGGGTAAAGTCTTACATACTGTCCAGTTTGATTTTTTATTGAAAATTTTCTGTTATTATCTTATTATTTTTCTTTCTTTCTCTTAATATACTGATTCTGCATTTTTTATCGTTCAAACGATTTTGTTTATGTTTGCTGCTTTATTAATTATGTGTGTGTATATGTATTTTCACCCCAACTGTGATAAAACGATTCTAAATGAAATCATTCGTCATTAAACACAATAAAGTATTATAGAAAAATTCAGGAACAATTTTTTAGTTACTACTTTTTGATTCTGCAGTAATTTTATTGTATCAAAAAAGACATACTAAAAAATACTAAATAAATTCATAATCTCAAAATCATGAGCAAAAAAGCACTGCAAAGATCTAGCAGTTTAAAAAGGGTTGGGCTTCATGTTACATAAAGAAATGTATTATTATATTACAAAACCTTAATTCTTTACTCTGCTTTTACTCCATATTGAACAATCTGTAGAGATTTTTCACAATAATCAATTCGCTTTTTACACACTATTTCGCCGGCCATAAAATTGCTGAATATTTTAGTGTCACTAAATGGCATTTCCCTATTTAGATTTAATATTTTTATCTTTCATAATTTGGTTGAAGGAAATAAAATAATCGGATAATACTCTGCTAGTGAAATGCAAATTAAAGATAATATGGTCACGAGTTAGATTTCATAACAGAAAATTATTATTGCAGTTGACAATTCTATGGTAATCAGATAAATGCTTTGTTCTTAACTAATTTCATCGCATGTTGTAAATAAGGTAAATTGAATTTAGAAGTTCTGCTTAAGCATATTATCAGCTTCATGTACTGCGCTTTCTTTGAGTGAACACTCATCTTCTTTTAAACTGTACTTAACATAGTTTCAAATCATAGGCTCTGAGGGACTGAAGAAGAGTGCCAGCTCTGTTTCGATGTCGAGAAATACAAGCGCAGGAGACTTGGGCAACATGAATGGAGACATCCATCAACACAACCTTCCATTCATGAGGAAGATTCCACCGGGAGCCGAAGCCAGCAACATCCTTGTAGGGAAGTTGATTTTCTGGACAAGACCATATCCGCATTTGTACGTTTAAACAAAGCGGAAATCGTAGGAGACCTGACAGAAGTACCAGTTCCAACTAGATTTTTATTTTTACTGCTTGGACCAACCGGCACGAATTTAGGCTATCACGAGATAGGAAGAGCAATGGCTACCTTGATGTCAGACGAGGTCTTCCACGAAGTAGCTTACAGAGCGAAAAGTAGAGACCATCTCTTAGCCGGAGTTGACGAATTCTTAGACGCAGTAACCGTGCTGCCTCCAGGAGAATGGGATCCGTCCATCAGAATCGAACCACCCGCCGCAGTTCCCCCACAGGATTCTAGGAAACGCCCACCGGAGAAGACGATGGAATTCGTGGATGAAGAGGAGGAGGAACAAAAGCTACGAGAAGAATCTGGTCTGTCCAGAAGTGGTATCATCTTCGGCGGCTTAAAAAATGATTTGAAAAGGAAAATTCCATGGTACTGGTCGGATTTTAAAGACGCTCTAGCGATGCAGTGCATAGCCTCCTGGATATTTTTGTATTTCGCTTGCCTATCGCCGATTATAACTTTCGGCGGGCTGCTATCAGAGGCTACTGGTAAGAATATGGCAGCTATGGAATCGTTGGTGTCCGGATTTATATGCGGAATTGGATACGGCTTCTTTTCGGGTCAACCCTTGACGATACTGGGATCCACAGGACCCGTATTGGTTTTTGAAACTATCGTCTACAATTTCTGCTTATCAACTGGATGGGACTACATGTCATTTAGGCTATGGATTGGCACTTGGATAAGCGTTATATTAGTATTGCTAGTTGCTATAGATGCTAGTGCGCTTGTATGTTACATCACCAGGTTTACAGAGGAAAATTTTGCAACACTCATCGCATTTATATTTATTTATAAGGTAATAACGTTAGCAATTAAAACGCTCAATCTCAAGGACGGAAAAATAACTAATTCCAGGCTGTAGAAAATGTACTGTTAATAGGGAAGAATTTTCCGATAAACACAAGCGGTGCAACCAATTTATCGTACGATTGCTCATGCTTTATCAACGAAAGCATCAAGCCGGAACACGCGGAAATAAACTGGGCTACTTTGAATAAAACAGCATGCCTCGTAAGTTAACTTTTTTACTTGGATACGCGTAAATGTACGACACAACTGCTTCTATTTTAGGATAATAACGGAACTCTAGTGGGAGATGGTTGCTTCACACCTCGCTACGTCCCGGACGTCTTCTTGATGTCGGCCATCCTATTTTTCGGCACCTTTCACGATATCCGTTTTGCTGAAGGATTTCAAGAACGCCCTGTTCTTCCCGTCGAAGGTAATTCGGTTTTCTGGGTGACAGAATTTATTGCGATATCCTAATGAATTCGGTTGACCCAAATACATGACGATTCGGTTAGTCGTGCGATAATCTGCTCGAATTCTGCGAGTGTGAATCGATAACGTTACGTAGTCAGGACCAATTTGCTAGTTGAGTCGCTTAACACGTAAACCTTTGAATAATCCGCGGTTCTTTGTATACAGAGCGTCATTTAATCATAAATTTAGCAGATTCTGGCATTCATCTGGTTGTCTGTTAAATTTTATGCTTTAATTTAATTGAATAAAAATGTATTGAGTGCAAATTGCCGAAAGTTTTGTAGAAAATTTAATGTTAAAAGCAACACTGAATAATTACTTCCAATTTTAGAACACGCTTTTTCATAGTAACCAAAAAAAAGAGCGACAATAGACTACCCGACCGCGTTTAGGTACAACTAATACCATTATTTTTCCATCTACGATACTCTAGTCACGTCGCGTAAAAGCAAAGTATCGTATCGCATTATAGAGCCGATCCAGGAAATCGTCCCAAAGGCTATAACATTATTATTGCTTCATGCAAGTCATTGCAATTTGGTACACACGTGTGAGAAGCTCGCATGGTTATATGAACTAAGAAAATTTTATTTCGTTTATTCGCTAAAAGAACTATATGCCACACTTAACTTTAGTGATATGTAAAGTTATTGTTTTGCGTTAGTATCTACAAGATTTCATTTATACATGTATAACCAATAATATAAACACTAAGATCACATACATAAACACTGTATTAAGTATTAACGTATTAACATTATTACAAATATTCTAATATTTTTTCAAACTACAAGCAAACAACTAGTAGACTACGGTCGATCACCAAGAATACTGTAATTATTCAAACAATAAAGTCTTAAAAGTTTCTTAAATTCTGCAATTTCCATACTGAAAGCATCTGAATGTTCGGAAAACTTATTCAATTCCCTAACAACCAATTTTAATGAGCGACTGTAGCCGTAAGAAGTTCTACGAAATTCTATGGCGAATAAATCCGTATTTCTGATATTAACAATAAGAACGCGGAAAGCAAATAAAGAGAGAAATTTCGGACAATCTATCATTTTATTTAAACATTTGAAACCTAATTAGAAAGAAACTTCGCTGCAAGAACATAAGGATTGTATGCAAGGAGATAAAAAAAGAGAAAATTTTACTATAATTGTAGATATTGTTACTACAAATTGTAGTACATATCGTAGCACTAAAGTCATAGTGATAATTCTTACAATTTGTATGAATCAAATGAATGGAAATGACTCTTTTTAAACAATATTCCTATTTATTGTAGTAAAATTTTACACAATTTTGTGTAACTTCTTCTTTCTTGATAACATATACATTTTAGTTAGTACTTTAATTTATTATAGTTTTGTAGCAATTTTTTGTTGCAGCGTTTACGAAACAATGAATTCTTTCTAGGATAAACTTTCAGATGTCTACTGATGTATGTACATATGCACGGTTTCCCACGGAAGTTAGAACTTAGAAATTTTCCGGCTTAATGAAATTCCTCTGTCTTAAAAATTTAGGGTTTGCAACAATTTAGCACTTAGTTTCTTTCTAAAATATTTCCTCCTTTTTAACATCTTCCAGTTAACCGGAACTATATATTATTACATTTTTGAATTCAGTATAAAATTCTAAGACGAGTACTACTAGACTAGGGTTTCCTATCTTTAACTACTTTTAAGATATTACGATTCCTAAAACTTTTACATTGTTGTATGTAATTGATTAATTCTCACTTGGTTTAAATGTCAGAAGTCTCCCACTTTAAAATTAAAGAGCGCTAACTTGTTTTACCAAAAAGTAGTAAAACATTGTAGTGACATTATATACAGAGTGTTTAAAAATTAGTGCCATATCAAAGAATTTTGAAAGTTGCAAAACTTAATTTTTGCAAATAGAACACAAAAATATTTTTCTATTTTCGGATGTAAAGTTAAATTCTACACCAACTTGCGTTAACATTCCCTTTTAAATTACTCGTTTTGTTTATTACCACTTTCAAGCGGTTGAATAATTTTTATCTGGTGAGCTATAACTTTATCATCACAACAATTTATTATTGTTAGTAAATATTATTGTTATAATCACTGTTTGTTATACGTCGTGTGCTTAGACGGGTGTGCATTGTTGTGGAACTTATGAAAAATATTGAAGGAGCTTGTTTTAATTTGGATACTTAACAATACTAAATTTATTTTACCAGCATGTATTTCTTATGTTAGCTGACATGCGAATAAAATTTCTGACAGTATCTCTCAATATCTCCAAGTATTTTTTTTTGCGGCAAATTTTCAACCAATATTTCATAGTGTGCTCGATTATCGAATACAAAAATTATACATTAAAGCTGAAGGTTTCTTGAACATGCATAAACCCACGCATAGACTTTGTTGTTCATCTTCTTGAAATTTCATAACAATTGTCTGGCATAGTTTGAGTCTTTGGATTTCATCTCCATGTCGAAAAGCCTGTACTGAAATTTCAGGAAATAGAAGCATCTTATTACCCTTCAAAATTCAATGAATAGATGTTTCTGAAATGCTCAAATTTCCAGAAGCAGCAGGTATACTACGTGACTGTGCTTCGAAATACACTGAAACATCTCGTTTTCCGCATTGCCAGGCAGGTTCATTACATTTTCTTCTGGATTAAACACTATCATTTGTTATAAAAAATGTTCAAATTGGAACAAACTCTTTCAATATCTTCCATTAGTTTATTCATAGATAGTACAATAAAATGTACTAATCTGGTCACTAAATATATAACACTCAAAGTTATAACAATAACATCTACTAACAATGACAAAAATACTCCAAACTGTGGCAATATTACCAGTGCCACCGCCGCCGTCATGCTTAACTAGTCACTAATCCTAACTCCATCTAATCTACTACTACTACTTAATAAACTATAAACACAATAATTTAAGGGTGCTAAGTCTGAATTCAATCTATTAACAACCGTAATGTAATTGTAATGTCAATGTCTTTCCATCCATAACATTTCACTTTTTATCTCCATCCATTCTTTCCTTTGAGATTTGACGGTGTTAAGTGGTTTTACTAATTTAAAAAAAAAAATAATTCAAAATCAGTTCTACTGCTCAGATTTTCGTGGAACTTGTTTAAAAATAACTACAAAGCCCTCCACTATGATAATCAAAAATAAAAAAATATATTAATTTTTTGGACCCAAATTAAGCAGTGACCTCCTTAAAGACTTGGTTGGACAATTACTCAAGATTGGCTAATTAATTAACCACTTTAACCTAGTCTGTAGTATTTTATCGTCTACCTTAGTAAGGAAGAGTTGGTGTTTTATTGATATTTCTTTTCTATCCTTTGAAATAGTATGTACAAAAGAGAATTTTATAGTTTTTGTTACTGTTGTTTAGTTGCTACCAATTTAAATGACGACAAATAAGGAATTAATAAATTATCACCACTTACTACTTCACTTTCACCAGAAAATAATTGTTTATATTCACTCATGATCTGAGGAATCATTGCAATCCCACTTAGAACGCAGAATGCATTGAATCACGTTTGATACATCGACAGAACTTATATGCAAAATGTTGTACCAGTATGGTTTAAAAGTGACCTAATTGTAATGGTCATTTCCATACTGGGAGAACCTGGATAATATTCGCTCTTAGCTTGTTTCATGAAATTATACTTAGGAAACAGTTTGCATTTCCTTTTTGTGGCAATGCTTATGAGGTACTGGTATTAGTCTCTGGATAAATCTAAATCAACAAATATATCCAAAGTTTTTTTGTAAACGTAATAGTAGATATGCTAGCCAACAATGTTTGATGAACCACCCCCTTCGACTCTGGTGATCCCGAGCGAAAAAAAAATGTGGCATTGAAGTTGCTGTATTATCACCTCTAGCTCGCAAGCTTTGAATATGTATATGAATAATGCAGTGAATCGATGCCTGTATTAATATGTATGGTGTCTCTATACTTGTATTTTAATGATAAATTGGTAGTAAATTCGTCTGCTTAAAATAAAAGCTACGGAACCTTCCACTTTACAGGTTTGAGGCAATTCTAAATAAAAAATATGAAACGGAATATAAAAGTCCCTCTAACTTACTATTGTTAAAATATATGTCTTATAGTACAGCTTCTATTTTCAAGGCTGGTCGTTTTGAAACAATTTCGGCAATAAGCACCATTGTGCGTTGTCTTGTGATAAAAGCATAACTTTTAGCAGCGACCTTTTAATTTTGACACATTTTTTTTAAATAAAAATCTTTACAGCTTCCACTTGAGACTTAGAATCTAGTAAGCATTATTATTGTAGGTACGCCAATATGTCAGTGATTTCGCGGTAATCATTGCCATCCTAGCAATGACCTTATTAGACTTCCACTCCGGCATTGCGACACCCAAACTAGAAGTGCCCAGCGAATTCAAACCAACCTTACCCTCAAGAGGATGGATCATATCACCGTTCAAAAATCCTTTTTACACTTATCCCCTAGCCTTTCTACCAGCATTGTTGGGAACCATCCTAATATTCATGGACCAACAAATCACATCGGTAATCATCAATAGAAAGGAGCACAAATTAAAGAAGAGCTGCGGTTACCACTTGGACTTATTCGTCCTGGCCATCTTAATACAAATTTGTTCGCTCATGGGACTGCCCTGGTTCGTGGCTGCCACCGTTCTATCCATAAATCACGTGAATTCACTGAAATTGGAATCAGAATGTGCCGCCCCAGGTGAAAAACCGCAATTCTTAGGAGTCAGAGAACAAAGAGTGACACACGTCTTGATTTTCTTCACCATTGGCTTATCAGTATTTCTAACACCGATGCTGGGTCACATCCCTATGCCTGTGCTCTTCGGTGTTTTCTTATATATGGGTGCAGCGTCACTTAAAGGTCTGCAATTCTTCGATAGGATACTAATCATGTTTATGCCCAACAAGTACCAGCCAGATTACATGTTCCTGAGACAGGTGAGACGTAATCCCATTCTCTTCATATTTCTTACATAACCATCACTTTCAGGTACCAATTCGAAGAGTACACATCTTCACCCTCATCCAACTGGCTTGCTTGATCTGTTTGTGGATGATCAAGTCCTTCAATACCACTTCCATCCTCTTCCCTCTGATGTTGGTCGTGATGATAGGCATCAGAAAGTCCTTGGATTTCATCTTCACGAGACGCGAATTGAAGATTTTGGACGATGTCATGCCAGAAATGACGAAAAGGAATCAACACGAGCAACTGGAACAGGACTCTGAGGTGGGGTGCTGTGGAAAGTTCGTTGCATGTGTGTTAGGAAGCAGGCCGGTAAAGACGCAAATTTCAGTAGAAAAGATGGTTACCATTAAAAATTAGGATAATTGTTTTTATTTTCGTGTAGATAAGCAAATGTTTTATTTATGCACTATTAATATCTAGTCAAACTGCTATTCTATTTATCACACAACAAATTTTGCGACAGATCGTTTATGTTCTTGAATTTCCTTATGTTTATTTTACACCAAACACCTCAAGTTTTCTTAAGTAAGCTATTATTTTATTATACTGGTTTGGAAGTAGTTTAGCTATTTACTTCCAAATAGTACAATGGAACTCGTAGATAATTTTTAAATATAAGATATGATGAAACATTTACCGCAACAGTAGATTTATATAGTTTACACATTTTAACAAAACTTTGCCATCCTAGAAAGCGAACAACATTTTAGATTTACTGTTCATCAATTTCAAAATATTTTACATACTTGCCACAACTCTTTATGTCTCTTTCCTTTCGCTTTAACAAAATGCACACAATGCAATCCTTACCGGCTTTTATCAATAATTTGATCCTCAATGGTACATTGGCTTGATAGTAAGCGCATTCTGTTGTAACCCCACAAATTATTGCTGCACTTTCTTTCATAGAATACTCAATTTCGCAACTATGAATATACATAATATATACATAATGATTTTATACCACGAGCTTTCAAAAAATTCTAAATCATTCCAAGTTAATTTAGGAAAATTTTACATTATTTCTTTGTCGATAATATTTGGATTTGTATATAAATAAATTCAGAGTAGTATATCTTTGAATTACGCAATTATTCGATAAGTCTCATATGTGATGTCATATATAGTGTTATACACTTTGATGAGCATATAGGAAAGGAGTTATTTTTCTCGTAAATACTCTGTACATGCATAATTCTATCCCAACATCCAACTAAACACGTGTTACAATGGTATCCTGCCACATATTCTATGTAGCATTGATAAATTGATAGTTCACTCACATGTGTTTAATTACAAATTAATAGTGATGGGCCTAGTCGAATGATTTTGATAATCGAATGATCATTCATTGGAAGAAGATGATGATTTCCTATGAATTATTCTTTCCAGCTCTTCTCTCTATTCCGCTATCCAGCTTATGCTCATTACACGATCATTCAAAAAAAAAGCCATTCGATTAACATTTATGCAAATCGTTCATAATCGATTATCACTCGTAATCGAATGATTCACAATTCAAACGTCATAATCGAATGATGCCTTTTACATCATTCGATTATGCCCATCACTACAAATTAATATTTTCCAATTTATTCGATTGATATCACCCTTTTTCTACCTATAAAAACTTTATAGCTAATAAAATTTACGCAAAGCGATGACGTCTCATGCAGACACCCTCATGTACGTGGAAAGGAAGAAAATATTATTTTTGAGATTACATCTAAAAGAAAAATACCAATATTCCAACATTTCTATATACGTAAATAATTACAAATTTAAGATTAAAACAGACTGGGATAACGGAAATTAGATAATGATTTATTAAATGTACCTACTTATTATTTTTATGAAATTATTGAATAAATATTGTTCCTAACATTAGTTGTTCTATCTCCAAGAAACATGAAAAACATTCCGACTGTTTAAGACGAAACAATTATTTTTCTTTTAAAAACATTTGTAGTAAATAATAAATTTAATATGTGTAATTCAAATACCTACTCTAAAATAAAAACATAATTTTTAAGATTTTATTTTCTATAAAGTATCTGTTTGTTGGTTCATTATTATTAAAATAGTATTAACTGGACCAATACTATATTCAATTAATAATTTATTATAAGAATTCAATAATTAATAATAATTACAAAACTGACTAAACCTCGCAATTTTGTTTCTCTTCTGTTTCATTCATAATTACTATATATCAAGTTTTGCCCAGCCTGTATGCATAGTCAATTGAGAAACATTAATTTGACAGAATGAATAGTTTTAATTATTATATAAATTTAAAAACATTCAACTTATATCTTTTCGCAAATCTTAAATGCAATTCATTTCAAAATATCATATTTATAGAGCTTATCTCCTTGTTCCTAGATCAAACGCGTAGGTAAATCTAAATTATAAGTCAAATATTTCTATGAAACTGTACAAACAACTGCACGGTTCGACTTCTAAGTCAATAGGATTTCTGAATCTTCCAGAGCGCATAGATAATCGGCGATAAGGGTCCAAAACTAGTACGAAAAACAATACCTTCAATAGTTCATCAATTTATCAATGTACATATATAGTTTACCACTAAAAATGAGTGATAATAGTCTTATTAAAAATACAATACTAAAATATTATGCGGACGATTAAGGTCTACTGTCCACGAAACCTAAAATTCAATTTAATATTAAAATTCAATTTATATTAGTATATTTACCCAATGAATTTGCTACTTACCAACGTTATTATTTTAGAATAAAAGAAACACTTATGTATTAATGAATTATTAATAATTCTGTTCGTAGACAGTAGGCCTAAAAGAATAAACTAAGTGCCAAAATAGAAAATAACTAATTACATCTTAATACTCTTAAAAATAATAAAATAGGTATTATTTTTGTTTTGTTTTATTCATATTTGCTGCTATTTAACTCATTTAACTTGAACTATTTTTTTCTCAAACTATAAACTCAACTCATAAACAGTTATTTATTTTAGCAGAAGTATTTTCTATAATTCTAAATAACTGTTTTACCTTTCATATTTTCATTCTTTTTAAGTTTCCTTAACAGTATTGCACTGTCTTTTTTTGTTTTATTCATGATTGAAATAAATCCTTTTGAAGTTTCATGTTTTGTTTTATTTTATCAAGCGTCCTTATTTCATAATGCTATTTTGCGTCCGACTAAAATAGTTACTTAAATCAAAGAAATTAAAAAAGATAATTGAACATTAGCGAAATAAAGACAAAAATAAATAAATGAATTTGATTTTAAGGCATCTTCTATAGTTATGGAACCCACAAATTTTCATCGCTACAAAAAAAAAAAATATGGCTATCACAGAAATAAAGCTACACTTTTTTTAATTTCTTTGTGTAATTCGTATTTTCTTTTCGATTGCGTCAGTTAGGTGTAATTCCAGAAAACGACACACGTTTTTCCTGTGTTTATGCACACTGTTTTGCCTGCTTTATTAATTATTTGCAACAATAATATATACCGCTAGCCCTAAGCCGACATTTTATGTGAGTAGTTCTTTAAACCGTTCAACAGGGAAAGCCTCTGCAACTAGAAAACTCAGGAAATCTAAAAATACCCTTGGCGAATGGAAATGTCATGAACATCCCACTATCGGCTATAAATATTTCAGAAGAAGTGAACAAAACTGGCATTTGGAAGCAAGTGAATGACAATAACAAACGAGATAAGGATAAGAAGAAAAATACTGTTAGCGGGTAGGTTGTTAACAATTGATTAGTTTTCGGATTTTATCATTTTCTTTAGCACTATGAACTGTATAATTACATCTTCTAAATGTAAGATAAATATATTATCCAATCATATCGTATATGATTTGTATAATATTATAGAAAGATAAAATAGTAGTGTACACGTTTTCTAACTATAATTTAAGTTATACACAACATAATATCTGGCATATCCATGCCACTATAAACATCTTGAGCAACTTAAAATTTTGTTATTGCTTTTGAAACACTTCCCAACCAAAGCAGTGGAATAGATCGTGGTAAGACGTTACACCTCAGTAGATGCCAGCAAGTTCATTGCATATTACTTTTGAATGGCCACTATCACCATTTAATATTTCCTCCATGTAATTTGGTATGCTTAACCTGTAGCGTTAATTAACTGCGTACCATACATAAGTTGGAATTAGTGACGTTCCGATACTGCTTTTGATGCAATGTTTGTTATCGAAACAATATTGAAAGCACTTTACCGAAGGGAAACGTGATGGATAAATATTTCTCGATATTCATAATTTATTCATACATGTTTTTATCTTACTTATTTTTTTTTATCCAAAATAGTACTTTTACTCATCCGTTCTCTTCAACTATATCATTTCCTAAACGATTGTTATTGAATAAATTAATTTGCACTATGGATAGGTGTCCCTTCCAAGATTGGGTCTTTGAGTTCAGCTCTATTTTTGATTTTAGGAAAGTCTCGTTTACAAAAGTTCAAAATTTACTGTATAACTTAAAAATATTTTTGACTCTACATAGTGTTCCAAAAGTAGGAGGACGGATACTTACTCCATTATTTTAAATAGAGCACCCTATATTCGTTAGATTCATTTGAAATCATTAATTATATACGAAATTCTGCATGAAGTATCATAGTATACTTTCAAAATATTTGTCACCTATGTACGTCAAATGTGTCATCAAAATTCTTAATAATTAATAAGTAACTTTGTCCAAAAACCTAAATTCTAATAATGGGAACCTCTCAAGCATTCACATCCAAAGTTGACCACGAAGATTGAAGATGAATTCAACTTACAAGACTACAGGAAGAACACCCATCGGTGATGTAGACTTTTTGACAATGTATTAGACTTGTAATATTGTCAATAAATAGCATAGTATAGTATAGTGTAGTATAAATGGTTAATATAAAATAAAAGGGTTTTGTATAAGAGTTGATTTAACATAAACAAAGATATAGGTGCTATTTAAAAAATCAAGTTACCTTGGGTTAAAGTTAAGCAAATGGTCAGGATTATAGTGGACACCTGAATATAAATATATTGACTTTAGTTTCACTGTTGTGTCAAGCTAAGTATGATATTTAAAACATAAATATCTAAAGCCGCGTCCAGACCGACGGCCGAACTCCAACGCCAACGCCAACGACAAATGGGGGCGGAGCGTATGCCGTTGAAAAGGATTCGAGAGGGTTTGGTCTTGCCGTCCACACCAAGATTCAAATCCGAGTTCGACAGCATTGGATGCGGTTCGGTGATAAAAATGTCGAGCAGCGAAAATAATGATTTAATAATTGGGAGTGCGAGAATAACCGTTAATTCGTTATCAAAAAAAAAAAATAGAAAACATCAGGCAAGGGGTTGGTGGATGACTACACCTGTAAAAGAGAGAAGCAGATACAGAGGAAGTAATTTAATGGCAGAACTTCAAAATGGGGACGGTGGACATTTCCGAAACTTTCTGCAGAAGGACACCAGAACTGTTTGATGTTCTGCTTAATTTACTAAAACCAAAGATTTCGAAACATAATACAAATTATGAAGCATAGCAACTCAAAAACTCATTTTTTGGTCACACGAAACTCCTACGCAAGTTTCTCATACTATTCGAAATATCAAAATAGTCTATATTTTACATTGTTCCCCGAAGTTTGTGTGCTGCCATAATTGAAGTATTTGATGAATCCATTCAGGTGAATTGCTATATTATATAACTGATTAAAATATAACAAATAAATGGAAAGAAAAAAAATTGCTAGCAACAACCAAAACTACCTGGTTATTTCTTTAATTATTGAAATAATAGTTTTCAATTAAATTTGAACGATATAAATCTTCTAAACCCATTCCATAATCATTCACGTTGGTAAGAGGTCAGCAGACTCTCACCTTTCATTTTTATTTCACTTTCATCTTGGCCAAATTCAATGGCTATCTTTTTCCAAACAACGATTTTTTTCTTGATTAATATCTAGTTTTTATTTGCAGAGTCCCACATACCGCATTCCCCCGATACCGCTCTATTAATTGTAAACATAATTCTTCAGTCAATTCCATGTTTTCACTGAGATATTAGTAAATAATTAATCAATCGGAATTGCAAGTTTTGCTAAAAATATTACGCTACTAGTGTATCTGACCTTTTCGTTCGCCCGTACGCAACTGAATAAACACAAATCCTGTCCAGACTGAATCGTACCGTCCTTTGACGTACCCACACGAGAGCGAAGGCTTTCCAAAACTAAATGCACGAACAATGCTTCTACTAACCCAAATGAGGTGATAATAAATAAAAGTGAATCAGCAAAATTGAGTAACGGAAAATTAACTCTTTAAAATTTAATGAAAGAAAAAACTAAAATATATCTTCCTAAACAAAAAAATAATAATTGATCTTATGTCTATTATGTGTACACGTCAATACATTAACAATTATTATAATAAAAGTTCCTTGGTTGACTAAATTATTACAGAAAATTGATGCGAAATTTACAATATCAAAATGGATTACAAAATGGCAACAAAGATTTTAAAAATACGTCTACTCACGTCAATAGTCGAACAAGGAAGTCCTTAACAAAACTCTACAATTGTTTTTCCTACAAAAATCCCTCTCTCAAAATCGTACAACGCAGACGTATAACATTACACCGACAACATTTAATAGAATACACATTAAATCAGTATAAGCAAGCAATAGACAATTCAATAAATGGAATAATTAAAAAAAACTTAACACTAAATAAATTAAAATGATACAAAAAACTCTTAAACTAAAATTATTCAAAACAAAATATAATTGTGAAAATTCTTGGTAAATTGAATAAACAGCTGAACGAGAAAAACAATAAATAACCACAAATATGCAACTTAAAATACACTCAGCGAAATGGGTTGTCTAACCACAGCAGTAAATAACATCGTTGTTATTACAGATAGACATATACTAGCTTATATAAAGTGATATTATTTTCTTCTTAAATTTAAAAATGGAGTAATATATAGGGTGTTCCATCTAAAATAGCTGAGTAATTATGCGTTTTCCTACTTTTGAAACACCTGTATAATCAAAAATATTTTTAGGTTATACGACATTGAATTCTGTAAACCTTTTGTATAAAAGACTTTTTTCTACAATCAAAAATAGAGCTGCAATCAAAAACCTAGTCTTCGGTGGGACAGCCTGCACTATAGATAATGAGTAAATAAAAACGATATTTCGTAGAGTGCAGGCTGTGTAATAATATGTAATAATAAATTACATCATTTTCCCATATGCGTTTCGATAACAAATGTCATCTTCCTCAGTATTTAGCAGATTTGCCAAAAGTACAGCCATAAATGATTATATAAAAAGTGATAATGAAGTCATATTAAGGTAATATTATAATTACCAAATAATATTTTGACTGATTTTTTACAAGTCTACTACAACAGTGAGAAAGATAATATTTGTTATCAAAGCGTTCATGGGAAATTATGTAATTTATTATTAAAATTATAATACAGCAGCACATACTCCACAAAATTGTTAACGCATTGATAGCGCAATTTACTAAATATCTTGAAAACTGTAGGATAAATTTAAAATTCGTTTTCATCTATACTTTATCTTATTTTGTCGTGTGTCCACTTCAAAGTAGATTTAACCATTATACACATCAAATTTGGTCAAACTTGTATTGAAATATTTACCCAGTAAACATTAAAAACACAGAAGTGGCTTTTTTATATTAAAATATTATTATTAGAAATAATATTGGATAGATTATTAAATTCCATTAGAAATAATATTTTAATATTAATTCTAATCGATTTCGCAGACTGCGTGAGTCATATGTAGGTTCATTCTACGCAACAAATAACTGGTTCTGAAATCCAGAAATAGCACGTTCTATTAAATATATCGTGGTGTGTCGAAAATGTATCCACATATTGTATCTCTTCATATCTAATAGTATATTAAGAACGTTTGAAAAAATTCGATATTTTGATTCTATATTATAAAGTTCCTCTCAATGATCCAACAACATCGAAGCTTGGATGTCAATAAAAATATCGAATTTATTGGAAACATCGGAACATCACTAATTATATTATCCCTTATTTTCCAAGTTTTTAAAAACATTTAGCTCACCCCAATGTTTGTTCTAGTGTCATAAGAAATTTAACAAAAAAAAAATCATTCGCATTTCGCATTATACATCTTGGTACTGTTCCTAGTCCTTGTTATTCAGGTTCAAAGGTAAAAAAGGCACTACTCCAATTTGCTGAAAGAATTAGCAAAGATAATACTGCATGGTGCATATTGGGGAATTAATCTCTTGTAGATCTTTAATAATAAGTGGTATTACCTTACAATTGCATCTGGTACACTGAAGGAATAATTTTATAAGACACGTTTTAAAACACAATTTGGAAAACCAATTATTTTTTAAACGAGGGACTTTACAACTTACTTATTTCAATTTGAATTGTGACTGTATTTTTTACTAAAAGAAACTTAAGGTATCTCCTTTATCCCTGAATCTTCCGTACATTAATAATTACAAACCCATCCATGTGAATGCTTTTAGACGTAAGTACAGGAAGATCATCATATTCTCTACCTAGCAATGAAAATGATAAGTGAGAAAGATAGATACTTTATGAGATGAGCAAGTTTTTCAAATAACTGTATTATTTTGATACGAACAGAGCGAGTTTCATTCATGAAACTCATTGCTTTTACAAAGAGGGAAGGAAATTTACGACACTATATTTAAGGTTTACAAAAATGTCAGCAGATTTTACAGTTAAAATTTTGGCGTATACAATTTTGATGAAGTACGAAATTAATTAAATTCAAATTTAGGAAAGCCTGTTGTAGTAAAAGAACTATCGAAACCATTAAGGAAGCTAAGAAACTGGTTTTAGCGAATCGAAGAACAAAGCTTTCAAGCATTACTCCTGAAGTAGCCATATCGAAAACTACACTTTCTAAAATTGGTAGAGTTAAGATTTTTAATATTTCAGAAAGGCTTATGACGTAACGTAAATGTTTAAAATTAGAAAATATCCTCTCCTGAACAAACATTTTGTCGATAGCAAATTTGTGAGTATTGGCTAACAAGAATGATCTTTTCCAAAAGCAAGTAGCTGGCGATGAGATTTGGGTGCATCACTGAGTATCACCACCAAGGCAATGAGTTTATAAAAAAATCTGGGTATACCACAAAAAAGTAAAACTCAATTAGAGGACAGTACAATAATAGGGAAAGTCTATTACAATAGAAAACTTCCAATAAGGGTGCGTGGCAAAGTAGCATGGCGAGCATACATATCATGCATTTACAGGGTGATTTATTCGGTATACTTGCAGCAAAAATTTCCAAATAATTCGTGAATAAAGAGATCCAATGCAATCTTAATGTAATGAAGTATAAGTTCAATACTGACGTACAGTAAACGTTAAATATATGCATTAGTCATAGGGAAAATTTTTAATTGTTAGTGCAAAATGAACAAAAGAGGAACTAGAGCCCTCCTAGTGAATCTTTTATTAATGTTAAATGTATGAAATTCATGTTTTTTACCCTAACTGTCACGTAACGGCACGATATTTATGTATTCCCAGTATCGGCCACGCAGCCTTAACAAAAAGAATGCTTCAAATTTGTTGGAGAAAAATTGTGCTACTTCATGAATGATAATACAAGTGCATGCCAAGCCCACTTAAGTCAAAAGAATAGACTTTATTTACAGTCTCGACTACGCCTACACATTTCCTTAATTTAAAAAAAAAACAAATATCCTTTTCTTTTTCTAATTGAATGTGTAAAAATGGTAATATACAAGTTTCTTCGAAGACCTGTCAAAAGATGTTTATGAAGGATATAGCTTTTAATTGTAGAAACGTTTTAAAAAATATTAAATAGTTTGTTTGTCCTCGTTCGTATTTTATTTAAAAACTGTTATAAAAAATGTCAAAACCCTAATAAAATCAATCATTCGCCCGCATTTTTGAATTGTATATATTAGAGTGCATATAATTACTAACCCAGCTCTGTTTTGTTGCAACATATATAATATAGAACCTGACATTTTAGCATAGAAAAGCAATGGTGTATAATGATATGTTTAAATATGTATGTTTATTTATTAGGCGATTTAAAAAGAAAAAGCACGTCAAGAAAGAAGACAAGAGAGAGGAAAAGACCAAGCTTGAGAAGCGACTGTCAACATGGCGACGAAGACAGGAAGAAGATTACATAAGTGAACACACCAATACGTACACGTATGAGCCAAAACTAAAACACCACAGCACAAAATACAAACCACATTAAAACTTTTAAAAGTGTAAGTAAAAAAAATAGCACTAGCTCACCCACATTTGAACGCATCAAGCCAGATTTTTACTACATCTTGTGTACATACTGTTAAATGTAAGTTATTTGTAATAACCCTAGCATGTAAATGTGACACAATATCGTCAAATAGGTGTAAATTAAAATTAGTACTTTTTCCAGCTTCCACTCCAGCAAGACGAAGCTACCAACTAAGCATGCTGCATTGGCATGATCGTACCGCTAGTCCGAAAAACTATTAAACGTTCATACGTCTGTTTGAAAACGTGCATGTAATATACACACAAACCCTCCCTTGTTCGTTGTGAAGTAGTAAACGCGAATTTAGCAATGTGAATTCACCCTCTGAAACGTGACGTATTATTCTAGCGGGACTCCTTTAAAGAGAGGAATAATCACCGCAATAATAGCCAGAAGAAGAACGTTGGAAGAAAGTGAGGAAACCAGAGTTTAATGGCGAAGAACTAAATACGAATGGAAGGCTGTGTAAAATACCAAGTATTCGGTTTAGCATTGTTACTGTTTAGGTATACTAAATGTCTGGCACAATTGTCAAGTTTGGAACTACACGCGTTCAAGCTTAGAAGAATTTATTTTTGTAAAGATCTACACATTTTATTTCAGGAACCAATTGGTGAAAAGGAAACAAACTTTTATATGTACGCTATAAGAGGAATCTTCAGATCAGACTGTCCGCAAACTTTAGTGTAACTAAACTAATATAAATTTAATCGCATACAGGCACGAGAATGCCTTGATTTATTTCAATACAACCCGATGTTTTATAACTCAAGTAGCAAATTAAATAGAAACACACATTTTAGATTCAATTATAGGGACGGTCTGTACCTACAGCCAGTAATACATTTGAACAGGCTTGTTTATCTGTTCGCATTGTCGAGGATTTCTTTCTATGCGTGAACACGTATAGCTGGTCATTTACATTTGCACTGCACATGTGAAGCCATGCAAACTAAATTTTTTTATCGATGTTCATAAAAATTTGAAAATTATTATTTACTACAATACACATTTTATTGAAAACAATGTGAAAGAAATGTAACTCTACCTGTTGTTCCATTGGCAGAGAATTCCTCTATAACATGAAAAACCCAGAAAACAGATAAGAAAGAATTGTAGCAAGGCCATGTAATGTCTGGTGTAAAATTAGAGCATCTGTAAATGATGTTTCGTAACCTCTTTACCGTCTTAAATTTTGGTTTCTTAAAGAACCTAATACTGTTGCATTTTTTTTAAAAATACGAGAAAATTTGACAGAACCAAGGCATAACATTTCCAAGATATCAGATTCACTCTGGCTCTCCATAAATGTTTATAGATGTACTTTAATACAATTAAACGTTCGTCAATAAAGAGTAAAAATCGGTCAACTTCAATTCATTGATTATTAAGTCCCTAATATTGATAAGTGTTTTGATTATTTTTTTCAAGCATGTCTAGCGACGGCTGGTGCTTACATTTTACAATGGCCATTATAATGATCTAATTTCTTCGTATAAGTTCGTAACATGTTCGTATTTCGGACGATAGCACACGAACTTCAATCATTGGCCGCGTTCAGGGAGTTGAGCTCCGCTTAGGGTGGGTTTATCAATACAAGGATAAATAAATTAACTTACAGATAAAATAGTAACAGGAAGATAAATAATCTAAATCGTTTATCATGTGCAATTACCGGCTAGATAACCGTTATATGGAAGTTAAATTTGTCCAGGACTTTATTTGAAAGTAATGAGATATCCATCAGGTGCTTGATTGATCACATGATCATCGTTGATCATAACCTCCTGCAAATGTAAGCAGTTAAAAAATTACACGACAAATATTTGGAAATATTACACAAAATTCATAAAGTTCATAATAATGGAGTTGTTTTTTTGTATACTTTTTATTTGTGAGAATAGCAATTTTGTTTTAGTTATTTAGTTATTTACAGGATCTCAATTTAGTTTAATATGTGATATTGGTATATTTTGGTTTACAAAATTTTTTTTATTAAAATAAAATAAAAAAGGCATTGGAATCTGTTGTTTTTAGCCAGAAAAAATACTTGTTTTGTATAAAGTTAATAATTCCGATCAACGTTTTTATAATTCTTGCTGACATTAGAGAAATTACAACAACACAATAAAAATGTAGCAATGGTATAATATCTTAATGTAATTAGTTGTCGGTAAGCATATCCGTAGGAGTGTCTTTCCTTTTCGTTTACATTTTTTACATGTCAGTCGGAATTTAAGTGGCGTTCGTTTTTTTTTCCAGTAACAGTGTTGACCGGAATTACGAGTACAATTTCATCATCCACTTTTCAAAATTGTCAATTCTCGGTCTCACTATGTAGAGTCGTCGTTCGTGTCTTAATAAGTGTGCAACGTCTTCGTCTTCATCACTACCTAATAAATAATCCACGATAAAATAAGCTCAACATCACAGGCAATACATAAACAAAAAGCAAATGTCGAACGAGGCGTCAGTCTATTTTCTGCTAACCTATCGTAGCGCTTTATTTACCCGTAAGTGTTACCAACTATTAATAATCTTGTAGATACTAAACTTAGAGTTAAAACTTTACCTGTCAGTTTACAATATCCGTCAGTTGTTTACCTTGCACTTTTATCCTTACATTGATAAACCAACCCTTAATCGTGCGACGTCCTGAAGACGACCGCTAGTTCCATGAATTATGAAAATAAGTGAATTTAATTTTTTTTGACTCATTCTCTTTAAATTTTAAGATTAATTTTCATTGTTTAATTTCTTTTGAAAAAGGAAGATGTATACATGCGGGAAACGTCAGAGACAATAAACTTCAAAATTATTTAGAGCATTTTTATTCCATTTCCGCCAATACCAAGATAACCTAAAATTTAATTATTAATCTTTTCTTATTTTTACTGAATTCATGGGGTCTTCGGTTGATAATGAGAACTCACGTGTTCCCGAAACAATTATCCCGACTAAATAAAATTTCATGTACACACAGAGGTATTTGGTTTTATGAATTTTCATAGTTTCGTAACAATTTAATTGTATGCACACACTTGTTTACGTTCTAACTAATTTTACATTATCTAGTTTGTACCTTCTTTCAAGCATATGTAGAACTACACTAGATTTATTGAACTTTCTAAATCTAAAATGAGCCATGATCTTTTAGTCCAATGTATACTGATCACAACATTTACATGATATTTTATAAATATCTGATTTTCCAAATTCAAAATATCATTTAATAAAGATTATGATCAAGAATACATGACCGTAATCACTGTGCCATATATTAGTTTCTGGTATAAATAAGCAAAGTTTTAGCCTAGTTAGTTATTAGTTCAGTGTTACTGCTTCAATGCTGACGATAATAACTTTGTTATCGAAACGTGCGTTCAATGTAGTGAAATTGTGAATGTTCTTGTCAATTTAATACGTTAATCAAAATTTAAAGCAAAAATTTATAGGCGTGCATAAATTCTAAACAAAAACTGAATAAAAGGGTACCTAAACAGTTTTTCAAAATTTTAATTATATATTATTATAGCAACAGAAGTTAAAGAAAAATATTTAAAAAAAGATGTAATCAAAACGCTACCATGAATCTCTTTGAAATCGGCAGTGAGTTTTCCTGGAGAAACGTCTACACGTTATCAGAAATAACGGACCATGTATGATGTTCAAATGTATTCCTTGCTTTACAATCAACTCATAAGTAAATCATTGCGCCTAAATTAACAACTATTTATCAGGTCAGTGACAGGTAAAAAAAGACTAAATAATTTTGAAACATTTTTAAATAAACAAATGTAACTTTGAAATTTAAAAAAGCATTTTAATATATTTATAAAAGCACGCAAAATACTATTGCGATTATAATACTAAAGGTCGGGTTTACGATGATTGCCATTTTTCTTTTAAGGGATTCTTTCAACTCAAATAGAAATTCTACTAAAACAGAAAACAAATCAGTAAATATCATGAAATAATATACGTATATGTTCATGTTTATTTAGTCTTCCATTCTCACCATATTACTCAGAGAGAACGCTTAACATCTCCTCTATTTGATTAGTTAATTATTGTTATTGTTGCATAAATTCAATTGACTTATTGTTAGTTACGAATAGGACACTAAAAAACTATATTTTCAAGTAATAAGTTGTCTCAATAAAATTTCATTTTTACATATATCGTGCGCTTTCTAGATTTTGCTCATTAAATATTATACCATAAGAATACAGACAGCAAATTATCTAACGTTGTATCAAGTATTTTCATATGCGAATTAGTGATCGGTGTCCTTAGTACTACATATAGGTATGGATTTGTTAATTTAATCAATATTGAAATGTATGCAAAACTATAATAAAATACACTTTTACCCAATTGTTTATTCAATTTTACCTAACTTCTCACGGAATAGTGTCAATATAATTCGCTACAATATTTATTTTTATATCCTACATAAAGAAATAGGGGAATATATCGAAGCAACACTGTTAAGCACAAAAAGCATTAAACAATTAGACATTATACATAGTAATGTGGTCGGTATATCTTTGATAATATACAAATGAAATTATTTCATTAAGATTTTTGTATAGTATAGAGCGTATAATAGAGTATCATGCACCATCCTCAACAAATTAAATGCGAATTCAAGCTCCACAAATCTTCGATTATTTATGCAACTGAAAGTACAAGTACTGCCTACCAAGCAATGCATAAATCAGAATTATTTTTAATTACTATTTCAGTGTGCTGTAGCTTCGATTGCATTAATAATCGAAGATTTGTGGAGCTCAGATTAGCATTTAATTTGCTAAAGACGGTACCAATAGCTTCTTAATTAATTGCATTGGGTTATAACTGCCACAACTGTGTAAGATTTAACGAGAACATGTAACTCTGTTTTTACACAATAATAATATATGCAGATGGTTTTCAAAATCAGTGGAAAATTAGCAGCATGTATGCAGTTACTCACACTTCCAATGAAATGAAAAACGACCAATTACAGCTAATATAGATATTTTATTTTTGAAAATTCTAATTTCCTTTCCAATGGGTGTTTTTCTCAAGCTGTCAAAGAAATTTAATATCACTCAATTTAATAATATCTTCAAATAACAACACCATCTAAATCAAAATAAATTATAGTGCTATGATTTCTTAAGCAGAGTAATAATTGGAAAAATGAGTTTTACATCTGTTTTGAAAGCTTTGTACCACAAAATAGCAAAATACCAATAAATTTGACAGTCAACTGTTGACAGTCTTTCTCTTCAGTCGAAATGTCGATGGAAAGAAATTGGAAATTACAAAAATAAATATTAGCTCGAATTAATCGCTTATTTCATGTCTATATATTGTATGAGAATTATATTTTACATTTATTTAGAGATTTTAAAAGTTGACTAGCCTCTTCAGTGTCTCTCACTCGGTGCATCGGTCTACACTCAACCAAAAAGGTACATACTGCTGTGTACTGATTGAATTTGAAAATGCAAAATGAAATAAAAAAAAAATTAAAAAGGAAAAAATTAATTCTTTAAAATTTAATGAGAAAATTACAACTAAATCTATCTTCCTGCACGAAAATAATAAATGATCTTATATCTATAGTGTGCACACATCAATATATTAACAATTATTATTATGCGAATTCCTTAATGGACAGAAAAAAAAAACAAATTATACGTATTAAAATACGATATCAAATGAATTAACAAAATGGCAGCAAACAATTTAAAGATACATGTACTCACGCTGACAACTGCCTCATACAATTCACCAGTCGTTTTTGTAACAAAAATCCTACTCTCGACTACGTACAACGCAGCTGCACAAACATCACGCAGAGATTTAGAAGAAAAGGCGCTAACATACATGAGCAAATAAAAGACATAAATAAATGAAATTAATTTTAAAAAAAAACTGAACGCTTAATTAAATAAATTAAACAATTAACTCATTAACTTAATCTCACACCGGCCGTGAAAGCCTACGCAGTGTTTAATCTTATATAAAAATTAAATCTACATCTGTGAAAATTTTCTCGAAACATTGACAAAGGCTGAAACGGAGTAAATATGACAAATTTATGCACTTAAAAAAAAATCTCGCGAAAACTGAGTGTCCGTCCACAGCAATACGTAATAACAATTAAAAATTACATCAAGACAACGAATATGATAGCTATAATTTGTCCAGTGAACACGTTCATTGAGCTAATGAAACTGTAAACTAATGTATTATGTTGATTTATAGTTTTTATGAACAACGTCTATTAATGTAAATGATTGCATTGTTTATTTAATCAAGATTATTTTTTGGTTCAACAACAAACGCTTGTTGTTGAAATAACCAAAATATTCATTGATCAATACATCGGGTTTGTTCTTTAATAATTTCGTTATTTCTCACAATGTACTAGTTATCATAAACCCAATAAATACAGTTCTTACTTTACCTACTAATTGTGATTAAAATAACAATAAATTTTAAGAAACATGTATTTTATTTTGAAAACAATAAATAATAAGTACTTAATATGATTTCAACTATATGCTCATCCGAATTCAATATGAACTTAATTAAAACGAAAAGCTTTTGAAATATGTATATCTGTCAAACCTACCATTAAATAATTTTTTTAGGGTAGCAAATTTTAGTAAAAAATTCTAAAATAGTTTACAAAGATCGAGTTTAAGTACAGTTGTTTTTAAAAATTAGAATTAACTATGCGACGTTCTGTCAATAAAAACTATAATCCTAAGGAAGAAGCATATTTCTAACAAAAAGAATGGAAACTTTAACAATATTCTACTATTCTACAATGGCTGCGCCCAGAAAGCAAAAAAGCCCAGCTCAGCCAAAGCTGCAAGGGCGCCGATGCGTCCAGGTCGAGACGGCGTTAAGTTAGCAAGAACTCCAGGCGGCGTTGCGCGATAAAAACGCAGACAGGCTAAGCCGCAGTTAAATGGTGTTATGCCGGCAAGAAAGCTAGACGGCGTCAAGCCAACAAGGACGTCTGACGGGTGCTATAAGACACTTTTGACACATTGCGCTTTACATTTTTAATTTACGCTGATTATAAATCTGTGTAAAGATAATTATTATCAGATATCTTCCTGTTGCTCTGTTTCGCGAAAATGTTCAATTAAAATATGGACCTTTGGTGTTGAATTCTTCGATTTAAAGTTATGAAAAAAGTTTCTATGAAGCTGTAAAACGCTGAAGATTGAATAAATAAATTATCCTGAAGCAAATATCTACAGCTCTTAATTTATTTCTGAAATTATATCGGTTGTTGTCGAAGTATACCCCAATGTCCTTAATATTTAGAATATCGTTCCCTACGTAATATACAGGCTGAGTTTTTTTATCTTGAGACAACGGAATATCTCTAAAACACTGCATCAAATGAAAAAAACATCTTAAAAAGATTTGTTATAATGTAGGGGGCTCACTGAATGATGAGGAACTCGATCCCCAATTAGATTATTAATTATTAATCCAATACAAATTAGTTAGCGTTGAATATTCGAACAGTAATGGAGGCTATAACATTACAAGAGAGAATTCGTTGTTGAATGGCTTTTTGAAATGTTATTTAATGTTAAAATAAAAAAAAAGACATAAAATCATGTTTGCTTGCTTCTCTTTTTTGTTTTTCTTTCTAGACGTTTACAATAATGTTTTTGCGATTACAGCGCAATCTGTTACGAATCAAAACAAAAAGTTTCAAACAAAAACTACATACTTGATGGCGTAGAATCCGAATCTGCAATACAAAATGGGGGTTCCCATTTAAGATTTCAAAGTTGTCCCCCCTCCCACTCTGGAGAAGGTGAGGTGAGCGATCGAGTTCGGCACCATTCAGTAAGCCCCCTACATTATCAAATTTTATTAAGATCTTTTTTTGATTTGATGCAGTGTTTTAGAGATATTCCGTTGTCTGAAGATAAAAAACTCACCCAGTAAAAACTGTGCTGTAGTATCCAATGATCGATGAATATTGTAGGGGAGAAAAGAGTAAAAAATTCGTTCTTTCGTTCACGAAATGTATTAATATGTATATGATTACTAGTATCGGCTTGTAACAGCCATCTTCAGACCACTGGAAATGTGATAAAAATTAACGATTTAATTATAAATAATTAAGGGTTGAATTATGTTAAAATGTTTAGTATAAGACAGGTGATCAAACTATAACTAATAATATAAAGTATTCTAAATTACAATAATAGGTGAAATTTTAAAATTATGTATTAAAAGGTTTACTTACACGTCAAATAGGATTATTATCGATTAATAAAAACATCAAGTATGATAATCATATTGTAAAATGCCAGTATTTATGTAATAAAAACTGCAAGATAAAATTTAAATCTGAAAGATGTTGATGATAATAATTTAAATATATGAAATTGTCGCTTAAATAACCTGAATGTGCTCTGGGTTGTATTATGCTTTCGTTGATATAAAATCACAAAAACACCTGAACTAAACATGTGACTCATGTACCTGCGTGCAGTTTAAAAACTAAATATATGCATTTCTGAAGGAAATTTAATTTAAATTTATATTTAAGTAGATAAGTATTCCCGATAACAAGTATTTTTCATTTTAAAATGTCTAATTCTAAATTTGTCTACATTATTTGGATATTATTTTAGATAGCAATAAACGAGGTGATAAATTAACTACCAACTGAACTAAACTGATTCAAGACGTTGTAAAATTGATACAAAAAAAAAAGGAGGAGGAGGGGAGGAGTTGGCAGAGGATTAGCTCCCACCACTCAATATTATCACGGGCCGCCACTGGTTTAACGTATACCGTATTTAAGGAAAACTACTACAAAAAGTAGCAGGTTTTTAAACTGCTAAGCAAAAGTAGCAGAAGCAGGTTGTAGCTGCTAACGTAAAGAAGCAGTTTTATACATCACTAGTACTTATTGGCAACAATTTTCCATTATTCGCATTCGCATCCTCGGAAAAGTCAATAAATATAATATAATAAACTTGGATGAATTAAAAAAATAGAGCTTTCGTTTAACACTACACATACAATAGACTATTAGTCACAAATTATATATGTATTCTTAAAATTTGCTGTTGTTTATTACAGCGATCTCTATTGAGGTGGCACAGCGACCTCTGTGATTGGAAAGCCTAACTAAGATTTATAATTATCTACCGCTTGCACAATGTACTCTATAAAATACGACAGAGAACTTTTATGAAACATAAACTCTAGTCATTAATTACAAGTGATAGATGGCTCTTATGGCTTAAGTTATATATATATTTTTTTTTGAACTAATTAAAAATATGTAGCTTGATTATCATTCACTTACCTATATTTAATAATTTAATGCATTGTAATAGTAATGATTCCATTTTACTATGACTTATTATATTAGTAACATTGGATGGCCTCTATAACTATCTACTAGCTAACTTTGATTTATGAATATCACAAACATTTTTTTTCTAAAATAACAGCGCACACGCCTCCTATATCTTAGAAACACTTATAAAATAAACTCGTAAAATTACCGGCCCACGTGTTTTGGCACAAACCCCCTAGAGACATTTATTATAATTGTTAATATAATCGCTTTCGCATAAGACTTCTGGGAGTGTATTTATATTCCGCGGATGTATATTTACTGTTACGACAAAATTTTAAAGCGCATCATCGCACCATGCCAAAGACATAAATAAATCCGCGGTTATAAATACGATTTAGCCGGAAACAGTTTAATTAAAACTCTGTCCGTGTTGACGATTATTTTTAAAGCTAACGTTCCAAATTTAGTCTAAACGATGTCGGTGGGTATTCTAAATATGTTCCCATCTTCTTTGCAATCTAGAAGAGCTTCTTTTTTACTCGGTTAGTGTTTAACACTGTTTAGTTACCGAGCGATGCACTTCAAAGGATTTAAACTGCACGCTATATTTAACTCGATCCTATTATTAATTCAAAACGTATATAGTCTTTTCAAAATAAACCGTAAATTACACCGTGCTATTAATAAATTTTATAGGAGTTTCCATATAATCACACATTAGTTCTTGTAGGTGGTATGAAGGAGATGATGAGTCGCGTAACTAAAACGAATTGTAAATTATTTTTAACTATTCTCTCCTACTACGTATTATTATATACACATGATAAACGTAATTGACACATCTATTATTGTTCCCGTTATTTATGCGTTCTATTTTTGTATGGCTGAAAACACCTTAATGTTTCGTCTTTTTTTATAAATTACATAATGTTAGTCTGTATATTTTTAGGTACTCAATTTTTTTGCGAGTTACAAATTTAGCTATTGTGTACGCCAAAATACACACATAAAAATTCTCTCTCGTGTCATTCAAACATCCGTTAATTTGCGTAGGAGGGAGTATTTTGACTAGGTTATTTATTCAAACAATAATACTGAAAGATCCCGTCAATTAAACGTCCTCACTCATTTCTGGCAACAATTGGTATATTTTTTACGATATTTCTTTTTATCACATGAAATATGTGTATGAGCATTCGATTTTAGAGACAATTTATTTTTTCACTTATTCCCCTTGGCAACATATAACCGTTTTCCACGCTTACTGTGCTGATTTTGGGGACCATTTTGGCAAAGCATTGGTATTTTAACGCTATTTTACAAACTTACTCACCAGATATGGATTAGCGGAATATACGACTATGTTATAAAAGTGCTTTAAAATCTTACCCCACCAATGGTAAAATGCATGACGGGAAAAAGTAACATCTGCTTGGGCAGCAGGCAAAATGGCAAAAGTATTTAATTACGTAACGACATAATGGATGATTTTGTTTCGCTCCTATTTTTTTAACTAAATTCCAGATCAAATAATGTATGTAATTTCTTGGTAATTTAAAATTTATTTTCTTGATTAACTCAAACTTAATTGTACTTAAATTATAATTACAGTTCATAAAAGACTGCCAAAGATGAAAACTAAAAAGTTCCATACCTAAATATATACGACGATGTATTGGTATCTAGTTAGCCTAGAACGGTTCCGTGGATAAAGAATATATTGTTATAATGTTTCATCTCAAAAATTCAAAACAAAGTTGCGCAATAAAATTTAGTCCACCGAAATTATGAAAATCGAAAAATTAGAGTATCGAGCCGTCTCAAGTACCTGTATTTGAAGAGGTTAAGAGGTAAGCAGATTTAGGAAGTTATGCTTAATACCCTTGGCGATCAATGTCCTTTGTATGTAACCATGAAAAATTGGATTATGTTCGAAAGGGTTAAATTTTCCATTGAAAATACATACCGATCAGGAAGACAGTTTTTGTGTCCGTCCCCAAAAATGTTGCAGTTCATGACATGATTTTGTCAGACTGTCGAATTGAGTTAAAACGAATATCTGAGGCGCTGAGTATTTCAATTGAATACGGGAAGGTGGGGCAAGATGGGAACATTAAGCTTTAAAACACTGCATCAGGATTGCAAAATTGATATATAAGGTTTTAAGTACGCTTGTTGTAATCTTTAAACATTTATCTGCTGATGGATGAATTTACAATTTTTCGATGGGTACTCTTGATACTCTTGATGTTGTGAGAAAATTTTGAATAGAAATGTGTAAATACAGGTTCCAGTTTAGAATGGGTCGTACCATAAATCTAGGTAATAGGTAAAAAAAAAATAGATTCTTAAAATATTCTTAAAAACATGCAGCAACAAAGCTTAAACTCTTTAAAGCGGAACTACTTAAAATAAAAAAAAATAACGATAAGAATATTAAACTAAATCTTCACAATTGAGACAATAGAAGACGAACTCATCCACGTTATTCGCACAGCCTCCATGTACCCAACCTCGCCATCCATGGCATTGTATCAATCCCTTACAATACTAACATTGAGCGTCATCTTCCTCAATAGAAGAACTTGATTATTTCCTTGACGTTTTCTAAAAATCTATCTCTTTGCTTTCCTTACAAAATTCGGCTTCTTGATCTCTTCTGTTTTCTTCTTTGTCATTTTTTTTTCCTTTAACTCTCCCTCAGCACTTCTAGTTGCCCTGGGGATTCTCCAGACTTCTATTTTCTTGTAGCAGATTTTTATACGTAGTGCTTGTAAGGATTGTTGTCTTTCCCTTGTTACGCTTTGATTGAACCTGTACTTTATTCCTAACGTGAGAAATAGGCATTATGTCTTCGAGAAAGCATAATGGCATATGCAGGCATAACGGACCAGACTGAAGAGTGAGATAATGATGTCCCCATGTTGCCCCATACCAATAGCCCCAGCTTGCCTCTTTGGAACATTTTCTGGTTATGTTATAATAACACATTAAGTATTTGAAATAAACAAATACCACATTATAGAAAAAATACATGCAATACATGTCAATTAATAAGCACAAAAGAACTGTAGTTGTAAATAATTTACTTATGCTTCCGATACTGGCCGTTGAACTTACCATCAAAATAATAACGAAATTCTGGAAATTGCAAAGTCCACGCACAAACAGCTATAACTTTGTTATTACGACTAGTAAAGTTTCCTACATTACAACAAACATAAAACAGCACTTGTCAATATTAGGACTGCTATTATTTGACAGATACTTACTGTCGTTTTGTAGATAAGACGATGTCCCCATCATGCCTCGTGGCTCCATGTTGCCCCACCCTCCCCTACGTCCATCATATAGTTCACGTCGATTTGAACATGAGAAAAAATTCTGCGAAATGGATCTCGAAATGTCTGAATTTGACTAGAAGCGTGCAAGGGTGAAAGCATCGCGTTCGATCTGTTTTCAATTTGAAAAAGGTACAGATTTCTTAAGCCATATTGTTACTATGGATGAAACTTGGGTACATTTCTACGACCCAGAAACAAAATAACAACAGATGGAATGAAGACACTCTGGTTCTCCAAGGACTAAGAAGTTTAATGTTAAAAAATCTGGCGAAAAAGTTCTTGCGTTAGTTTTTTGTGATTGCAATGATGTGATCATGATTGATTTTCTGGATAAGGGAAGAACGATAACTGGGAATTATTATTCCACGTTACTGACCACTCTATGACAAGAAGTTAAGAAGAGAAAACGCGGAAAGGTTGTCCAAAGGTGTTTTGTTTGTGCAGGGACAATGTCCCTGCACATAAATAGCATTTTGCCATGCAAACAATTCGTGATTTAGAGTTCGAATTACTCAAACCCTTATTCACCGAACCTGGCCCCGTCCGACTATCATGTCTTTCCTCAACTGAAAAAAGTTTAAAAGATCGTAAATTTTTTTCAACGAAGAGATGATAAAAGCTGTGGAGACCAGGTTTGCAGAGCAAGATAAAAAATTCTTTTTAAAAGGTCTAAAGGCACGTTCGTTAATATAATAAATGTATCCAATTAAGACGAGAGTATGTTGAATAATAAAATATTTTGACTTTAAAATTTTGTATGCTTCTATAGTAGGCTAAGAATTTTTCAATTCATCTTCGCAGTTTTAAGAATTCCGCTATATTCCAGAGTAATTTTGTTGGTTTTCTCTATCATCTACAGTAATTATTACCGGTATTTAGAAGACAGATTTAGAAGACACTAAGGAAGAGTAGATTAAATAGAAACTATGTAATCGTAACTGATAAATCGCCCGTGGACTCCGCAAGACGAAGAAGCTCCGCAGGTTTGGAAGCCTTTGTACTATTAGACATTGTTTTTAGAAGTCAAGCATTTTATATAAAATTTTATGTATGTACATTGTACAAACAGTTTGAAAAAAGATATTTTCTACAAGATTTTTATAGAATTCACTGTTGAATAACCTAAAAATATTTTCCACCATGAATATTATCTCAAAACTATATATTAAAATATTTATTTTGATGGTAATTTTGATAAAACATAAAATAGTGAACTGCATAAAGATTTGCTATACCCTAACTTACTAAGTTCTTGTTTTGCTTAGTTGATAGATCGGTTGTTGTGCAATCCTGCAGCTCTGCTAACGTTTCTTTTGTTTCTAAAATTAGATATGGCTTAAGAAACTGAAGTCTATTTCCTATATAAACTGCTTCCTATTTATATAAAACGTTGATGATGTTTCATATGGAATATGGATGCATAACCCAATGATTTTAAATTTAAGAAATTTTAACTTAAATACATTTAAAATTCAAACAAATGGAGAAACAAATTTTGTCAAACAAGAAAATATACAAAATCAACACAAAGTTGCTACAACATTTCATCGAGACATCCTAGAAGTTATAATATACAGGGTTTGGCAAATGTATGGATCTATTCGAATATATTTAATATAGTTATCTTGAGTACGATGGCTACATTTATATCAGAATCAAACTTCCGGTTTAGCCGGAAGTGATGTTAACTTTATTATATTAAAGGAAATATTTTTACGAATTTCAATAAAATCCTGCTTCAGGAGTACATAAGCACCCTTATGTTTAATAACCACAAAGATATTTAATTATTTTTTTTAATAAATATATGTATGATTAGTTTTATCTATGGAATTAAAATTCAGTACTTGGTTTAAGTCGTCATAATTAGTTTTGTAAATGCCCAAGTATTAATAATGATTCAATTAACTAAAAGAGAGCATATTGAAATTTATGAAGAGGTATGCGATTTATTTAATAATTTGCATCAACATCGGCATCCAATAACATGATCTGTCGTTGATAAAACTAAGAAGGTTTAACTTAACCGGAAATGTTAAGAATTTATCGAAAAGCGGACGACCAAAAGTCGCGACTAATAAAGTTATTGCTCAAGGTATTGCCATAGCATTGAAGGAATTTCCACAAACTTCTACTAAATCCTCACACTGAACTATAAGTTGCCGATCAGCAACCAGAATATTGAAGCGCGAAAAATATCACTCATACCCAAGCTACAATTAGTGCAAGAATTATGGGACTGGAATTATGACCATAGAATAGAATTTTGCGAAAGGGTGAGATTTGCAATAATGACTAATACTTTTACATACAATTTGCTTCTCTCCGACGAGGCTACGTTTTGTTTGAATGCTACCGTTAATCGTCGTAATTGTCGCTGTTGGTCCATAGATAATCCTCATTGGATGCTAGAAACGCAAACATAACATCCGCAAAAATTAAACGTTTGGTTGGTATTTTCAGGAACTGTGTTATTGTCCTCTATTCATTAGTGGTACACTAACTGGACAAAGATATTTAGATCTTTTACGTGATCAGGTTGTTTCTGATATTGAGGAAGATGGGGTATTAGCAAGGCCCTCACTATATCCTTAATGTTAGAAGTTTTTGAAACGAAATTGGATGGATTAGCCATAGAGAATTCATTGAATGGCCCTCAAGGTCTCCAGATTTAAATTTCCTAGGCTCTTCCCTTCGGGGTCATTTAAAATCTGTGGTTTATACTGGACGGCCGCATAATCTGGACGAGTTTCGGCAGAAAATATTGAAAAAGTATAATTAATTCGTGCAGAGACTTTAGCAAACGTTATTCACGAATTTGTTCGTAGACTTGCATCTTGCATATTGTCAAGAAGTGAATGGTGATCATTTGGAAAACTGTCTTGACTGAAATTGATTTTGTTTATACATTTGTGTTAATTTTTCCTGTTCTTAGTAAAATTTGCATTATTAGTTTTAGATAAATATCTTTGTCGTTATTAAACATAAGAATATCAAACCTTGATAGTGTACTGGAATTTGTAAAAATATTGTAATATATCGATATTATAATATATAAATATGTTTCATTTAAAATAAGAAAAAAGTGAACGTCATTTCCGACCAAACCGAAAGTCTGATTCGGATATAAATATACTCATCGAATCTTCAATTTACATTTCATTAAATGTGAAAAGTCATTAAAATCAAAGTATCCCTATTAAAGATATTTGGATAGATCGATACATTTGCCTAAAGCTAATGTATTCCCATGCTCTTAAAACTTCCGGTATAATAAGAAATATTTTAGGTTATGCAGTACTTAATTTTATATAATTTATTATATAAATGAATTATGTAAATATCATTTGTCATATACTTATGTCATTCCAAAATCCAATTTCCAATTGACTAAATAAATTTAAAGAAAGGACCTATTATAATTAAAAAAATAATAAATTTTCGTTAAGTTCATTAATTTAACTAACTAGAAATACATAATTTTTAAGTTGAAAGAAAGGAAAAAGATAAGAAAATATGGAAATAATTATCTTTTATTTTGACTCATCTTCTTAATTGTTAAATTTCTAAGATTTATTTCAACATATTTTTTTTTGAAAAATCACGATGGCCACATCGGCGAAACATCAAAATAAACTTCATAAATCATTTAGATCTTTATTCCAAAATGTCCAAAAAGCCATAATACTCTATTAAATTACAATCCACAACGGAAAAGAAACAAATTCAAAGAACTTATATTTTTATTCTTGTTGATTCTGTCTGCTGTGTATACCATTGACTTAATTTTTCCAGCCCTTTAAACTGCCAAACTCGATTCGAGCACAATTTCGTATTCTATACTGTTTGAATAGCAATTCAAAGTAACTTTATAACTGTGTTTATTCGAAATTCCCTTGAGTACAAACTTTAAATTTGTAAGCCTAAGTTATGCGTCACACTATAAGGAGACACATCGTTTATAAATAAACGCATACAGTAGGGATAATGCCCGTATATCCAGTTTTCTCTCTCGTCCTCCGCACGAGCTTGCGTTTACAGGTGGATGATATATTAAGATTGCTGTTGCCGAACAAGTGGCAAGTTCAAGATTGAGGTGACTAATAGTCCCAATGGGAAAACAATCAAAATGATCGTCAACAGCATTGCCTCAAGTACTTTTTTACCGCCGAATTTAACACCAGAGGACTTCTACATATACATACGCCACACCTTTCGATAGTAATCTTCAGCATGGAAAACGTTTGAACGCTATTTGTAACCGTCGTAAAAAAAGGATTTATTTATAATAAAGATTTTCTATTTTTATCTCAACCTTGGTGTTATACATCTCGCGCTGCCGCGTTGCCACGTGTACTCACACAACGATAAAAACACAATAATCTGTTGCTCACGACAACGTACACGTGACTATCTTCATCTCTTTCGCTAGTATTTGTTGGTCGAGAGCGTCCGTCGCATCCACAGATTCCATTATCGGAACGAGATTCGTAAGTTACAACGCGAGAGGCGCCCATCATAACGTTTATCCTCGAAATAATCGGTAGAACGCTAGATGGAAGCAGTCGTCATTTCTTATTCGTTGGTGTAACAAAGAGAATAATTTTGTATGCTTGCCCGCAAGGATTCTGATAGAAGCGCGCACTACAAAAATTATAAAGAGGCTATTTATAAGAAACCGGTGGTATTTTCAGATACTGCGTGAGGCAGATTTTCTTTCTGCGTTTAAGTGAGAAAAGCAATCTATTTGTATTACAAAAAGGTAAAGGATCACAACACACTATTATTGGCACATGAATTGGAACAGAAGGAGGACCATCATGGGAATGACCAGCATTTAATTACAATACATACTCTTATAATAGTGTAGGTTATATGAAAATCTGTGTAAATCTATTTGCATCTATTTCTATAATACAGAATCTTGAATAACACTGGTCAACATAATTTTAAATTTATTTTGTCCCACTTGGTAGTACGTTTTAAACTTCTTTCATGTGTTCTCAGAGTTTTTCTATCAGACAGGGTTCCAGAGTGACAAAGCTATGGCATTTTAATATGTGTATAGATCATGAAGAAATGACGTACAAAATGGTATATTTACATGGAACATATGCTGATATATGGATTTTGGCTGTACTTTGCGTCAGAAACATCTCTCTTCAGAGTCCAACAATAGTCTAACAACATAATAGAGTTCCATTTGCCTTAGTATCTCTTCTCCATGATTAGAATCCCGTTATGAACTCTTTCTGACTGCTCCGAGGTTTTATGGGAAAAAGTCTAAGTGGCAGTCAAGAAAGGGTATTTTTAGACTAATGTTGCAACATATGGCTTTATATGAGGCCAGTAGATTGTTAACAATCTCTACGCAGTTTCCGGCAAATCTCCTTAAAAGGCAACCATGCTACTTTTTCAATTCCCTTTAACGCCTCAACAAATTTTTCATCTCAAAGTAGCTGCCTGAGCTGAGGTCTCACAAAAAAAACTTCTTTTACCTTAGCAACACTGACCTTAGGAAACTTACTCCTCACATATGCAAATCACTGTTAGAGGTATCCATACCTTTGACACATTTTTTCATCAACCCAAGCTTAATGTGCAAAGGGGGCACATTTTTTGAAGATCAAAAAGTGGGGTACCAACGACATTCTTATTTCCTGGTGTCGGTGAAGTTTGTTTTGGCCACTTTTTCTCAAAACAACAATAGTTTGTGTAACTGAGTTTCATGTCGAGCAAAAGTGAAATAACTTTCAAATCGCCACAAATATTCTACTTAAAGTAGTTATAGTTAGTTTTCTTCCAAAAGAAGCTTCATATTGTCATAAGATTCTTTCAATTCGCTTGCATGAGCCAAAGGAACAGAGGGAAACTTATTTTCATTGCAGAGTAGTACCGCCTTCAAGCTTAATTTGGAAGAGTCAATGAACAAACGCCACTTATCTATATTACATTCATGCCAACTGTCTATAACAGAACGGACGTTATAACAAAATACAAGTCTTTCTTCCTTAGGGAAGAAATTCTCAAATTCTGCATTGCGATTACGAAAAAGAACAACTTTTGTTTCACTCTAAAGAAGATTCCAGTCTTTTAATCTGGAACCTAGAAATTTGTTTTGTTTCTTGGGCAATTTTGGTCAATTTTAAATCGCGAACAAGGTCTTTTAGTTCTTCTTAACTTAGAAGATGCGGCAAAGAACAAGATAAATCTGATTGAAATGTTGGATTCAAATCCATATTGTCACTTGCAAAACTTTCTTTGCTTACCTCCTGATCAGCACTTTCATCGTCGCTTAATGTCATATTTTATGTTAGGCACATATAATTCCGAACTATGAAGTACTGATCTCTTTGCAGATGGAATATTAGGATATTTTAAGTATATTTGGATTTAGAAGTCTTCTATTTGTAAGACAAAAATAACAATCGGTAATATGATCTGATGGTTCCCAGCAAATCATAAGAATCTACTTTACACTTGAAATATTGCTCATCGCACTTTTTAAGGAGAGGTGTGAAAGACCATTTTTGATATTTAAATGTCAATTCGCCGCAAATGTAGCAAAAAGAGTTTGGGTGGTTTACACATATCATTGGCATTTTTACAATAGATTGAACGCACCACAACACTCTCTAAAACGTTAACAACGTCAGCATATATGCTCATTCGCTCAGCTCTAGTTGAACAGTTGAAATAACAAGAAAGTTAACTAGGAATGGGAAATGCAAGCCTTAACACGTCAAGACATGTTTAAACATTAACCATTGCATGCTGCTGTAGACGACAACTGAAATAAAGACATGTTCTCTTATATTACATATCTATGCATGCTTTCTTTAGGTAGATAAGCGAATATCCTGAAACATAAAAACTAAGAGTGATGGAGAAATTCTGAAAACAATTGATTTCAGCATGCAAAAGTATATGGGAATCAGGCATTTTTGTGCTTCCGACGAAAAATCTTGTTAACCAGCGTAATTTGAAATACCGGACAAATATATAAATTAGGGTTGTAGCTGTGCAGGTTCTATTTTCCTAATTAAACCTATTAGCTCTATTACGTAGGTATTTGCTCGAAGGTCCTTTGGCTTCAGGAGCCAAGCTATCGTAGATGCACAGAATATGGATTGGGTACTAGTAATATTAGCGTCCCCAAAGTTTCATAGTACGGGGAGTATCGCTTCCGCTTAGATACAGGATTATAACTACAGTTTTACTTTTCAATTTTAATATATTTCTCAGGAGGACTTCAATGTTCCGCAGCCAAATATAGATCGGGCCACAATATAACAGTTAAATGAACCATCAATTCATCGGTGATGACACAAGCTAACTGCGATACCCGTTGTGGGAATCAGTCTATTCCATATAGGCTTTTCGAAAAAATGTGTGGAAAGATGCCTCTTTTGTATCAAACCGGACCTATGTCTTGGAATGTCTTCTTATTACGATATCATTGCTTATTGACTTCTATAATTCAGATATAATTCACATTTTCCAATGACTTCGTCAAATAGTGTGATTTTTAGTTCCCTTGTTTAGTAATCTGAAATTTTTCGAAAGAAAGAGTGCAGCCTAAAGTTATCGCGCAGAATCTTTGCGTAGGTAACTACTATTACTAGCTATTTTGCTGAATTACTTTATATCAATAACTCCTCTGGTAAATGTATGCTCATTAGTTAAGCAAGCTAAGCACAGAAAACCATCATCATGAAGCCATTAAATCCTTGTGGATTGTGGCTGACGCTAGAGCGTTATAAAATTCCTCTTTTAGATGGATTAATCCCTTTTTTGTTTATTTAAAGGTCGTTGTGGTTTTTTGCTGTTATTCTCCTCCACTACCCTCTATCCCTGCACCTCGATTTCCAATCCGTCACATTATATGTCTCTGTTCCTTTTCATTCTTACTTACCCATTTTCTGTTATGTTTGATCCCAATATTGTCCGCATTATTTTTCTTTCTATTATTTTTAGATCTTCTTCCTCTTTTCGATTTATTGTCATTGCTTCTAGCACATAAGTAATGATCGGTCTGATCAGGGTTATATATATATATATATTTATTTTGCTTCTTTTTTTTAATTAGCATTTTGTTTTTGAATAAAAAATTATTTCTACCGTATGCCTGGTTTCCTTTTAAAATTCTCTCTCTCACTTTATCTCTTACTTTTGCAACATCGTCTGCATATGCTATTAGTTGTATCCCATGAGAGTACAGAAAATACGATTCCTAAATAGTGACTACGCATAGTTGGTAATAGTAAATTTATCAATAGTATTAAAGAAAGGTGATCCCTATATGTTTTAGTTTAGAGTAATCAGCTTTTTCTTTATTTTAAGGTAGATTTCTTTAATTAGGATTGCTTAAATGAAAGATTATTTACAAGAAAGAATTATAAATAAATGATTTCTATTTAATAATGAGTAAAGCCATCCCTTCCCTGAATACACCACAATAACCCAATTGGGCATTGAATTAATTAACCGGGATAGTGCGCTCCTATTCATTACTACACTGCATTAACCTGGTGCTATATCTCTTCTCTATTGGCAGTATTTAGAAATATCATATGTGTTCTATAAGTGTTCTAATTCTATAGGTGAGAGTCCTGGCAACTTTACGAACCATGGAAGCATATTTACGTTGTTTTTAGTTAAGAAAAAGTCCCTTACTCTATATGAAGGCGAATATTATCTTATTGGAATATCGCGCTCTTAATTGTTTGCATAAAGGGTAATGCTACGGGTTCTAGAAATGGTAGCACTCCAAGCCATTGTGCCAATCGTAGGTGATGCATGTCGCCAACGTATGCACTTCTTTTTTCAGAATGCCAATACACCTTTAGTCCACCATCATGTTGCCACAAAAAAAAGTGATTCACTGCTAAACTCGACCAAATTCCATTCATCCCGCCATTATCGCCATTCCCTGCTCCATATTTGTCTACCGTATCTATGCTTAGGTGTTACTGGTAGTCGCAATAAAGGCCAGTAGCTACTAAACCCCCGCTATGCGTAAACTATGCATAATGACGTTCTACGACCAGAAGCGTTTTACCATTGTTGGGTCAAAATTGTTACTGACTCCAACCGATGCCATATAACTTACTAATGGTTTCAGAAAATGGTCGTTTTGAAGGGTGGTTCGTTTACGTGCACCTGAACCTTGGGCTTCATCTTGATTTGGGATCCATCGCTTCTCTAATGATAATTAGGAACAAGATTTGACTTTGCGAAACGAAACAACTGCCTCTTGTGGACATGCGAAAAAGCCGAGTCTCACAAATTCTCGAAAATTAACCCAGACCGGCACAATATGATAAACATCGTTTAAACTAACCTTAAGAAACATATAAAGTTTTTAACTGCAGACATTGTAATTGCTTTTTAGTCTTCTTTCAAATTTCGTTTTTGTCTTCGCACTTACTATAGTAGTACATCAAGATGTGAGATTATTGACGACTAATTGCTGCATGATTAAGTGTTTGTGCTATTTCCACCTACTGCTGGTCTAGGCTAGCCGGTCTACTGTCGTCTTAGTCTGTCAGAGTAGGCCTGAAAAGGTATGGGACTTGTCACTTCAATTTTTTCTTAATGGGTGAGCAAGTATGTATCTCTTGGTTGTTGCCTTTGTGCCTTGACTTTGTTCTAGTTCTTGTATATATGTTGTAATGTGTGTACACAAGTTGTGTTAGAGTTACATCTTTTTGGCGTTTACCCAAGGTAAGCATATAAAATTTAGAATCTACATTTGTGTGTACTAAGTTGAATATTATACGCATGAGAGTTATTTTGCGGTTATTGCTTCTTTGAAACTTGTCCATCAGCATTTTCGCGATTTTTATTTCCACAGAAAGTT
Source organism: Protaetia brevitarsis (assembly GCA_004143645.1). NCBI lineage: Eukaryota > Metazoa > Arthropoda > Insecta > Coleoptera > Scarabaeidae > Protaetia > Protaetia brevitarsis. The sequence goes on along the minus strand of RXPK01000195.1, from coordinate 2,390,613 downwards.
CCATCATGGTTTTATCATAAACCAACAAATCAAAACCAAGAAACAAGTACGGAGTCGAAAAGAGAAGCTGAGAGATCAAGACTAGCACAACGCACTTAGGAATCGAACCACAGAATACACTTGGATAAGGCTTCCATTCCGTCTAAAGAAGAATAGATCAACAAAGAAAAAACCAAAAAAGGCAGCATGCATAGTCACCGCATTTGAAACCATCAGTACGCCAAGCCTGGACTTACAGTAGGTATAGCTGCTACTAGTGGGCAAGTGCATACAAGCCATCAATGAAGGAAATAGCCAATAAATATGTATTAAGGCAATTATGTAGTAATAACGACAACACCGAAATAAAAACAAGAAGACACATTCCATCAATAAAAGCACGACGAAGCTTTCTGTATAAAAACAAAATGTGCTAGTCTTGATCTTTCAGTTTCTCTTTTGTCTGCAGGTTTTCTTATGTTTTTCGACTCCCATTTTTAACGGCATATTTGTTTCTCCGATATATGAGCGATCGAACTCCCATGGAATGTTGTATACACAGCTTTTAGTTTATTGGTTGATGATAAAACCACGACAAAACTTTTTCTAGAAAAAAAATCGCAAAAGAACTAGCGAACAAATCGCTAATTTTAAGAACAATAATAGCAAAATAACTTTCATAGAGACATTGTTTAACTTAGTAATATAAATATAAGGTGCTTTTTCGCGACTTAGGATTTTAAAACATGTTTTTGAAGCGGCTTCGTGTTATACGTCATCAATTTTACGTTCGCTAAAATATACACTTCTGAAATATTTTTTTGTTAATTTACCTTAGGATAACCTTACCAAAACAATTTGAATAAGGTGTAAAAAACAAAGAGAGACAAGCGTATTTTTACATGTAGATGAGTTATGTGCAGACTTGAAGTAATCTTGAGTTTAGATTGTTTAGTGGCATACACTTCTCCACCTCTTGCTTTCTTTGCAATTGTACCTTTTTGGTTCTTATCCTGTCATTTCATTCACACAACAAACGCCTCTCTCACTTCGAAACGTATTTTGAAGCGGTCTTGTGCACTGTTTCAGAAACGTTTGAACCAGTTTCAATATTGATGTCACTACTTAAAGCGCATTTGTCACCAAAATTATGTGTTTTGAGATACTACACAGTGCTTTCGTATGGCTGCATCGCGAAAAAACGCCTATAGCTTTCAAATTCTATATATTATCCCAAGTGAACGCCAAAATGGTACGACTCTGTATATACCCATTACCAGCTATAATACAAGAACTACAAAAGAAGTCAACGCACAAAAACAACCGGAGTTTCCTTCAGAACTAACGTGGGATACCTGCAATCCTACACACAATGCAAATAGCTCAAAAGTCTCAAACCCAACTCATGGTAGTCTTCATACTCGTTGAAATAAACTGATGATATTTTCGTTTAAATACCGGATTTCTCCTTCAATAATTTCCATTCGTCACTGATGTATATGTTGATGCACGCAATATCTAAATTAGAAGTGACAAGTATCCAACTTACTATGACCAGTCGAGTCCAAAATAGAGTATATCTTTGAAAAAAACTACAATGTGGAACGACAATATCCATGAGTCACGGATAAATCAAACACAACAATAGCATCTTCTCTCAGGCTAGCAGGTTCAATTAATAACACCAAAAAAAAACTTGAATTTTTACGCTATTAAGGATAGATTTTTCTCTTTCTAGCGAATTATGTAAAGTCGATGCAAAGAGTAGGAGTATATAAGTGATATTTTTAGTGCAAATCAAACGTTACACTAATCGCATTATAGCACGACCGCCATCTATTGTCCCGAATACATTTGACACGCGTTCTTCGACATTCGACGTAGAGGGCCGAAGAGCGACCTCACCTCCCCACTCCCTATTCGACCGGCCAGCCGCATCTGGGGCGTTATCTTCCTTGCATTAAAACGAGTCGACGAGAGAGAGTACTTGTCGCCGTTCGCGGTAAAACGCCAGTGGTCGTTCCCTGTGATTTTTCGGTGTTTGCGCGATACGCCAAGCGGTGAATGTGTGCGTCGTCCGTGCACGCGTTTGCGTGTTGTCGTCGTTATCAGGGGAGCCGAGCGGCAACAGCGCTTTCCGTCCGCGACTCGCTCGGTGTGTTCCTATATTCAGCGTAACCGCGACCGAAATGACCTCACACATAATTGAAGAATTAATTCTGACAGTTGTATCGTTTTGTGCGTTGTGATTGTTCGCGTGTCCGAGAGTGTGATGAGCTAGAGGATGGGCGACCAGCGCGAGGCGCCCGAACGGATTCTAGAGCAGCAAATCATGCAGCTCAAGAAGCAGCACCAGATACAACACCAGATCCTCCTGCAGCGGTTCCAGCAACAGCAGCAGCACCTGGCCGAACAGCACGAACAGCAGTTACGGCAGCACCTGAAGGAGTTCTGGGACCAGCAGAAGAAGCTGCAGGAGATCAGGCAACGCGAACACTTGGAGGCGCTCCGCAAGAAGGAGAAACATGAGGAAAGTGCCGTCGCCTCCAACGAAGTTAAGCAGAAATTGCAGACGTTCCTCCGGCAACGCGCTTCCGGATCTTCGAAAGCACAACCGCAGGAGAATTCCTGGTGAGTCTCTCACACTCCAAGTTTCATACATCCACCGGGTTGTGTTCGAACCACGCGCCCTTGTATATCATCAGCTGATTCATTCATTCTTGCCAACCCACCGTTTCCTAGTTGTGCGTTGCTGTTTGTAAACACCGGCGGTCTATATATTTGCACTGCCACTTTGACTCGGTGTAATCTAGAGTCGGAGACATGATACGTTTAATATATCTTTTTATTTAGTGTACATTGTTCTGCGATCACCGTTCTATAAATAGAAGCGGCAGGTGTCTGGCTTACAAGCCGCAGCAACTTCCAGTTAGGCCGAGCTAAAGATTGTGTACAGAGTTCTCCACAAGTATAAACATTCTATCGAGCGTAATCAATAACATTTCTATTTTTGGGGCGATTATTCTCTTTATTCTCACCATACACGATCTGGTGTCATATTCATAGTTAAAATTATATTTTATTCAATAACCGTTCCATTTAAACGTTGTTCGCCTGTCTGTAATCAGCGCTTAGTCGATGTTTATTTGATATAAACGTGATAGATATAGATATAAAGATAGGGAGTACACATTAAAATACACAATATTTTGTAAATACATACATACAAATGATAATTATTGACTCGTGTCTGTTGTATCTGTTTATTTCCTATCAGGCAACCAATGTGGGCTTAAATATAAACTCACCAACCAAAGAATAACAATGTATAACATGATAACTTAGCATGTAAAAGCAAAAGATTTTTTAATGAAATTCTATCACAAATATCCGCACAGTAGAATCCATCATTAACAACTATTCTTGACGTATAAAAGACGTTGTTTTCTATGAAAAGAGGATATATGTATATCTACTGTGCATTGGAAATCTGATTAATGCACTTCTGCATTTGGAATTCTACGAATACAAATATAATGCGATAAAGCTACAAGATGAAAGCGAAATAAACATCCAAGCAAAATAAATACGGAGGGTATGCACCCTATAACAAACATTAAAAGTGCTACTGCGACTGGACAACGCTTAACTAGTAGGAAAACTTTCTCATGAACTGGAAATTGCTGGACTAGCAATGTGTAGAAATTGGAAAAGAAACAACTCAACAGAAAACAAAGATGTTTAATAACAGTTGGGAGAGAGAAAAAATACAAAACTTCAACGCTTAAACAATACCTTATGGATTTTATGTTCTCACCAAAAACATAAAAGGACTTCTTGTCTTCTGCGGTTGCAAAGAATGTGCACTAATACATTAAAACGAATTACCAGGTGAATGACAGGCATTTAATGCAAGTGAAAGACAATTTCACCAATGGAAGCTTCGCTACCATATTAAATTTTATTGACAGGTGAAAATTTTTATACTAAAGTAATGCAGGATTTTATAAAACACTTTGCGAATTTAAGCAGAGAATCAAGACAAACTCAATTCATAAGGTTGATGCTGCAAGCCTACCAAAAATATTGAGTGCCAATAATAAAATTTTAACAAGAACAAAGTTAGTCAGTAAATATAGTGGTAATAGTAATTCTAACACGCAATAGTGCATACCCAAGTTTATATAACTATTGTTTGACCGCGACATCTCATTTATTACAGCAGTCAAAAGTCTGCCTGGATGTAGAGAATTTTTAAAGCTGTTTTTTCTTTTTCGTAGAGTTTATTCTAGAAATCAATAATCAGTTGGAATCAAAACTAATGTACAGAAAGAACATTAGTTTTGGCATGAACGTAGTTTCATTCGTTCAATATTGCAGTGCGAAGCCAGAGAATGAATGAAACGAATGCTCAAGATTGCTTTTACGATGTAAGCGGATGCTTTTCGTGAGAGGTAGGAGCAAGCAGCTGTGTTCATGGCTTTTATAATAAATTACATTTAATTTTTAGACAAACAACTTATTCTTAATTAAACTTACATACTGCTTCTTGATCAAATAAATAGTAAATTGCTTACATACAATCAAGTTGCTATAAGTTTATTCTCGTGAAGGCAATGTGAAAGATATACTTCATGCACAAGCGCTTCATTCATGCAATGAGTAAAATAGCCTACTTGAAGTCGTATTATGAAGCGGACGATCTGGCGTGGATGATAACGAAAGCTTCGTTGTTAATATTACTATACATGTATGGTATGTTTCTAATCACCCTTTTAAAAAGGTGTTACAAAACAGCCATATCAGACTATGTACCTATCTTCCCACATGAATATCTTGATTCCATTGATGCAACATATAGCGCTATGGATAGCCGTTGAAAAGCTGAAGTGAAGATACAAGCGAAAATATTAATAGGCTTTTAGTACTAAAAAAATAAAAGATGATGTAGTCTTCTCTGATCTTCAAAATTTAGATGACGGTCATGATGATTAGCTCTGTTGATCAACCACACGTTCGTAGTGTGAATGATACAGAACAAAGAGATAAAAGAGCACGAAGAGATTGTTTATTGTGCACCCAAAGAAGTGATTGAGATGATGTATCACACCCATAGACGCATGTTCTATGTAAAGATATAATAATAAGAGCTTTGAACTAATTACTGGACCTATTTAATAATAATAATAGTAACTGTAATAATTAAGAGGATTTTTTCTCAAGAAAAATTTTCCTCTCACGCAGGATTCGAACCTACACACTCTTATTTCCCGGACGAACGCTCTACCAATTAAGCCAGAGAGCGACAAATCGAACATATGTCGATATTAGATCTTGAAAGGCCGGCAGGAAGGCAAATATGCAAAGTTTGCAAGCTCTGAATAAGAGCTTTTATTGCATAACATGTGAAAATCAATAAAAAAGAGGAAAACAGGTAAAAGATATGCAAATTATGATAATAATAAGAAAAAATAAAAGATATTGTGCTACACTAATTGTAAGTAAACCTAAGCTACACAATCATTAAATGAAAATTATATTAAAAAGAATACAGACAAAAAAATTAATATGCAAATACATTGTAACATTGTAAAAATATATTTGAAAGGTTGGTTACAGTAACCGTTTCTTTCCGTAATGATAATTAGGAAGGAGATTTTGAGAAATTTGACTCTGCCATGGTGCCTGACAAGCAATAAAATTAATAAAAAAAAACAATTACACAGTATGTGAAACACGAGCTTTACAGCTCGTCTATTGGTATTGACCAATAGACATTGAAACAGTATTAACAGTATGACAGAACAAAGTTGTTATACAACATGGATTTCGTATCACGTTTCAGATATGAAGGGTAAAGAAACAAAAAGTTATAAACAAGTTTTAAGCCCGTTGGATATTGACCGAGAGTTTCTTCTGAAATTTAAAGAAATTATCCATGTGTAAATTTAAACATTTCGAAGACTCGACCAATGTTAATAACAAACCATTAATTTTAAGCAGTGGATTATTATTATGATTCAAATGCGAAATAACTTTATTCCAAATCCTTCTGAATTTCTTGAATAACTTCTGTAAAATCAGCAGGGGTGAAACGAATATAGCAACTGAAACTTGCATATCACTGTATAACGTTTAATTTAATCAAAATTTTTTTGCGAGTGTACAGTAAGAATAATAGAGGAGTAATTAAGGAACTCTGAGGAACACCATGTTCAAAACAGAGTTCTTCCGGATTAAAAAAAGTGCAACCGAGAATCGCCAAACTGTCTATTGATTATTAAATGTTGATAGAGTTTACGTCTAAATTTAACAAACTTCGAAAGCTAAAAAAGGGGAATTTGATCGAAATATAAAACATACTCGTACTATTCTCTAGCTCTAGATCTGCGACTGCAATATGTTTATTAAAAACCCTACTTTAGGAGTCACGTTTTGAAGTTAGCGATAAAAAAGTTTTCTGGATTAAATATTAAAAAAAAAAAAATATCCTGATAAACAGAATTGTGTTCTAGTAAAACATGCTTTAGGAAATAACAATATAAGCATCCTCAAGAAATGCTTTTAAAAATATACTAGATCAAGATCTATAAAACATTAAATTAAACTTCGTACACCATCTATTACTTTTTATCTACTGCAGACAACACATGAGCTTTTTACAATTTCTTAATTGTGAAAATAGTAATCACCAGATATTGTAATATTCAACAGAAATGTGATTCGTAGCTGCTCTCCTGGACTTTGCTGCTCATACTGCTATGATAATAATAACAATAATAAAATAAGTGGAAGACTCCATAGAAATTCTGGAACCTACACATTCCATTCGCTATTATGTTATAAAAATTGTACAGTTGTTGTTACATCATTCAATCGTCTGATTATATTGTTGTTCAAGTTTTCATATGTTCTGATTCTGTGAATAGCGGAGCTGAAACTACCGTATTTTATCCAACTAATAATACCTCATACGACGTAGGATGAAAGTAATTCCAAGCAGGTGTTTTACGTAGGAGAACATTCTAAGAAGTCGTATGAGTCAAAAATTCCTTAAAGTCCCCTAAATTCTCGCATCCGCATTTGACCACGAGAACAAGATGCCGCCTCTGTCTTATAATTTATAATGATGAAATTATTGTTTATATTTCAAGAGCGTAGTCGAAAGTTGAGATGTATCTATAGAAACGTATTATTATTGCTACGTACTGGAAAACACCAAGCGTTTTGTGGATTTAATTGGAATCGATCACACGAAGAAAGTAATCGTTAGCGCTGGTTGTAAAATTTACTAACAGGTTTTGCAAGTTCATGGAAAGCCGAAAAAAAAAGTATAAACGTATAAATATTTCACAAAATGCGTTATTGTTAAACGAATTATGTTATCGTAAACTATAATGAGACAAAGTAATAAAACTACAGACAAAACGTTACACGATTAACAGGAAAATTACGTAGGATAATAAATGACACGATATACGTTCACTAGCATAAAGCGCGACCCACGACTTTTGCATTTCCTATAATTATCACGTGCGCGTATAGAATACGGTCGCGTTTAAAAATATACCGAAGATGTTTTTGTAGCCGGATGTATTTGCGAACGTAAATTTTATTTACGATACACCGAGAATCATCGGGTGTAGAGCGCGAATTGCCGCATAGCTGCCGAAAGCAAAAACAACTCTTACTTAATTTTGGATTCGTTCAATGGATAAATGGGTTAGTGCAACGCGCAAATGCGCTTACTCTGCGGAAATTCTTGGAAAACGCACAGTCGCTGTGTATTCCATTCAATTTCCTGATGCTTGTTTATAACAGGCTATTTGCCGGGAGATGTGAGTACTGGCGCGGCCAACGATTTAAGTATAAGCTAGTAAAAGCATGAGCGTTGAAGTAAAATTCAAAAATCAGGAATTTTTATAGATTATAGCGGACTCATACATTCACACAATTTTGCATCCACTTAACCAATCTTAGTTTATATCAGCACATTTTAATTTTGTTTGGAAACACTAACCTCATGGAAGGAAAATATTTTTAATCATCTGTTTTAAACGTCAGCGAAACTGGAGAAAATAAGTTTATAAATATATAAAAATACTTATTTTCATTTTCAAACAACCCTTGATGTTATTGCACACAAGCTAAAAATAGGAAAAGGAATATACTGGTTATTAAACCAAAAACTAGTATAGAGTTTAGCTTAAAATAAATTTAATTAAATTTGAAATTTTTGTTAAGTGTTCAACATATTAAAAGTTTTTACAGGGATTCTCACCTACGTATGCTTAGCTGCAATTGTGTGTAATGTGTCACGCTGAGGAAACGACATGTTAAATTAACAAAATATTAGTTTATTTAGTACAAAATTACAATTATAGTGAAGGAAATCATATTATTTTTAACTTCCATTTCATTAATTTAACAAACCCATTCAGTATATTTGAATAATAAGTTGATTTAAATAAATATTGTTAATTCAATTAACAAAATGAACGTTAGTTAGAATTAGAGATTAGGCAAAATAGGACTGCATTTAATTTAATGTAATTATAACTATACCTGTTAAATCGGGACGGGTTGTATCGGGAATTCCCTTCTCGACCCGAGAATTTATTTAACAGGACGGGTCAGCATTTCCCGATAAATCCCGATAACTTCTAATGTACAAAACAAATGTTTAAACGATATTCTTATTCGTGAATGTCATGCTGATTATAAGATTCTACGTTTCACAAAATAAAAATATATGTACGTCACTTATCTAGTACGTATTCCTATTAATGATTAATACATGCATTAAGGATGTTCCTACCAAAAAAAAAAGATTCATCCCTTTAATGTAAAACATTTTAATGCATTCCCTACCCAGATGTTTAAAAAAAATGTAATTTAAAAAATCACTCGCCTCCCCATTCACCTATTCCAATGTAAAATAAAATGATTTAAAACATTTGAATCCTCTCTCCAGGCGTTTCAAAAAAAAAAAAAATATCATTTAAGCAAATCATCCCCCTCCCTCTGTCACCCCTTCTTAATTTTAAAATTTTCAATTTTTTTAATTTTCCAATTTGTAAATATTTGAATTTCTAATTTTTTCTGGCCAATGCATTTTCAGCAACACCAATGTTTATCCTAACTCCTGACGCGATTAAGCGCCAGAGTTCCTAATAATTAATAATATGTGTCTCACAGAATTACGATTTCATATGTGAAATATATTAAATATGGTAAAAATATGTAAAAGTATTAAACTAAGAATAAAAAACGTCTTATAAAGCAAAAAAACCTTAACAGTGTCTAAATGAATGTGCCAGCGGTATACAAAACTATAAGTTTCCGAGTGCAAAAAGATACTCGATTCTACCCACTATCTGAATCGAAACTTTAACTCAATTAGTATTAGGTTCCGAAGCATCATTAATGGTTTCGATTCAATGCAGTATTCCAGGTTTCAGGGAACATGAAAGTACTTGTTTGTTCCGGACTCTTTACTCGATTCTACTCAATAGTTCCAGTGTTAAAAAACTACGATTTGAATCATTTTTAATACTCTTCCGTTTTTTTTTTTTTTTTTTAAATCATCTCCCCTTCTCACTCCTTCCAGTGTTAACAGAATATTTAATAATATAAAACATTTTTAATGTGTTCTCTCTCCCGATGTTTTGAAAAAAAAAGATATTTAAAGAAAATCATCTCTCTTCCGCTCTCATTCTTTCCAATGTTAATATATTTAGGAAGAACTAGTGGCAGTTATGGCTTTAATGAAACTAAATTTTGTTTTTTACAACGTTTCGACCCTTTATGGTCTTTTTCAAGTAATATTTTTATTTAATTATTTATTGATTCTTTATAAACGAAATTGTAATTAAATCATTATATTTTAATTGTATATAGATAATACTTACATTACCATACTTATGTGTTTTTTTTATATACAAATCTAATTTCGTTAATAATATTTCATTTAACATATTTTAGTTTTTTTATGAAAAACATTATCAGAAAATTTACATTTACAAATATAATACACATTTACATTTACAAATTTACACATATTAAAAATTAAAGTTTTGAGTAAATAACAATTTATACATTTGTGTGGACAAACAACATTCAAATAAGATATAGATATTGATATTCCAATGTTAATAAAATATGATTAAAATATATTTAAGGGGTCCTCCCCCCGATGCTATGGAAAAATAGTTTTATCATTCAAAAAAAATCATCCCTCCCAATGTCAAAAAAAGACCATTTAAAACATTTTTAATGCATCCTGGTGTTGTATCAAAAACATAATTTTATCATTAAAAAAAGAATCATCCCGCCCCCCTTTGTCACCCCTTCCAATGTTAAAAAAAATATTTTAAACTTTTTTAATCCCGACTGGTATTAAAAAATTAGGAAAATCTTAACATTGGTTGTTCAAAGCTACGGAAAACTCATGGGACACATTTACATACCTACGATTTCAAGCTATCGGAAGTCCTGAATTCCCGAGTTCCCGATAAGCATCAGTACGGGAAATCTTGTCCCGAAACATAGTTCGATCAAGTGGGATTTCCCGACCCGCCCGAATTAACAGGTGCAATTATAACTTATATATATCCTGACTTTCCTAAGCAATTACCCTAATCTAACATTACTATAGCAAGTTTTTACGCATATTGTAACAAACACGCTAAATATATGTATTACAGGAATTATTATGAAGATGGCGCCGCTTCTGTTATTTCACTCCAGTAACAAAGTATATTTGACACAAAGAATACGGCAGACACGATTATAAAATTTTAATCTGGTGTATTTACCAGGGAAATATCTAATAGAAACCATGATCATCGAAACAGCACTGGTGGTGTGTAATGGCAGTGATATATTGATAAGAGTTGCTATTTTTTAGATTAATTAAAACTACAGTCAATTGAATAGAATTACCAAGTTCAAATTGCCTTTTCCCAAATCTGGTCAGTACTCTGACCCAAAACATTACTATAGCAGTTTTTCTACTAAAATAGTAACAAACGCTTTAACACCTATATGTATTTCAGAAATTGTTTTAAAAATGGCTTTTCTACTATTTCACTCCAGTAATATAGCATATTCCTCACAAATATCACAGCTAACACGATTATCACATATTAACTTAGTATATTTACCATAAGTAAACATCTAATAGGAGTCGGCTTTCTATCCGCGCTTGTGGTCATGCAAATATACGTGTTTAATTCTTGGGCGCCACGGTATTCGAACAATTCCCCGTGAAATCCCCGACAAACGTTGCAAAATACTGAAATAAATAAAATATAATGATTACAAATCTCTGACTAGCATACGAACAAAAAACTCATCGCAGCTTCTGTATATGCTTCCTTAGGATGTAGATGCTGGAGGTTAATACATATTTTCACAAATAATTACAAAGGCAATGAATGATAGACAAATAATTCAATTAAAACAAGACAAGTAAATATACAGCAAGCCTATTATTTTAAATCAGGTAATTTTACATTTTTATATGAATATGAACAAAGAACATAAAACTTAAACACTAATTAGCCTGGTGACTTACATATATTAAACAGCCAAGGCTAATTTGAGAGAACTACGATGGCCATTGAATTTTAATATCTATTATTTAACTATTATATTCGTTATTTATCAAAACTAATTTATCTCTTATGATTTCTTTGAGCTCATTTATTTTTATATATTATATATTTTAAATGCCTTATATATTTACCGGGTAGGGCCGATGCTTCGAACTTCTTATGAGTTTTCCTGCCTTGGTTTCCACCAACGGCGAGGTTCCCCTCGCCGTCGGATGGAGCTGGAAGTTTAATATCGGGCAGTCTTATTCTTTTATGAAGATTAACTTTTCTTCCAGTATTTATTACCTAGTAGTGTTGAACCTTTCCAATTAGCACCCCACTTATACTGCGTTTCATAAATGTAATTTGTTTTCACAATTATTACAATTTTACTGCCCTAATTCCACTGTACAGGTATTTAAATGCTAGACGACCTTCCTTCGTTGTGGCTTAGAGGGAAATGAATGTTTTTCGTATACTTGCTTAACTTCAAAACTCCGAATCGTATGATGTTTCCTTTCTCACATACAAAAAACTGCGGAACACAGTCGATAACAACTGCATATTCACACATAAAAATAAAGCTATTCAAATAACACAGATGCGAACAAAAAATAGATATTTTTCTTTGGAATATATAGTTATAAAATATACAGTAACGGGTTATTTATACACTGGGTTATAAATTTAACTAACATAAAATATATTCTTTGAAATAAAAGAAGTATTTGTTTCCTTATTACATTGATAACGGCCAAATGAAATAAAATAATTTAAAATACACCGTCCCATTACATATGCAATGGCAGTAACGCCGATAAGGGCTGTTTCTTTTTACTGCATACAATATCTCATCCAGATATTTTACACTTTACATTATTAATATGACGTTGCAAGTGTTAAATATTATGACACTTGAATATACCTCTTGTAAAGCCAATTGAATATCCGTATAGTTTTCTATAACATGGCAAAACAATTCTACATTTGGCTCAATATAATTTTGCTATTTAATACAACAAAGATAATTATCTTGATACTTAATAACCCAACACCTACCGTTTTCTGAGTGTATTGGTTAAATCTAGACTGGAAGGCTCTAACTTTTTCAGATAATATTAAGATTTTAGGATCATTGAGTCAATAACACTGACTTCGGGTAATTAATTTAAATATTCGAGTTATTTAAGCAGACTTAATAATATTCGAATCCAAAAATTTGTTGAGTAAATCACTAATTGGTTGAATCAGCAAATAATTTTTTTTCTCGGTGTATTGTTTTATTTGCCTTGGCCCCATATAGTGACACCAAGAAATGTGGTGAAAATATTATATACCTCTTTTTCATTCTCAGGAAGGCACCCGCAGCACTTCGGTTGGCAAATCCAAAATAATTTTAAAGTATACAAAATACAAGGCCATAAGCTTCGCAAAGCCATTATACACGATAATTTGACCAGATGGAACTAACCCAAGATATTTGCATATTGGCGTATACCTAATTGTATTCCCTCCTATATCAAAATATTTGTTCATTTCTCTATGATCGATCATGAATTATATTTAAAGATAGATTGTCAAAACCCTATCTGAGTAGGTCTTATCATTTATCCTCGTCTTTTGCTAAAACCGTGTGTTCGTCGCCAAACAAAAAGATATGAACACTTTACGATCAATTCATTTCCTATACACTTTTGTAAGCCACAGTTTCTGAGGCACAATTTAAGTGTAATTTAAACAGTGTGGGTGAAAATAGAGCATTTTTGTTGTAAACCTAAAGAATAGCAATAGTCGGTTTGATATCTTAATTTGACTAATTGATTTCTTATATATTATTGTGCACTTTTTGTGATGTGTTGACTGATCTAATACATTAGTTCCTTCAATGGGGTGCAGAACCATAGGTCTTGCTTTGGCTCTCTCAAGACCAAGTATCTTCATTCAAATTATCCATACAAGATGTTTTTGGTCCGAATATGGTCTGCTCATTATTCCTTACAGTTAGTTACAAGTTCTTCGCAGCGGCAAATTCAAACCCTGCATTTAAAATATCTGGCACAAAATTTTACTCGGAGAGTACCCCATACTTCTGCCTTTTTTTCACAATTTAAAACTGAATATAAATGTTTCCTTTTTTTTTCAATTAAAGAAGTCTATAATTTGTGCTAGCTAAAGCAAAAGGATTATTGATAAAGTAGCAGCATATGTTGAACCTTTTCATCTCGTTTTGTCTCTGTTCGACTTGTTCCTTGCTGAAAATTCCATTAAATCCAGAATACAAAACGTTATATTAAGAAAAAACGTCATAGGCCAAAGTACTGAATTAATGTATAATCTCCACTCCCTGTTTCTAAATTTAGTCTGCCGAAATTCAGTGAAATAAAAGTAAAAGTAGGCACATATCGTGTGTATGATGCATTTACGACACTTAATGATCGATTGTCAGTGTTAGAACAGATATGTGACTCTATAATGCGTTTCCGTCTCGATTGCACAGATTATTATTTTATCATCAATCTATTAATAGAAATCGTGTTATTGAACGCACGTAATACGAATCCAATTAGTACAGTCATTCGTCTAAATACTGCAAGCCATCCGTGCGATAAAATTAATTTCGAAGACGTAACCATTGGATCTGAATGACTCGTTCGCCTGAGCGGTAACAGATTCTGAATTTTCGACACGTTTTTTTACGGCAATTTAACCCAGAGAGATTAGATGTCAGAGAGTAATAAATTAACACATGTTTTCGGCATATAAATGAAGGAATACACGTGCAAATCCGTTTGAATAATAGCCAATTTGGGGATAATGTACTGACATTAACAAATTCGGGTAATTACTCACGCATGCATAATGATGCACAGCGTACCGATGCTTTGACCTTCAAAATCTCATGGATTTACAATGTAGTCTTTGACGAAGGCCCAAAGACCGTGCTATCCTTTGTACATGCCTACAACATCTGCCCACGCTGAATCCTGGAATATTGATTTGTGTCCGTGAGCATCTGAACTTTGACAATAGGGAATTTAATCTTAAACTGCGTTATAATAAATCATAATAGCACTACAATTATTTTATTACAGTAACAATCAATACTTATCAATACCCCAGAAATGCAAAAAAAAAAATATAGAGCCAAACGTGAATGTTTGTGGTCACACGAAGCAACCTATAAAATAGAGATGTTCTTTTAACCAAAAGAGTAATTACGCACATTAACTTAGTGCAAATTTATACTAAAACCTTGAGTACACAGCTCTGCTCAAACCTACTATACTCTATTTTTTTAATTGAAATTTCGCGGTAAACTCTAGTGCTATCATTGGTTCGCGAAAAAGCAATTTAACACTACTCAGTTCTTCCTACATCGCACCCTATTACACGTTAATCAGTTGCTGTAGGTACGTGAATTAAAAGCTTTTCCAATTTTTTCTAGATATCACTTTTTATCGAAATTCAAATGTGGTTTTTGCATTGGTTACTAATCAGCGTTTAATACCCAACACGACTGGAAATGTGCAAATTTCACCACTTACCGAAAACGTCTAATATTTGGGCGATTTATTTAAGCAAATAATCGTTAATACATATTTACAAACAACTAAAGTTGGATAACTCAAGATTATCGACAAGAGCTATGGTATCAAAGATAGTAACAATACTAAGTTATATTCCGCGAGTATTCATGGTAGTAAGGTCGAAGTCCCAATTAGTGACATTTTAAGAATGATGTCAATGTTTAAGATTCCAAGATAACACTGGAAAAACAATTTTTAATCTTAAAATAAATGTCTGCCGAATTATTTCCATCGAAAGCTACGCTAAAACACAAGGAAAGAAACTATTACAGGAAAAAAAGACAGGGAAGGTGTCAGTAATTAGCATATGGTCAGAAATTGGTACATTTACCTTAATACATATAATACTTTTTATTTTAGAATTTTCATAAAGCACAGTTTTTAAGATTTTAATGGATACAAAAGCATTAGAAAGCCGAGTAATCCCAAAAAATAGGCCTTAGACCGCGGTTTTAAGGAGATAATAAAAGGACCTAATCTGTACTCATTGTCAAGTGTCCAAAATGATCACTCATTTAATTAACTTTTTAACATATACTAATTTCAGGTTGAAATGCTAAAGATACACTTCGAAATTCTATCCTTCCTGAAGATAGCTAATTACCTCAATCTTGTGTCGATAATGTGACATTAGATTGGTATTAATTAGTTTACTTAACATTTGATTAACCTCAAACGATAGGACTTATTTGCGTTTTCTTTTTTGCTTATTGCCTGTACTCTTGTCCTGGGTCGTCTCTCGTTAATATCCAACCGTAGTTTACAAAAATCACGGTTGGACATTGGACAAGAAGAAGTGCACCATGTTCTCTGCTATCTTTGCTCAATTTGCGAAATATCCTGATGGTTTCACTCCCCCTTTTCGTCATTGAAAGCACCACAGCTTTCAGGGAAGAAGTCAAAGTGAGAATGTAGGAAGGAGTTTAAGTGACATGACAATCGCAACGTAGTTGTTATCGCTTCTACTTCTCAAGAAACCCTTCACAGCATCTTTAAATGCTTCCTATGCTGCTTTTGCATGACCCTGGAGAATTTGATCGAAGTTTTCATCTTTAAAAATATTACATATCCGCAGGTCAATGAAGATACCTTTTTTAGCATCACTGATTTGTGGAAGTTGGCCCTCTGAGATATTGCAAAGCTTCTCCTCCCTGTTGCATTCCCTTCACAAAGTTCTTCATTAATCCAAGTTTATGTATAGAGAGAGAAAAAGAAACTTACTTATTCGTACCAGAGAATAGTACCGGACATTTTTTGTCTGAGGCAGAGATCTTCCCTTGAAGGCCAGAAGTTTATCATTATCTTGACCTTCAAGTGGTCGGTGTACTTAATTGCTGTCAAAAGTGATTTCATATTTCCATAGTTTTTTCTTCATATGGGCAGCATGGTCTACAGAAACTGAATGGAGAGAATTGCTATTATGTACAGCTTTGAGAATAAGTTATCGAAGATTCTATTCCTTAATGCTTGATGACAGAAGCTCATCTAAATCTTTAACTAAATCATTAAGTCCAGCTTGGGTACATCTTTGTAACTCACTGATTGTTTTATTTTAAAGAACAAAATTAGAATCATTTGAAGATGAAGGATGGCGCAATTTCTCTCTTCCATAGCCATGTTAGAAAGGCCTACCATGCGCAAATAGCAATTGCTTATGTAATTTAAGGGCGCTCTCGAAATTAATAGGACAGCAAACGACACTGAACGAACTTTTCTCTCGTCCGAGTATTTTGTATCCCATAAATGAGCTATATCTGAATACCAAGAGCTAACTGAAAGTTGTAACTGTCATTTTTGGTTTGTTTCCGTGATAAAATAAATCAGAAACAGCTATTTTCAAGTCGGAAAGACTTTCACTGTTGACGAGTGTTACGTAGAATTATTCATGGTTTCTTTTCGAAATGAAGCATCCACTCTAAATAAAATACATGCTTAAGTCAAGCACTATTCTGATGTACCGCAAACATCTAATTGCTATTAGATCTTATAGAATAGAAAATACATGTATGTAGTAACGTTTCGCAAATAGTAATATATATTCAGGGCCCAAAAAAAACCCTAACCATCTATGACCACTATCTTTAGAGGAATATTCCAAGGGTCCCTATTAGCACTTGACCAAGCAAGGGCCAAAACGTAAGTTATCATCACGCGGCCTCCCCTTGTAACACACCTTTGACATAAAATTCATTACGTGGATTATTTCCATTGCCCAGGCTAAGTAAAATGAACCTTTAATTAAATTATAAAACAATTACTTTGAAATTGATGTTGTTCGTAAAGATTGGGTTTAAAGCTTATACATATTCAATATGTACCAATAAAGAACTCTTGATAGCTCTCTTAAATACACGTTAAAGGAAATCTCTGATGTTGTTCCAGTTCAACGATAAAAATATTCCCAAAGTATTTATCATAATAAAACTAGACGTTCAATAATAACCCCGCATTTACTAAATGAGTAAGTAATCCTTAACTTGACTACACGATAATAAAACCCACAAGAGCCATATTTCGACATGAATATTTTATTATACTACTACGTTTAAACGCAGGAACTCTGTAGTGTATTGTAACTATAACCGATCTTGATTTTGTATCCATTCTCCTCGGCCTATTGATTTCTTATTTCTCTAATCGGTCTTGCCTTTCCATTATTTATTCGCAACAATTTTCGGCATGATTCATCCCATCAATTATCCAGCAATACGTTCCGTAAAAATCCTAGTTACCTATGTATGTGTGGACGAATATATTTGGCCACGATGTATAATGGAGCCCCGGGCCGGATCGATTTTTTTAATTTCCTACTGCTTTACCAACCATTAACCGTTGCCCGTTGATGGTCTTTGAGTATGGGGGAAGGTACGACGTCTGACATTTAGAAATTTGAAAAGGACGAACCCTAATGGGTCGTATTGTACACACTAAATATTTATTAGGTGTTTTTAGTGTGCGTCAAGGCGAGCTTGAATTTTATACTTATATATATTTTTTATGGTCGTTCTTTTCTTATCCCTGAACGTTTCGCTATAATTGAGTAGATCATTGCTTTCGTAGAGGAACAGCTTATATTTGCTGACCATGCCCCTAGTATAAGTTATAAATATCTTAAATATCCTTGATCATAATGCTTTATCCTTTTATATTAACTGTATTAATTAGGTCATGATGAGAAACGATAAAGTACAACGCTGTTAGTAAAAAGCATTTGAATATAACTACATACATTGTTTCCTCATTTCAATCCTATGTTATATACTTCTGTTAGATATTTCATATTTTGTTCCTTAACGCCAATAATTTCTTTGAAAAAACCTTGCATTGTGGGCTGTTTCACATCTTGGCTAATAGACAGTACCAAGCTACTAAGAGCTCCACTTTCTTCTTCCTGGCAAACGGTAGTATTGTAGTTTTGTTCGGATCAATGTTTGTTCGGTTTTCTCTGTTACACCAACTACAAATGGCATCTCCTTCTTCCTCGATCCTTTTAAAAGTATCACATTCTCATCCATATAGGTCTACACCTCGGCTCCAAGCGTCTTAGTGATAGCATTGTACTAGTCCAAAATGTCAACATTGATGAGTCCTGTGTAGAAAACAGCACAAAATGCGCTGAATGCAACACCATCGGCCGTTTTGTAAAGTGGGGTCTGGTTTTCGAGACATTCACATCTAAAAATTGTACCCAAAATATCTATTCAGTTCAACAAAATTTGTTCCTTTCATGAAATATTTTTTATTGAGCATTCAAGGCCTCAGAAATATATAAAAAGGCTATTTTTTCCAAAAATTGTGTATTTTCTACATAGACTTTCTGATCATTCTCCTTGCAAATTCCAATAAATATGCGCTAGCTGAGTATCCGATTTTTTCCAGCATACCAAAGTTCGAGGCTTACCGTCAGTTGGTGGAAACACTCGCCATGATCATTTGATTCGGCTGGTGATTTTTAATGACATTTTAACATTGATGCGATGAGCATGTCTTGAATATAAAGGCGCCAGTTGTGGAATCGATGAATCCCGAGAACATTCTCAATGAGCGCTTTAACAAAATCCCATGCCACGAGTTCTTAAGTCACTGAGGGTATTTTCAAAATGTTGTGTTTTTCATCACATGTTGAATATCAAGTCGACTCAGTATTTTGTAGAACTCAATGTGCATTTGTTGAATGAATGGTTAAATAGACAAAAAGATTTTTTTGGGCATTTCTGGGTACAATCTTTACGCGTGAATGTCTCGAAAACAATAGCTAACTTTGCAAAACGGCATTAGATTCAGCCTACTCGAATTGTGTTTTCCACCCAAGACCCATCAATTTTGAAAAAAAAAAATAAGTGTAGCTAGTAGGGCGCATATAGTCACCGACATTAATATTTAGCAATTCGTTCGAGTGCTAAATAATAATGTCGACGACTATGCAAGTAGCGACCATGCCACTTGGGATAAAATTCCTCTCCCAGCATCCCTTGTTCGCTCTGAACCTGAATACCTTCCTGCCTAATGGCGTTATCACAAGCAGTGCTGGATAAGTTAGGGGAAGCGATTAAATTTCTACAGCGATTACACATATTCGTGTTTTATCGACTCTCGGAAAACCGCTGGCTAACACTATTTCCCACTCATGATGCGAATAAACACGAGTATATCTAGTGGCTGTAGAAATTTAATAACTTCTCCTATCTTGCCCAACACTGATCACTGATCACAAACCTATTCTTGCGCATAGCGGAAATCTAGGCAGCGATCATCAGTTCTACGCCTGGAGCTTGAACCGCCTTGCATAAAGATGAAGGAATTGTATTGTTAAATCTTGCTTCTATGTGCACAAATGCTGTCATTGCTATTTCTTTGGATTCGAGAGAGCTCAAAGTCCTGGAGACAGGATTATTTAGTGCAAGATCCGCGGATTTATCTTCTTGATACGCAAATTGGTGTACGTGAAGAATTATTTTCCTGATATGACACTCCAACACCTTTTCCAATAGTTTTCAAAAGAAATATACTCATTGGACGGAAGGGGTGGCCATTTACCCATTTTATGAATATAGACTACTGTCACCTCCACCCACCTTGTTGGCATATAATTCCAAGCAAGATCAGTTCTGAAGATTCAAACTAATCGAAGGAATATCGTGCTTGCCTTTAGTACGAATGCCGGAAATATACCGTTCTCACCTGTCGTGTTATCTGATTAGAGCGACTTATTCGCCCAGTTAACTGATTAAATGCAACTATTTCCCAGTCATCTTGGGACTTTAGATGTTGGAGCTTGTAGTGTTCTTTGAGAAATTATTATTCATAAACTGATATTCTGAGAAGTGCCTTTGTGAGAGAAGTTCTAACGTTCCCTTTCCTGAATCCGCAAATATGCAACCATTTCACTGTAACGAACCTGGTATTCATACAGAATCACTTGAGGATATTTTGTGGATCTACGCTGTGGCAGGTGTATTACACAGCCTTTGACAGCACTTCCTCCATGACTCTCTCTTGGCTCTTGTAATCTCCTTATTACACTCTGTTAGAGCTTGACGATATTAGGTACTCAGATGTTTTAGCCCAATAGAACAAAATTCGAACTTCTTTTCAATGGAAGTTGCGGTTATGATTCTACCGTGGTGTAGCTCTGTTATCTCTGTTCACCTTTAGTGGACGAATCATTTGACATGCTGAGATTAGGGCATTATGGACCTTCTCCGCCCCTATCTCCATTTAATCACAGCTCTGAAATGAGTGAATTATGCTGTTTAGATTCATGGGAATAGCTGCATCGAAGAGATAATTTTTGTTTTATGAACTAGGTATTATTTGACTGTGAAATGATGTGAATTAAATGGAATAATGTGATTTTGGTGTCACTTATGTATGTATATGTATGATAAGAGTGAAAATACGTTGCGCTATATAAAATATTTTCTATCCCCTATTCTTCCTGCATTTATAGCTTACTATCGAATGCTATTCGTTTTAAAATATGTAGGAAATGGAAAGACTGCAGATCCTCTTCACCGATTTGGTATACTCCCGGGTGTAGTAGTTCCACAATGCAATTTGAAAGAATGGGAACAAATGTTCTACCGTCTCCCTTATAGATTGCCTCATTGCTGTTCCACTCTTTTTACCATACGTTGACCTAACAAAAGCCCTGTTAATATGTGGCTCTTATTCATGCTTAAAGATTTAAAGATTCCTTTCAGTTATAGGTTTTCACAAGGGACTTAGCTTACTTTAGATTTTCCAAATATTTTTTTTTGCTTTACTTCAGTTTTCAATTTACCAAATGCCTCTCTAGTCTCTTTTTAGGTAGATTATCTGTCTTTTTATGTACTTTCACTCTGTGTCCTGAAACCCATAGAAAAGTAGCCTCATTAATTTTGCTTATCTCGTTTAATTTTCCCATAACACACTGTGCTAGACCATCTTCGAAATGATTAGGCTCAACGCATTAGCAGCTTCATTATGTGATATTATGATGATCTCTTGTGATTGTTGATTTCTGTCAGTTGTTGAACTGGATATCTCTCAATAGCATATTATGTGTTTCAGTGTGACAGATAATGATCAATCAATTTCTTTCTCATTATGGGTGTCCTTTCTGTTACACTCTCCACTTATTTATTGTTGGGCAAAACTTCGGCTTGTGAAATACACCTTGACACTTCTGAGCTCTAAGATTTCAATCTGCGATAGTACAGTTTCATTTTCTATCAGAAAATGCAGAAACCAAACCGTTTCGGCCTGGGATCGAACCTGTGCCTATTGAATGAGATGTAAACATGTAAATTGCCCAACCACTATATGACTGACACAGTGAAGTAAGGTTTACTATAGTTTTAAATAGCCGGTGGGCAGGTTCTCATTGTAAAATATTCTAGATGTTCTTTCATATTAATAACATTAATATTCTCTTTCTCTCTTACTATTTTTTTTATTTCCTAAGAGTCATTAACGCGTCTAGTTTTTTTTTTTTTTCTAGACAAAGAAGCAAAGTCAGCGAAAACTCCTTAATTATTAAAAATAAATTCTCTTTATTACGTAAATCCTAAAAAAGTACTGAGATAATTAATATGTAATTATAAAAATTTGCAATGTAGAAATCGTTTATAAACAACGAATAAAACTGGTTAACTGGACGTAAGATTAATAGCAAAATTCGCTTGTTAAACAAAATGTAAGATATTGCAATCCATAATGTTACTCACGTTTATTTTTAATTGCATCTAAAAATAGTAACGAGAAGTCGTAAATTATGTATTGTTGCTATTCACCGTCGGTACGCAAGTTGCATATTTGAAAGATTATGAGCAGTAGAACATTCTGTTCCACTTCCAGAGAATTGTTCTGCTATGAAATCTTACATTAACTAGTAATATTTTCGAAATGTCAATGTCAGCATCAATGAAAATCCCGTCTTCCTATAATTCAAATGCAATTAATGTAATTACTATTTAATTACAACACGTGCTTCCAGTTTAAAAATACTTCAAACAGGCGAAGCTTATCGTGAGTTACAGTTCATGAAAATTGTAAATTAAATCTAATGAACGTGCATGTTTTTTTTTTACTGTGGTCCTTGATCTTTTCGTATCGGTATTTAGCATAAATTTAGAAACATAGGGATTAGTTTAATACACATTGCGAGCTATAAATAAAATACTAAGATAATAAAATTATCATGGAAGCCAGTTTTATTTTTATTCAACCTTGTACTGTGGGATTGTAGGTGGTGACTTTAGTGAATGTAGCAAACGTTCAAAGTTTAGATTGGCAAAAATATTTAGAATATTAAAAGAAACCAGAGAATCCATAAGCCAGATGAAATTGGTTATGCGATTATTTTAGATTGCATTGTGTTTTGCTTTATCTTTACACACAGAGTGTGCCGTCGAACAGAGTCACTAGAATTTTTTTTTCGAATTAGAATTTCTGTCTAAAGATACCCTAGCGTTAAACTGAACCGTATTTTGAGATATTTGCCGTTTTGTTGAATATTTGTCGTTTGCAATTTTTCAAATAACATCGAGTACTTCATTAGAGTTTTAGACATTAGAATGTTTTAATGCAAATCCCTTCCAATTTTGCAATGCAAACCTTTGAAAATGGTACGAAAATGATTTTCAGTCGACTGTTTCATAGCATCTGCTGGGACAATTACTGATCTAGCGCCTTTTTTATAGAACAAATATTGATCATAATAAATTATTAAAATGAACCACTAGAGAGTGGTATATGTAATTGTGGTAAAATCAAGAAATAATATTTTCATAAGTTCTCAAAATTGTCAAATTTCAAAAAATAATCGATTTAGTTCCAGCGTCTTAAATGAATATGAATACTCGGAATTATAAAAAAATAGATGGAGGGAAGTAAATAATAATAACAACAAATAGGACACAATCCAAGGAGAAAGTCTTTTTCTGCCAGAGTTACCGTAAACCAAAATAATAATGGAAATACAACCTACTCAATAGTGATGTAACGAATACGTGATTTTAAACATTCGCGAATGCGAATATGTGCACTAGATATTCGCGAATGCGAATGGGAATACGAATATTAACTTTTTTACTTTACTAGCGCCATCTATTAGCTCTCAATTTACAACTATACGAACACTTGCATTAAGCCCTTATGCGCACACGCAGATAATTAAATTTCTCCATCACCGCAGCGAAACTAGCTAAGTACAACCGAATCGTTTCGGGTTTTTACGTCTTATTCTTTTCAATTCAAGTTTAGTTTTGAGGTTTATTCCTAATGTAAACGGCAAATTTGTGCTCAAAAAGTTGTTTTAGGATCTCAATCAATTTAAATATTAGTTGTTTTTTTAAATTATCGATTTTAACAGGTAACTTTTTTATTTGCAATATGCGCATGTTTTTGCGAATGCGAATATTCAAAAACATGTGAATATTCTCAAATGCGAATGGGTTTTGTATTCTACTTTAGTATGCCAAATTATATATAGGATGTTCAAATATTTGTCTCCAATATGGATAATCTTAAGTTTAATAAACTTTTTTTTCCAAACGAAACATGATATTCACATTAATTATAGCAATGAATAAAAGCACAAAATCCTGTATCGATTGGCATAACTATTTTTAATAATTTTTTTCAGTATCGGCAAAAATCAAATATGCAAACACTCCTAATTTTAACAATAGCAAATCTATTTTTTTTTATTAAGAACACAGAACAAACATTATTTCTTAGAACTGTCTATATATTTATGCGTCAGGTATTTATTGTTACAAGCTTGCTATTTATTAGTAAATTTCGTTAACTTCATGGGAATCCCCAACATTAAACAATTTATAATTTTGCCTATAATTGGCCTGGAGGTAATACTTACAGTAATAAATATTTGATAACATTAGAAATATAATAATATATAATAAAGGATCGGGACTACTACCTTGTGGAATCCCAAACACAATTAGAAGTAAAGAAGATGGGCTTATAATCTTCCACATTAAACTTTACTAAATACGAGAAAACAAAATTTACTGAATGTGTATTTCAGAACACCAAGTAAGAACGAATGATTAGTACTATAGTAATCTAACAAAATCAGTGCAGTAAGTTTATTGTCATCAATTCTACCTAAAATACCATGAAAAATGTGAACTGGCGCAGATGACGCTGGAAAAATCTTGATTGCTGATTACGGAAAATATCATAAGTTTCCAAAAATGTTTGAATTTGCTGCCTTTCCGAAAATTTCGGCAATAGAAGGAGAAAATTGGTGTTAATTCAAAGAAGTCTCTAACAGTTTTTTAATTATTGGAAACACACATTAATAATACAACGCCCGAGTGCTCATGTTCTTCAACACGAGTGCCCATCAAGAAGCGCTTTGTTTATCAATAAAACAGTGGCGTACGAGCATGAATTGCGGTAAACACCAGCAGTTGCGCGAGGATTATTATCTTTGACGGTAAAGGAAGAAGAGAAAACATTGAAGTTAAATTTAAAAACGGTTTTCATGTTATATTTGGACAGGATCTACGCTGTAAGGCTAATAACAGCATTGGATATAGGACAGATAGGCATTATATCTATAAGAAGTGGTTTATGCTTCAGTTACGTTGAATCTAAGGTGTAGGTGTCTAGTTAGGTAGTTAGTTATTTTAGTAAGAGACGGTTCGATTAATCATCCCGTCTTCTGCGACCACTAGATCTATTGTAGAGCGGATATTATCTTAGAGTTGATCCAGCAAGTACAGGTCTTTAATGTAGCTCAGTATCTTAGTGAATGAGATTGTTTTTAGATCTTCTAAAGAAGGGTCAGCATTTACAAATATTACATATCTGATTCTTGTGAGACTGTCTCCTCGTCTTCTAAACATAGTCGGCATTCAGTTTTATCAGAGAGTCGATTCTGTGTAGGTCCTTTCTGAGTTTACAGTGACCTGTAAAGACAAGCAGTTATAGAGGTGTCTAAGATAGTGATTCTTTTCCATAGTTTCGGTAACATGGAGAGATAAGGAATTAGATTCGAATGTGCTAGTACCCCTTAGTACTGAATAAACTCATGTCACCGTTTTTCTGAGCAGAATGATGCTGCGAGAGGGGATTCAAATAACCATCAGAATGTATGGGTTTCATAGACGCAATGTACACAAAGATCTCTTGGAGCGGTGATTCACTCAAACATCTAGGAAAGCAAGAGAACTGTTAATCTTATGGAACTATGTTGGGAATTAAGGAAAGTGGGGAAGCATTGAAGGAATCACGTCCATATGGTGGGAATACGAATGCGCCGTCAATATATTCAAAATCAGCATTTCGGTTTCTGATGATAGTAACATTGGCAAAGTTCCGAATCCACTACGTCTGCTAAGTCCTCAGGTTGGAGGTTGGAAGCTAGAATTTGAGGGATTAAGTGAATGGTATCGGATATAGGAACTTTGGATACTAGAAATTAACAAGTAAATCCTGGGGGTTTACTGTCAATCCACTCAGCCTGTGGGCAAAGTGTTCAGAGTTTTGAATAAAGGAGTCACTATTATCACTGTGCTGTTGAAATTGAGGATCTTTCAAAGGTAGCGCAGACCTTGTAAGTGTGGAACTGTTCATGGTAGTAATAATAGAACACAAAGAACGTTAGGTTTGTGAATTTTGGGTTGATCATACAGTTTAGAGGCCTTCGAAAAATAAGGGCTTATAGATATCAGGAGGATTTGATAAGGATTTTATGGATTTAATGACAGGACTTCGGAACGTGTGTGAGATCACATTTTAGGAGTCTTCGCTGTATCGATTCGTATCTCTGAATAAAATATATATTAGAATCACAGGGCATTCCATCGACACCAAACATCAAGAAAAAAACACATGAAAGGAATGTGAGACTTTGTCAACCAAAAAGATCAACAATTGCTGCACCGAATCTGGCCACAGAGAGAGCATTATTACATTCAGTTGAATAGAGATGTGGTGTTGAGATAAAAACGTCTGGAAAACAGTGCTTGAAAATCCAAGCCATTATACTGAAATACGCATGGATAGGTTGCAAGGCAACCGTTGTTCACACTGGAAAGATATGTATGTGTAACATACATACATCAATATGAATTCTATATCAAGTGTCTGTATGTAATAATTGTGACATTTATACATCTTTTAAAAATGCCACCATAGAACTTGCAGAAACGTTAAGTGATATCTTCAATTTAAATTCCAAATATTGCAGGGCAGAACGTGACAAGCGATACAGTGATAACACGCGATATCTATAAGATAAGGTCAGGAAGTGTGTAGTAAAAATTGCATAGTGCGAAGAAAATGTAACACTGTTCA
Organism: Protaetia brevitarsis; assembly: GCA_004143645.1. Taxonomy (NCBI): domain Eukaryota; kingdom Metazoa; phylum Arthropoda; class Insecta; order Coleoptera; family Scarabaeidae; genus Protaetia; species Protaetia brevitarsis. The sequence goes on along the minus strand of RXPK01000195.1, from coordinate 2,363,639 downwards.
CATAATAAGACATTTTACACATAGAAGTACGTAATGTATGCTCAGTTGAAAGCCTTCAATAGATACACCTTTTATAATTATCAACGGTTTACTAGAAAAAAAAAGAAATTTTAAACAGTGTCAATACTACACACTTACCCAGCAAAATGGGGCAAGTATGTATGGCGTTCCGCATTTTATATATTAATAGCATTATCATTTAGTTCGGCCAAGAGTGTAATACTAAACTGATGCCTGTTTAATAAGGTATGATATATTCACAAGATATTCAAGTTATTACACGTTAGGAGATGCGAACTTTTGTTTGTAAAACTAGTATGAAGTTTAGTACATTAGTATTATAACAAGAGGACGTCCGTATTTCAATTTTAAAAATAAATATATGCAAACTACACACTTGCCCCGGTTACACACTTACCTGGCTTTACCTTAATCATAAAAATTAAAAATATCCTTTTTTTGAGAAATGTGTACAAATGACGCAGCTCAGAAGAGCCAAGTGCTCCTGATAAACCTCCCCAAACACTGTTGCTTTACTTTATCTTGGCCATTCAGCCAATTATACTAATCCTTTGCTTGAATTTTTTATTATGACAAATTTTTCTTACATCATACAAGTTAGCTTCCCACATTCAACTACGCTTTAAGCTTAAGATATATATTAGTCACGACCAGTAACCACGGATATGATTGTGTCTTTGTGTTAAATTTAAATCTGGAATAAGGAAGTACGAATAAGATGCTGGTGTAGGATAGAACGGTCTGTATTTACTCTAAATATTTAACAGTTAATTTTAAACCTTCCAAGTTTAGTCCGACCGCTACTGTAATAGCTTCAACGATGGAGGCGGAGTGTTCGTAAGAAATACTACTAGGCAATAGTGAGATTAGATTCTTTAAAGTCACCTTTTGCGTCACAGAAAATTATGACAACAAGAAGAAAAAGAATGTTCGAAAAATAGGTACTAGTCTAGACATTTACCTTGACTGTTTATTTGAGCTAATTTCCAGGTAGAAGCATTTTAGAAAAAGAAGCGTCTTGTAACTATATATAACGTAGCGGACGTATTAAAAATGAATTTGCGTCTATTTTTAAACAAAACCGACATCTTTATATCTTTTGTTAAAATTGTTTTAAGCTTTTGGCTTGCGTTACTGCTTAAAATACGAATGTGCGAACATATTTTTAGAAGTACCGGAATTCGAATCTCTCATCTACGTTTGCTTTTTTCTGCAAATATTTCGTCTACTCCTAACTCATACAAAGTTATTTTATATGCGACAAATTCCCGTAGCGAAAAGTTAGTCAACTTCTAACGATGTTTACTTTAACGTATAATGTATATCATATGCGAGTAGATGAAAATTTCAGTAAATATTTAATAAGCATATATGATTCTGATGATTCAATGAAATTATTAGTTTTCTACTTTTTTCTTAAAAAGGAATCTGTATAATATATTAATTCTATCATCAATAAATTTCAATCAATGAGTACATAAATGAGTCATTTATGTACTCATTATCAAATCCTAGAAAAAAGATACATGTGCTGTTAAAAATGGACCAATTTTATCATGTCTAGTTATCTTATTTCTTTAAGACTTTAAATTTTGATTTACGCATGATATTTTCGAAATATTGTTATTACCACTGAAAGAAAGCTTAGTTTTCAAACTGGTCCTTTTTGCGAAGATTATAAAGACTCAGTAAAAACTGCTAACGCTGTCTTGTATTCGTATTTTCGTTGTAAGCACACATTACTAACACTAAGATTGTGTAAATAAAATAGTATAAAATAGAAAAAAAAGTATCAACAAAACAGCAATTGGTGTAAATCCATTGCCATCTTGTATGTATTACCTACTTTCCATACTTTTTGCCATTTCACGGAAACCAAGATTACAGTGTAGCCCTGTATATAAATAAAAATAGTGCTGGTCAAGAATATTAGGTACTACAGTTAGTTACGAAAGTGCAAAACCAATTTACAACTTGATCTCGTCAAAACATCATCACCATGAAATTGATCGCAAATTTTCCCAGACACACTTGGAATGTATTACGCATGCATATTTATGTAGTTTCAGTAAATATACCCTCTGGAACTAAACGAACCTTTCTTCTGCATTTGATTTCGATAATAGAATATAAAAATATGATTTAATAAAATAAAGAAAAATGTTGTCTCAGGTTTCAATCTAAATTATAAATTAAATAAGATAATTATATTTTGAATTAATCTCTTAATATCATTATTCACCGTAAGGGAATTCCTAACAGGATAGGCCAAACGTCTTCAGAATTTATTATATATTCCCGTTTCTCTTAGCCTCCATTACTTTGTACTATAATTTATATATGCAGCCCTATAGATCACGAAGGTTTAAAGCTTGTTGAATGATTATGTTCGGTTTCTTCCTATTTCTTGTACGTACCCATCACGGTATGGCTACTAATATACGACAGGAGAGAATACTATTTCTAATTCTGTGTTGCGATTTAGAGATCCTAAATGGTGACTTTTCGATTAAACGCCACATTAAAATTAAATAAATATCTAAAATTATAGCTAAAAAACTATCAAAGTAGGCTAAATTTAATTTCCCGCGTAAGTCATTTAGTTTAATCGTCCCAACAAAATTATTTCATAAAAAAAAAACTGTAAATACAATATTACTTTGTTGTATTAATGAAATATTTTAGACGTTCACCGTTCTCTATCTAATTGCTGAGAACAACTTCATTAAATCGATGTAACACTATTTTTGGTTAAATAAACAAATGTTTTTTTTTCGGAATGCCAATCATAAAGATTTTTCTTATTTTCCTACAGCAGTTTTCTCCCCATATATTATAGCAAATACGTAAAATATTTATGTGTTGTACAGAAATTGTCGCATAGATGGCGCTTCTCCTATTTCATTCCAATAACAGAACATATTTGTTAAAAATAGCACGATAAATATGATTATAACATGGTATCTGGTTTATTTACCACATGAATATCTACTAGGTGCCGTGATCATTGTAAGGGCAACTCCCTTCACCGCATTTTACAGTGGCAGTCCTGTTATCAATCCCCAATACGCGGAGTAAACGCTTGGCGTTTAAAGTATGTATTAACGGCGTGTCCTTCATATTGTGCACGCAAAGAAGTGCTGGCAGTGCTTTGTTAAATCAAAAATAAAAATTATAGTTCATTAAATTAAATATTCATTTAAATGGAATGTTTGAAAGTTTAAGCATAATATGTAACTCAGCTGAAACCACTCGACTATTTTGAATAAGGTTTTGGTTATGATTTATATCACTGAAATATTTCGTTTAGTTATGTTAACAATGTATGCAATAGATTTTACCAAAATATGATGACCAGATAATTTGGTTCAGATAAACAAATATTTGTTTGCCCATATTAATTCCTATTTTGTAACCATAACCAAATGGTACTAACAAACAAATCGGTTTTTCAGTGTAATATCTTCGATGTCTACCAACTTTGAATGTTCATTTTGTTAAAATGATCGCCTAGTAAATTTAATCATTTCTTTTTTGATTACTCTTCTTACTCATCTTTTTCCACACCCTTCTTCTTTGTTGCTCTTGCTGCATTAACTAACCAACGAAATCACTGGAATGTATTGGCGGCAGTTACTTTAATACATACTTCTTGATTAGTTTGTCCATTCCATTTGTAATTTTTCTAGAAATCTTTTTAAAATAATTTATTTTCCGGCTTGGATCTTTTGTCTTCTTTTTTCCTGCCTTTGCTTTATATACCTATCTAGTTGATTTTTATCTTCTTGCTTTATGTTATATATCTATTTCTCAAATGTCTCATTTCTGTCATATTACCGTTTTGAAGTTTTCTCCATATTTCACTAGATAGACTTTATACCTTTCTCCACATCCTCTGTTAGTCTTTACTATCTTTAGTATTTCATTATTATTATCAAAAACATTATAATATATAACCAAAACGGAATTATTAGTTATACATTTATATTTTTTTAAAGCTTTAAATCTTGACCATGTATATATATTTGATTTCCTTTTTCTTGGTTTTTAGGTCTTTAATATTAAAACATGAATGAATACGACGACGACGACAACGTTTCGCTTTATTAAAAAGCTTTTTCAAGTAGATATATAAATAAATGTAGAAATTGTAAATTGTAAATAAAAAGTTTTTGTTTAATAAATGACAAAATTGTTGTGTTAACTATGATTTTGAATATATTATTATGTTTTATTTAAAGATTGCATTTTAAAAATAGGTTGTTTTGATTATTTGGTTTTAAAGTTTGTAATTAAATTTTAATATTAAAGACCTAAAAACCAAGAAAAAGGAAATCAAATACATTTATATTGTTACCTTAATATAAATTTTCTTAATATCTTTATTATAAATTCAAATTTCTGTATTAATTTTAAAAAAAATGACACGTCATAATGTCAATTATTCTAATAAAAATTGTTTTTGTTTATGGATTACGTATATTTTGGTCAAGTTCGATTTTACATATGTTAAAAATATTGTAATTTAATGTTTATGAAAAAGTTAGAATATTGAATAGTATAAATTTGACAAATTTTCAATTTCTTGGCGATTATTTATTGAATTATTAATTTTTTAATTTGAATTAACTCTAAAATACATGTGGCTTTATAATTTTTTCTTTTCTTAAATTTTTGTTTCATCAAAATTGAATGCATATAATGAGAGATGTAATGTTACTAGTATATTTGTGACCTTTTAGTCTTTCTGATGGTATAGATAGATAGGTAGAAGTTTTATAGTTTGCCCACTATTACAATTTTTACAAGGAACTTTATATAGAATATGTGTTTGTTTTTCTAAAGTGATATCTTTTAGCTTTGTATAAAGGAGTTTTAAATTATTATAATTTTGATGCGTTACTTTAAGATTATAATATGTTATTAAAATTTTATTTATTTCCGCTGAAAGATTTTGAACATATGCTAAAGAAACCTATTTAATATCTTCATTCTTTTGTTGTTGGAGATTTATGTTAGTGTTATTTATATTTATATAATCTTCTTTTTAAAAATTTATTAATTAAACATTCCGGGTAGTTATTGATTATTAAAATTTGTTTTTTTTTTTATTCTGAACTTGTTATTTCTGTTATCAATTTAGACAAACTTAATATAAACACCCTGTAGTTTAAATTCCGAAAATTGTAGTGGAATGAATTTTTCGGAAAGAAAAAGAGCAAAAAAGTCTTAATTAATTAACAAAAAAAAATCTTTTCATATTCAAAGACAAAATTCGCCTACTTCCATACCATTCGCCATTCAATTAAGCCCAAATTGACTGGAGTGCTTTTTAATGAAGATGTTTGACATTTAATAGAAGCGACCGGGGTTTACTTTTTCCGCCCGAAGAGAAGAGAAACGAACAGCCCACTGTGTTGTGTTCCGTTGCGTAGCACTCAAGGTCCTCGCGGGACGTTAATTAAATGCTACACGTAAAACACAAAAAAAAAAAAACGGATTCTATTGCCTCGGTACGACACGCGCGCTCCCGTTAGCGTAGAGACAATATCGGACTTGAAATAAGTGCTTTAATTATAGCACTTTAATTAAATATAGTTCCGACAAAGCTAATCTGGTCGAGCAATTGGAGCAAAGTGAATTGGCACCACTGGGGAAGTTGCTGGGTGATTTTTTTAAGCGTTAATGAGTAGTCGAGTGGGCGGGTGTAGTTAAAAGTTTCACTTCAAAGATTCACAGACCCGCATAAAACTGATTTCTTTCTAAAATATATCCCATGAAATGGAAATTGTAACACCAAGAAGCGATACATTTTTTTTTGGTCAATCTTGGCAGAAATATTTAGCTATCCAAAGGTAATTGATTAAAATTTTAAAAAATTTAGCACAGTTTAATTTTATTAATGGTTTCATACTATCTGGCACTTCACAGCATTGGTTCCTGTAAGTGGCCGATATCCTCTTGGGGTTCTCCCAAGCAACTTCGGCATGCCGAAGAACTTCCAATGTTTTCGGAGGATCCGCTAAGTTCCTCAGCTTTCTTCACATAATGTGAATGCACGTGAATGTTCAATTGGCGAGAAGTCTGGAGTTCTGGGAAGCCATAGCGAGATATTCATATGAGCCTCTTAGGAGCGATTTCGAAAAATTCTTCCTATGTGGGGGTGGGCATTATTCTGCTGGAAAAGTGGGTCTTCGAGCTGCTAAAGATATGAAAGCATTACGGACGCAGGTTATTTATCTACTAGTTTTGGGATGGTCAGCCTAAATACTCGCCCGAAACTCCTTTACCCTGATGCCAATGGAACCACCCTCGTTTTACAGATAACCCAACCTGCTCTTTTGACCAACGAGCATCTCTAGAAAACGGTCTTTTTGTTTGGTAGCGATTAGTTTGAGTGGTTACAGCCAAAAATATTGTCACAACGATGTTTTTTCTCGATCAGTCGAAAGAAGGCCGTTATTTTGCATAAGGATTGTCAAAATTTTCTACTCTCGTCGCCTTTCTGCTTAAGATTTCCTCTCCGAAACACTTGTTGATGATACAAAATGAACTTAAAATTTAGCGAAATAAAAGAGATGGTAATTTTAACAAATATATTGAGGAAAAATGAAACAAAAGATAACAAAAAGAAAACTTTAAAACTATGATAACGTTAAATATAAACACAGTGACATTTTTCTATACAAAACTATAAAACAAGGGGGAGAGAGAAGCAGAGAGAGAACACGCGAGATACGGTATCTGAGTCTTTTGCAAAGGTTAGTTCTAAAGGCGAAATTTTAATTCAACTTACCAACCTGTGTGTAAGTTTATTCTTCTTGTAATCCGAAATATTAAGGCACAATAATTTTATATAACACCAAAAAGGGTTTGTTCGAACCGTTTTAACACATAATTCAAATCTTTTCAAACTTAGGAAAATTACAGAATTTAAGAAAAGAAGATTGAATTTAATTATTAGGTTTGGATACGCCCGATAACGAAGAGGAAGTTAATTCGCACTCCACGAACTAATTCACTCAAAAAACCATTGTCAAGGGTTTTTATAAACTATTCGAGTCGTTATTCCCCCGTTCCCGCTACTCGTTCTACTTCTCTCTACAAGAGGGCGCAACACAGCCGTTTTGCGTTGTTTTTTCAAACTTCAAACGACCTTTCGAGGGATCTGCTGATCGGCAATTATTACATACACAATAAAAGATAACGATAACGAAACTTTAAACAAAATAGACTCATTGTAGTCATAGTAGAATAGTCATTCTCTGTGGGGAAGACGCTGTCACAACAGATACCACAGCACTTATCAACAACTTATAATAAAATGAATTTAAATACTTTACATTATACCAAAGGTAATTTCAAATTCTTACAAAAGAATAGGGGTTCCACTACTTCATCCACGTAATTCTGACCGTTTATGGTATTTTGGATAAACATTAACTGAAACTTATTTCCATATGCTAAAGCACTCGATAGCACAACTCCCACCGTTAATGTTAATCAGACACTCCAACATTTTGTAATAGTTGCATGCGCTAAAGTAGATTATACAATGTTGATATATTATTCTGTCATTTCAGTTATAATGCGCCAAATATTTTAATTTCAAAGATATAACATCGCTAATGAGCCACTGTGATATTTGTAAGTATAAATTGAACCACAGGGCCCTCCTTAATGGCGTAGATTCATATCATCAGCCTAACGGAAATTGGATAGACCAATTTAGAACTTTTTACAAAAAAAAACCGGTGTTCGTTTTACAGTGAATTGAGAATATTTTCTTACGGAAATTGTAATTACACGCCTTCAGTATGTAAAATTAAAAGCTACAACAAACAGGAAGAAATAACCTCTAAATTCCAGAATTTTATACCTACCGACCATTTTCAAATTCACTGTAAACTGGCAGATTGTATACATGGGAACTTATCGTCCTTCTAAAACAATGACAGCCCACTATATTATATCAGCCCGTAAACATAAAAAATAAACTAAATAAATAAGTGATAAACTATACAAAACAACTGACGGTAGTTTCCAAACAAATTGCAGTGAGAATCTGGAACTACACCCACCGCCCTTCATCCTTACACGCAGTCTTTCCAAACAAACTACAAACAGCAGTACTAATCTGGCATGCATTGATGAATGTTGGTCTCCGCTGCTATCAATTATTTTCCTTCAATATCTCCGCTAATGTTAACTTTAGGCCATATAAGTGTTAGTACTTTTTTACTCACTATTAGACCCTTTTTCAGAATTAGAATTTAATTTTTAAATCCAAATATTGATAATTATAGACCCATTTCAATTTTACCAAACATATTTAAAAATTTTGAAAAGATAATATATGAAGGAATCTGCCACTTTCTTGAAAAATATCATCTCTTTTTCCCCTGTGCAAGATGTTTATATTAAAGGTAGAAGCACAAATAGAGCAATTTATTGATTTATAAGTAAATGAAATGATCACTGGGATAAACAAAGCAAAGAAAACATTGAGAACGGCTGAGTTGTAAAACATATTACAAGTTAATATATTTGTTTTTAAAACAAACCTGAATAATTGCAGATATTGGTAATTAGAAAATGTACGTCAAGAATGGCAATCCTAAAACAAAAATAGATAAATAATTAAGCCTACTCTAAATCAGAATGTGTCTACAAATAGGTTTGTGAGTAATAGCAATATAATTTATGTCACTTATAATTAGATAACCAAATGAACCGTTAACAATTGACTAATAGGTTTTATTTTACATACATTTGTACGTGTATTAGCTTTTCCGATTAGCAAAACTAGGTATGCAACGAAAGCGCAACATTGCTTTCGTTGCACAAGCAGACATTTTTTTAAATGCGTAAATTTTACATAGTTTTCTAGTTGTTGGAATTCTATTTCCCCTTTAATCGCGCTTACCTTGATATGAAATTCATAATACAATTATTTACTTTCTCCTTTGACGTTAAAATAATCTAAAGGTCAGACTATTCGATCTATTTAAATTTTGAACAGATAATAGATCACAATGAATTTTAAACATATTATTATTTGACCATTTATAAGGGTTTCCATAGATGACCTCCCAGTCCTTCTCTTCGAAATCTAATCTGCCGAATTGATCTTTCGTCATTAAAACAACACAATAAGTAATGAAGTTTTTTGTATTATTACAACAAGTTTCAATTCAATATTGTAGTTATTAAACAAAATTTGAAAAATACATTAAAAAATGTTGAAACGTTGTTGAACTAAGAAAATTGTCTTTCATTAATCCAAAAATCCACTAACACTTTGTCGCATCTTAGAATATATTGGCTAACTAATAAACTCAAGAAATTCTTACAACAGCTTTGTTTAAATATAATCATTCTGATGGCAAAAAAATCAAGTTGAATAAATTATTCTTTCTAATGTTACTGAGTATATTTACTAATTTCAATTGATGAATCCAAACATTCCATTTTGTAAATATTACGAGCTTATTATGTAAAAACTGCATTACCTCTTTTTTCTGCAACATTCTGTAGGAAACCAAAAAAGCACACTAAGATAGAAACGTTTGTAACTGCCATTGCCAATTATTTTCAAACTAGCCAGCTCTTTGGAAGTATTTGCATAAAATAACCAAATTACAGCTATCTATATAAAGGATGATTCAGCGAATTGCAAATGCGAGCTAGCATTTCGTGAGGTGCACCTTAATGGCGTGACTAACATAATTACGTTAAAAAAGAAAACCAAAAAAAAAAAATACATCACACCCCCATCGAATGTGTGGCATTATTTTCAATTTCGTACATATTCGAAAAGGTCAACGCTAAAACTGAACACATTCAAGGCTTCAGCCTGCTCTGAAACTGAAAACACTCTAACCTTGAAAGGGACTAACGCTAAAAATAGCATATCAATAAATAAATATTGTCGGACGGTATGTGTGCGTGTAATTAACGTTTTTTGTTCCGACGATTACGGGAGGAGGTCGGTTGAAATTGCGAAGTTAGTAGACGTGTGTTGTGTATCAGGCGCGCATTGATAATAATGAATCGTCGGTTTATTTTTATCCCCGTGCCCTGCTTTCCGAGCCCGATTTGCTATTATACATTCTGTCGATAGGAAAGCGCGGTTTGAAAATTCATTACATTCCGCCTTCGAACGGAATTATAATTAAAACGTAACGTTCGCTTCGATAGACAACAATTTCATTTCAAAATTAATTACTGAACAGCCAATGTAATGCAAACATCTCCAAGCAAATATAAACAACTCCTAAGACTTATTGTTTTACTATCTTATATACGAAATGAAATCACAATTACATGCAAAAAGATATGATTTAGATATTCCAAGAATTATTTGGCTTTATAACTAATACTTTACAAGTACGCCCATCAAACAAAGGAGATCATACTTATTTATATATACATATATTCATTGTAAAATTCAATTAGAATTTAATTTGTTTAAATTCTCCTATTCATCTTGCCGCACGTTTGCGACATTTAAGAACACCGTTCCTGGAAACATTTCTTTAAGCATGCCGCAAGACACGCGTTTCGTCATACTGATGTCACTTATACTAACTTTAGAAGCTCGTACAGGAATAGCTAATTTAAATAAACCCATTATGATGCTATGAATCAATCCACTTCTTATTAGACCTCGTATAGACCAAGGATCAAACGGGATAGCTTCGTTTATTCCGGTGATATTATAAAATTCTAAATTTAGGAAACATTCTTGGCAGTCGGTTAAATTGGAGCAAAAATCGTAAACCAATGACCAATGCATCTAAATACATTTAGTATCTGATTTTTTTTTTTTCTAAAGACCCATAGACAATTTAATTTTTAGATTTTCGCTCTCCAAAATCACCTGTTTAGTTTTAGAACAAATATTTTGTATCGTTGTCAACTAGAGTAGATACACATAGCAAGAAATAGTTGTGTGTACGCTTTCATGGTCGTAATCCATTTAAATGATTGATTGATTTAGTAACTGGGTATGAATTAGTTCTTTTTCTTATGCCCTCAACACTGCAGCCTGAAACCTATTGTATTTCCTTACATAAACAGGTTAGTCCCTTTTACCAGTTTCAGCAGCCTGTATGGTGCCGTGTATTTGCCGGCAAATCAGTAAGCGGGTTGATTGGTCCCAGCAATGTTAGTCTCTGCCGTTCCAACGCTTGGCATTTAAAACCAACGTTATGGGCTGTCTTCTCCTCCTTGTTGCATAGTCTACATATGGGTTTATCTTCAGCAATGGTAGTCTCTGCCGTTCCAACGCACCGCATTTAGAACCAACGTGGTGGGCGGTCTTCTTCTCCTTGTTTCATAGTGTACATATGGGTTCATCTTCAAAGATGCCTATTATATGTAGGTTCCTACTTCCTTAGACAGCCATGTCCTGTCAGCAAGCTCGTCATCGTCCTAAGTTGTATTTGGTTAAGAGACAGTACATCTTCAGCTAGTTGCCGAGATGGTTGCCTCATCATCGGTTTGCTGTGCGTCTGCACTTTTGCACTCTTCCAGTGAATCTGGTGTTTTCTTACTATCCACTCACAAACTGCCAGTGCACTGAATATTATTTCAGAGCTCGTTCTTGCAAGTTCATTGCCTGCCATGCTCTGTTGACCCGACACCCACACCAAAGTAACTTTGTCTGGCTCAGATTTTTAGGGTTTCCAGACAATCCCAAGCTAGTTTCGAGGTTATCTGATAAGATGCTAGTGTCCTTAGGGCGGCCTGGCTATCCGATAAGATATTAATCTGGTGATCCTTGGTTTTATATTGCTAGTATTTCCGTTTGATATGTGGTAATGCCCCAACACCATGTATTCTTTATGATTTATGGTGTCCCCATATATACCAGCTCCTGAACCTGTGAGTTTTTAACCATCTGCATACCAGTTTTGGTTGTGAATCCCTGGTTTTTGTTCCCTTACTTATCCCAATCCAAAATAATCTTGAAGGGTTTGTCAAAGGAATGTTAGAATCTTCATGACACCTTCTATTTCAAAGATAACTTCGATTGTTATTCTGGCATGCCCAAAAGTATTATGGGTTCCCCAATTGCTGCTACTTTTCAGTATGTATGCAACAGGCTTGTTTACCCTTTAATATAAATATACAAGAAGGTAGATTTAGAATGACTTCTATAGCAGCTGTTGGTGAGCTTCTAGCAGATCCAGTGGTGCAAAGGCAAGCCTCTGTAGCTTTGCAAGTTTAGTATAGCCTGCTTCTGCGCAGTCCACCAAACACGTTCAGTGCAGATGACGCGGACCCACGTCGAGCTGGGTTCAAGTTTAGCTCGGCCTCGGCACTGAACGTGTTAATATAGGTCTTACCACTGCAGTGTATAACCAGTGCATCATACGTGGTTTTAATCCTCATGTTTTTCCAATTGTTCTGCGGGTTAACATTAATACCCACTTACCCAAGCCCAAGGCGCACACCCCTCTAATGCTCTTTCACGCTACATTGAATGCTTTTTTTCCTCCTAATATTGTTTCTGAGCTTATAAATTTTAATTTTGAAGGCACGTGCAACCTTTCATTGAGAGGTTATGAAATACAAACGTTGATTAACATTATTAATTTTTTGTACTTCTGCTATTTGCTTTTAAACTTTCATTCCTAGTTCATCAGTGTGACCAGCGACATATTTATCGTCAGCAATCTTACTTATTATACATTCGCCCAAAATATAATCCCTTTTAGCTGTTTTATTTCATTTGTATTTAGATTTTTTACAATCTCCTGCTGGGTAACAAATGTGGTTTATTCTTGAACCCGTTAATAGTGGATAACAGCTGTCAGGAGAAGGTCCAATATCCCTAAATAAAATTCTATTTTATCTTTCGCGTAATAGGACAACGTTTCAGAAAACCCGTATTCGCTATTATTACATAGAAAATCCCGAAGATGAGTCTGAATTTTGGAACTGTTTCAATCCCGTAACGTAACCGACCATTGTATATATTTATATACTTGCCTATTGCATCATCACACTCGAACATCTATTTTTGTACATCAATTTACAAACAAACTGTATCTAATTAATGCTCAGTAAACAACTAAGTATAGGTATTTGTTACAGAACAACTATCGCTCGTTGCGAATAATAATATCTTCAATTAGGAAGTTATCCTAGTACCGAGGCTGTGTTTAATCTAACGTTTTAACGTAGGCGTTTGTGTTCGTTTTGCGACAACGTGAATGTATTTATTTTTAATACATATTAACATTGAAAATGTACGCTCCAGCCACTCTCATGACGCATTGAATATATTTATAAACGCTTAATTTCCCAATTTATAATTTGAATCCATTCCAATGTTGTCAAGGGTAAAATTGATTACTGTTTGGGCTTCTTCTCGGTTTTAATTAATTCATTGTTTTACAGGTTTTAATCAGCTAATAACAACCCTTGTCTTAATTTATGTGTCAAAATAGTATTAGCTTTACAGCACGTTCATACCTTGTCAATGCATAAATTTATCAGGAGAAGAACATAAATATTACGCCCTACACTTTTTTAGGGCAGAATTATTTATTTAGTTGCTTCTATTTATATTGGCGTGTACTGCTGCATGCATATATCTATACCTATATATAGATAGCAAATATATTCACATTTTACTACCCACGTAGCAACAGATAATAAATTTTAATTGGTATTCCAATCTACAAAAAGTTATAAATAAATAATTACAGACGAATTTCATTAGAAAACTGCCGCTGACTGAATTATGGTGCACTAAAATTTAAATACGTAATTACTTATTTGTGTCGTTGCTAAAAATGGTTCGCAGGCAAGTATCACTTGTTGTAATAATAAAAGTGTATGGCTTACATCAAGAAGTTTTGAACAAGGACAAAATAAACAACTGCGCTATCGTCAGACCTTAAAAAGAAGCTGGTCGACGTTTGTCTTCAATCGCATGGACATCTTCAGAGGTACTTTTGCTATTAGCTTCAGCTTTACTGCCGTAGAGTTAAAGCTAACAGTCAACCAGAAGCTGTTCCAAGACGTACCGATTTCCAATCCAAAAGAAGAGAAGCGTATAGTACTGACAACAGCCACGGGAGGTCGACCTATAAGCTTTTCTCGATTAATTTTGTGTTATCAAAATATAGTTGGTTTGAAAACAAAAAAGTAAATTGAAATCGAAAAATTGCAAAAGTGGGACATTTACTAATTTACAAAACTATTTGTCCTTCGGAACTCGAAAATCCCTTGAGTTTCTAATGCTTATCATCAGCTCCTCCACCATAATTTCAAATCATCGCAATTAAATTATTTTTTAGAGTTGTTTTTGCCTCAGATAAAAATGTCGATATTTAACTTATTGTTTGTCTTTCTCCTTCATTAATCTTCTTTTACTAGATCATCCTTCTTTTTTTAATGGATTTTCTTCGTCTAGTTTACTTTTATAATTAAATGAATAATATATTGTCGCGCTCTTACTTTAAAAAGGTACTGAGATTTGTACTTACCCGGTAAATTCTTCAGCGACTCTTTCTCTGGGGGGTAGGTATAAAAACACACTTTTTACACTACAAACAATTAGATATATTCAGGACAAAATCTCACAATCGACTCTCCCGATCTTTTCTACGCGGCTAACCCGAGCCCTCGCTTCCTATGTATTAATTCGCTGACTTAGTTACTATTGCTTCTAACAATCATACCACAGGAAACGAGGCTTTTTTCCTCGAGGATTTTCGCCTATTACATATATTATTCTATTGTGATACATAATGGAACTTTCCGTGGCATTACCCTCCCCTTTGAAAACATTGTGTCCACACAATCTAACTTTAACAACTGGATAAGTGCCACCAAAGCTCCATTATTTACAATTTTGAAAAAAGGTTTCAAGAATGAGAAAATTAAGAGTCAAACTTTGAAAAGAAAAATAATCATAAGAAAAACAAAATTACAAAGTGACAGTGATAGTTTTACAATTTCATTTATTTTCAATTCTTCCTCATGTTCGTACATCGTTGCTGTCGGCACCTTCCCCATCCAGGTCGAAAGTTATATCATCCTTGCTCCTTCCAATTCCCTTGTTCGCTGTTGGCTGATGTTCCGTTTCCAGTACAAAGGTTGTGAGTTGACATAGTGACTTCGAGCATGTCCTAGTCTCTAACTCTGCCTTCGACTGGAGCTGCCTCATTCCGTGGAGTGATCCAGATGCCATGTTTGTTAGCTGACATAGTGACAGTACCCTACTCAATCCAGGTATGTCCTAGTCTCTTGCTGTGCCGTGGTCACCGGTTTTTTTTCCACATCCTGTTGATAACTGCATAAACAGAAGGCAAGGAAGGAACTGGTGATGTCTCTCGTTATCTGGACTTTGGTGGGAAAGTTGCTGAAAGTTGGACTATGACCCCCACCTCTAATTATCCGCCAAAACTGTGACTAGATGACCACTTATTCTTCTTCTTGACATAATTCAACTACACTCCTTGGGACCAGTTTATGATAGATTATGCTTGAGAGATGACGTCATATATATTCCCCTCACGAGGCATCGTTCGGGAAAACGCTAGGTTTACACATAATCCAACATAATTTTCAGCTATATTATGTAGCGAAAAATAGCTTATAATAAAGCATTTAAGTCCGACTTAATAAAAATATTCATCTAACAGATAAACCTTGTGTATTTGTAAGGAAGCGATAACACATTGTAACCTAAAAGACCTATTGTTCCCCTATTCGTGCTGCATATATCGCTGGCCGATCAATCAAAAAAGTGTAGGATATAAGAAGGCTCCAAGATAGGTAAATTCCCCCCTCTCCCTTAAATTTCATATGCCCTCAAGTGCAGCACAGTGCAATTTGAGAGGAGATGGATATGTGTTTCATCCTGTTCTCCACAAATTTACGTTCGATTTTTTTTAACTGTTTCAAACCTACCCAAGTGCTCTTTCAGGTTTGCAATAACCTGACAGCTCCTTGTTAATGTGCAGATATTATTTTTATTTAGGCCGATGCATGCCGTATATCTCTTCGGTTTATAAGTTTCCAGAAAAGTGTTAAGTGCCTCAATTCTAGGAGATTTTTCCAATAGTTGGTTTTACTCTGCCCTACTTTGATTCCTAGTTCTCCAAATATTGTACTGCTACTTATCCTGCAAAAAGTTTCGGGCCCTAAAGATAGTGTTCCACCCCCTATTTAGCGAGATTATTTGTTATTCCATTTCTTTCAACTTCTGTGTGTACCAAAACCTACAGTAGACACACTCAGATCATCTTAAAGCAGATAACAAATCAGGTCGGCGCTTTGATAGCTCCTGAACTATCAGTATTATAATCACTGGTTTTCGGTAATTCTTGTCAATACTGAACTAAGCATATCTTTCAATAGCACATATTTCTATCTAGAAGATGCTCGGGTATTTGCCCAGGTTTTTGAAAAAAGTAAGATCTAGCACCACTTAAATAGCTGCCTTTGCGTTGGGCAGGTTTTGGCTAATTTTTTGGTATTACTTTC
Source organism: Protaetia brevitarsis (assembly GCA_004143645.1). Classification (NCBI taxonomy): domain Eukaryota; kingdom Metazoa; phylum Arthropoda; class Insecta; order Coleoptera; family Scarabaeidae; genus Protaetia; species Protaetia brevitarsis. Next base: position 2,347,109 of record RXPK01000195.1, on the reverse strand, counting down.
TATCTTTTCTATTTTAAAACTGGATTTCCTCTTCTTTGTAAATGCTGGTAAAGTGATCTTAGTGGAGTTGACATGAAATAAACCTTACTTTATTGTTACCTTGCAAAATCATCAAAATTAAACAACAGAGAAGCTGAGAATAAACGAAAACTAAAATGTAACATTTTAGATTAAATGAATTTTGCATTTTTCCCAAAAATCAAAAATCCCGAATTGAACTCATAAGACTGCAATTTTTTTTCTATTTCGTTGACATTATTTCATCCCTCATAAGTGCTTGATAGAAAACTTTTTAGAAAACACAAAAATGCGTTGTTTCCAACTATTTTTTTAACATTTTGAGGTTTGGTTTCCAGGCATTATATATACACAGTCATATACAGTCTGTCCTCGGATGGTCTGAACAAGAGGGAAAACCTTTATTTGGTACTTAACGCAAAAAAAAATTGCTTGTCTCAAAATAACCAACTACAAAAAAATCTAAATAAACATTATGGATCATATTTTCAGTGACAGAACTTACTGCTTTCGTAATTTTTATACATAACACCACACTACACACTGATTTTCTTCTACCTATAAGCAAAAGTCTAAAGCCAGAGCATCATTACCGTTTCTTAATTCATGTAGAAAAATCGGTTTATAAGATTTAATTTTATTTTCTTTAGAAATTCTTTGTAAATGTTATTTGCTAATTAACTGATTTAACTGTGCAGACCTTTTTCATAAGGACAATTCTGCATTTGTTTCTACAGAATCTAGAGTATTATTGTAGCATCTTCTTCACCGTATATCCTTTTTACCTAGTAACTTAATCAAACATCAAGTATCTATACAACCATGTCTCTTCTTCATTGTTCCCGTTTATATTATACTCAGCACGTGTTTTTCTTTCTGTACCCATAAATACGTTCTATATACCGCCGCCTCTCTTCCTAATGCCCGCCTTTAAATATAGAACAGCAAGTTATGTTTAGAAACCCACACAGCTCTATTGATCAAATCTACTTCGGTAACACCTTTTCGGGCTTGCTGCTATTTTTAAAATCCGTCTTTACCTCCAATTCAATTACCCAGTCGTTTTATTTTTCCCTTTTTTTCTTGTGTGGCACAATTTATGTATCTGCATCTCGAAATAAGCCCACTTTCTTATCGCAAAAATAAATTCAATTTTCTTTCAATTTTTTCTTCCAAATTCTGCATGCAAAGCATGTTCGCACACGTGAATTACACATTAGGAAACTTCTGTTATAAGAGTGTTCTAAAGTTAGCATTACTATTAAGTAAATCTCAGTTAAGATTCACAAATACGTAATAATATTGACAAATAATACGTAAATTGATTTATTTATTAGGTTATCATGAAAGATTACCAAGAGGAAGAAGAAACACCAGTTCATGTACGGTGTCAATGTAAAAGTCTGGCGAGGATAAGGTTTCTAGCAATGGGCGTGGAGAACCCCACAGCTGGTAGCTACAGAAAGAAACCGCTCTCAAAGATGATAGGCCTAATTAAGAGGGCAAAATTAGAGAGCGTCCTCTAGGAAAAAAGGAGATCACAATAGATCTGAAAAGATGGCGGTGAAACAGGTCCATGGGCCACCCCAATCCTAATCTAATCTAATCTATCATAAAAGATAATCAGGATAATCTGATTTAAACAAAAGCATGACACTTAGAAACTTCTATACTTAAATTTTTGTGTTTTTGTAATTTTCTCAGCTGCTAAAAGAAATAATTAGATTTTTATTTCAGTATTGGGGGTTTTGAGATAAGCAATTTTTTTTTATAAAGAAAGACATTTTTTGCGTGAAGTTCCAAATATTTTTTTCCCTCTTATTCTGCCCATCCAGGAACACAGTGTATATATTCTATTGTATCCGTAAGACGTTTGGTAATATAAAGCAGAAATAACGAGACATGGTTTGGTATTAAAACGTCAATTTCCAAAAAAAAATCGAAGAGTGATGAGGATAATGTTAACGATTTGATCTATTAGTTTGCGAGATTCACATATAAAACATCGGAAAAAAGGCCCTGTATATTTCAAAACCTGGGTAATCAGTGTAATCATTATTCCTGTTTTCATTACTAACCACTGTTACGCAGTAATGAGGTAAGTGAAATGGACTTTGCAAGCGTTCTAAAAATAATTGTCCAACAGCGTAATGAAATTTTTGCTATACGTTACTTTGACAATCTATTAAATAGACTACAGGTAATATATTCCACTACAGAGCGGCTTAAATAATTAATGCGTGTGTAATTAAAAAAAAAAGCAAATTATCCATGTGTTCTTTGGATTAACAGAATCTTTGTAAAAGCAAATGAAAATAGCTCTCGTAATTAAGTAATCGAAGTTAATCAAACATCAAGTATCTATACAACCATATCTCTTCTTCATTGTCCCCGTTTTGCATTTATATTAGACACACCACGTGCTTTTCTTTCTGTACCCATAAATACGTTCTGTATGCCGCCGCCTCTTTTCCTAATGCCCGCCTTTAAAAATAGAACGGCAAGTTATTTTTAGAAACCCACACAAAGCTTTATTGATCAAATCTACTTCGGTATCACCTTTTCGGGCTTGCTGCTATTTTTAGAACGCGTCTTTGCCTCCAATTGAATTACCCAGTCGTTTTATTTTTCCTTTTTTTTTTTCTTGTGTGGCACAATTTATGTACCTGCATCTCGAAACAAGCCCACTTTCTTATCGTAAAAATAAATTCAATTAGCTATATGTTATTGGGGGTTGTTTATGTCGCGTATACGAACAAGGTTTCCTCTTGTGTTTATTTCAAGCTACCAGTAAAATAGAACTTATTAGATGTAATTATACAATCTTTTTTTGCAATGCTTATACTGTTTTTTTTTTTTTTTTTCAAAACAATCGGGTTCAATTTTCCTCTTTGGAATTATAAAAATAATATAATAATACTTGGAATGAAACATGATATATTTTACGGGTGATAGAATATTAAAAATTGCATGGGAAAAATAGCCGGTGGAAAATCTTTGTATTTTACTCCAAGTAGGAAACCACAACCGGTTGATTTAAACAAATTTAAAATTCAATGAATTTATTCTGCGGAAAACATACGGTGGTTTTTGGTTTCATACTTATTTCCTGCTTAATATTTTACTCCTAACGCCGGAGAGATAAGATAAATATGTACAAATTTAGTTATTCTAGATATGTACTTATACGCGACCACACTCTTAAAGAAACTAATACATATTATCGCTACTAACTCACCACAAACTTTTCAGGTTATATTTAAATTATGCAGAAATTTATTATGCTTAGAATTGGCACGGTTAAAACATTAACAAGTGTTAACAAATTAATGTATTTCTGCTTTTAATTGTAATAATTAGGAGTCATTTTTCCGAAGAACATACATTACATTGATTAATTCATTCAATCATTACATTAATTTGTTACTTCTCACTGTAAAAACTTGCAATCTTTGCATTAACAAGTGTTGCTTTTTAAGATTCTGACATCAAGGAACAATAAAACGGTGGTAGTTTGAGTTTTTTCCTTTCCGGTTATTAGTTATAATTTCCTTCGCAATAAATGAAAAGGCAACCACGGTTTGGAGGGGAAGAAGTTTGCGGGATGTGGAAAGTCGGTCCTTTAGTGGCATATGATAAGTCATGCCTAAAATAAATGTTATTATTATGTTGTGTGCTGCAGGAGCAGTTGGTGGTAATACCTGGAGCTAAAGCCGAGGGTGATGCATTGGCTATGTACTACTGTGATAAAATCAGCGATAACATATCGGGGCAGTAGTCTGGTGAAGAAGGATAGAAATGTCCTCCGCAGTGAAGCTGCTAACTGCTGTCCAGAGACAGGCATTGCTGGGAATCACCGGTGCAATCAACTGCAACAGGGACCGCTTCTTTAGCGACCATTTTGGCCCTCCCCCGCTGGAGCTTTATGTGAAAGCCAACAACTTGTGGCATCCCAAATTTTGGGTCGGAGGGCACACTGATACTACGGGTACAATGCGGGAGTATGGCATCCCGAAATTATTTTCACTGAAAAGGTGAAAATCTCCATACCGAACAGGGACCAGGCACGTAGTGAGATCACTGCTCTTGATAACCAGTTCACGGACGGATCCAAATCCAGCCAGAGCCCAGGAGCCGGTATTTGTGGGCCCACCTAATTAAAGGAAATCCATAAGCCTGGGGAAGCATACAACGGTCTTCCAGGCAGAGATATTTTGCCCTTGCAGCCTGTGCAGAAATGATTGCAAAGGGGGGCTACATGAGCTACATGGACAGCCAAGCTGCTATCAAGGTAGTTTTGAACCCTGTAACTAAGTCAAAACTAGTTAGAGACTACAAACAATCCCTCAATACACTGGCACAAGACTACACGGTATCTCTGATCTGGGTGCCGGGACATGAGGACAAAGGGAAATGTAATAGCCGACAAACTAGCCATGGAGGGCTCTAAAAGACACTTCATAGTTTCAGGGCCAGTATGTGGGATCACTAAGGACTCTACAAGAAGGGTAATCTGGACCTGGTTAGATAAAGAAAGTACAAAGAAATGGAGGTCGACTGAAGGTCGACTCCATACTAAAGCACTAATAGGGGATAGGGATGCTAGATTCTCTGATAACCTACTCAGGCGCAGCAAGAAAGAAGCTATAACCATTCCTGGGCTGGCAACTGGACACTGTCCTCTGAAAAAAGCATCTATACAACACAGATCGAGTAAGCGAACCGAGTTTACATATAATCTGCACATGTGAGGAATTGAAAGTACTCAGGCAGAAATATTTCGGGAAGAATCTATTGGAGCCCTCGAAGGGTCTCAAGTTTCCACTGAGCAAGATACTGGGCTTTATAGAGAACACCAAGCTGCTCGAGTGGAAGTAAGAGATTCAATAGGGATGGTACAATGAGCACCTAGTTCAAGTGCCTGGACTATAGGAGTCCACCAATGAATGAATGAATGAATATGTTGTGTACCTAAACACTTATTTGTAAATCCAGTATATATACATACATATATTGGTCTATAATTAATTTGGAGTGTAGCCGTAATGCCGACATTTTCTAAATCGTTAAGATCAAGAGATTTATTAACAAAACAAATAACTTTAAAATTATCTTCTTTGTTAAAAAACTCACCATTTGGTGACAAATGAGGTGAAAAACGAGAGAAGTTTTTAGCTGAAAGATAACCAAAATTCATTCCGGAATGTGCTATCAACACAAATTTATTTGTATTAATTATTAAAACAAGTTTTTAATGTCGATCAGATAAACAGTCGATCAGATAAACAGAATTCATTGCCACTCGGTATGTTTTTAAATGTAGAAAAATCCATCCACATGACAACTAGTGAGAGGTTAAACTAGGTAGGTGTATAACTTTAATGTTCCGAAACAAAGACTTATTATTATGCCACATTTAAAATGCGTGTAACACTCGATTGATATTAGCATACATATGTTTCACTTCATATCTTCAGTGCTACTGGTCAACCTAATGTATTATACGGAAAATTTCCTATATATACTTAATAAGTGGAAGAATAATTGAATGAGAGTTTTTAAGATGGAAATCTTGTTAGATTTGAAGATTGTCGATATGAAACTATAATTTTCCTCGGGCAACCTTCAAACTCACTAGAAGTAATGTAGATATTTTTTAGAATTTCTGTGCCTTCTAATTTCAGACATTGCGTTTCCGGATATTAATAATACTACAGTAATGTCTCGTATGAAAAGTACTCAAACAATTTCCAGGGAGTACTTTTTAATTGCATATAATGTATAAACAACATATAAAAAAACACAAATTGTTTTTTTATATGTTGTAATATAACTTATTTGTCCAAAGCTATAGCTTTACATGTGCTAATATTTTACGAAAGGGTACCTAATAAACATTCAATGCAACATTTTTGACAAAAAGAAATAGTTAATATGTTACAATTCACTATACAGCTTTTGAACCTCCTTTAGAATACAAATATTACAAGCAAAAACAGATAAATCTTAAAAAATACCTAAGCATATTGAGCCTTCCACTTTAATTAAACATAATTTTATCGTTTAACATTGCAACTTTCAAGACTTTCGTTTTATAATTCCACGCATTTGTCGTATATGAAATAATGAGAGAAATTTTGTAATGTAACATTCAAGGTTGCTGTTGTATGCTACTGTTATATTTTTTTTTTCTTGCTAAATATGTACATTCATTTAAAACATCAGTTAACTATTAAATACCTGCAATTACTTCTCCTTTTGCGTTTTGAAACATTACATAACAGCTTGCGATATATCAACTTATCTTCATTATTTTTTGCAGCGTTGTTAGCGGCACAGATTTTCACCGATTTCAGCAGAACGAAGGAAATTTTTCGGAACTACTTTTTATTTAGTCATGCTACACAAAATAACAATGCATTAATACTGTGCGTGATAGCTTACATTTTTTTTTTTAAGTAAGGCTCAGGTTATATAGAAAATATTACATGAAATCAATTAAGGATCGCATTATCGTACATATCTGACATTATATTTTGACCAGCAGCAATTATGGGAATAAAAGGCTTTCCCGGGATTCAATAAATTACGCCGGGCAGTACAAACATATACAAAATCATTTAACGTTAATAATATGCACGTGTGAAGGTCAGCATTAGTTTCCAGAATTATTTCCAATAATTTGGATTGGTAAATATGTATACTATTTACAAAATCTGGTAACGATATATAAACTGCCTAAGTATAGGTTGTCAAGTTTTGAAGGCTGTTCGCTTTAGAATTAAGCGAAATAGATAAATAACAGACATTGATTCAGTGGAAATTTATGTGTTCTTTTATTCGATCTAGATCTTATCTGTAATAAAGTATTCATTTTTATTCAAACTATGATGTCCATTAGCATTAAACTACAATTTAGTTTTATTTATTTTAAGAATTTGTCGCTTGACATTGTGATTGAAACTTGAAACGTATACGAAACAAACCCACTAGCTGCTTTCAGAACACGTAAAAGTTTCTTTTGTAACTGCAAAGCTTCAGAAAACCCGTGTGTATACAGGGCATTTCATTTGAAATGAGCCACCTCAAATAACTCTTTACTTGCTGCGATTTGTGAATTGTCGTATCAAGCGAGACAACTATAAAAAGTTTATTTCCTGCTTTAAAGCGGAAAAGTAATAATTTTTTATGATAAAACTGTACATGTTAGGTGTGGCCAGATCTCATCACTATTGTCAAATATCACTACCATATCTACATTTGACGCAGTTTAAATGAATTTAGGAAATTAATTAAATAACTTCTAGGTAAATACTTACTTTTAAGGTATACTTGAACATAAAATCCGTAAATATTAGTAACCATTTTTTTTAATTCATACCTGCAGGTATTTACCTCACTTAGGCCCGTTTAACATTATACTGAATTTAGTATGAAATTTTATATTAAATTTTATTTTGAATAAGAAAGGAAATTTATTTACATGTCATACATAAAACAAATTACATCCGTAACTCAACATCAAATATTTCGAAGTTAATGAATATGCCTGTCTGATATTTAAAGTGAAAAATTTAGAATCAAAAAAATTATAAATAGATATTAGAAGTGTTGCTATTGTGTGTATCTTGTTTGAATGCAACCATGAAGCTAGTCTCGTAAAATATGATGTAAAAATTGAGTAAGTAGGCAAAATGAAGGAAGAGGCATTCTAAATTTATTAAATTCCAAATTATAGGACTGACCATTCTTTGTCATTTTTTTTATTTAGATTCCTTTGTCAATAAGCGAATGGCTAAACATCTCTCATTCTTTATGTAGTTTTGACGGACTTGGGTAAACCCCGGATCTGATAGATTCTACTTCCTTTCTAATCATAAAGGCACAAATAGACTGGTAATACTTTGCATTTTCAAATGGTGATTTGGTGATTATAAGCTTATCTAGGTAAATGTTCTACTATAGAAACTTAAGTTAGATATAGATGGAATTGCAGAGCAAAATGTTAAAACCTTAAGGAAAGTGCAATGACTAAGTGGCAATAGATTAGAATGGATAGCAAATTTTGCAAGATAATTTAGGAATGAATATAGAAGTTATTTTAATTCCCTGACTGAAATGGGTGAATGACAGGAAAACTTAATTCAGGCTTATAATTTATAAACACATTTAATTCCAAAGCTTCTAAAAATAAAATCAAATTTTTATATGTACCTATTTTTTTATAGATTATAAAACTTTTATGTTTAAAAAATGTTATGTTAAATAATAAAAAAAATTGTCTTTGTCGGGGTTAGTAAAGTTATGAAGATTCAATTAACAATTCACCACGTTAATGTGTTTTGCTAAATACAATTCAAACACTGCGCGCGCACATTTCATTTGTCAAATTAATGAGAAAATTGAACAGGTTTTAAATAATTAGTACAAAACTTGGGAAGAAATTTACAAATATTTTTTTGTGTATGATACTCTTTGAAATATTTAATAGCAAATATACATCAAAATTTCATACTAAATTCAATATAATGTAAAACCGGCCTTACAAACAACTTATCATAAATGCTGGGCAAAATAACATCAGACACATACGTTTACTTAGCTAGAACTACATTGAGTACAAGACATTAGATGCGGATAAGACCCTGTATTTGGATTTATAAAGATGAATTTTTATCAGATTATTTTTACTTACTATAAATAAACAGTCACATAAATTATGAAAAACGACGATTCAGTTGACAGTTTGGAAACAATATTTGACAGATTAAACTTGCTAATTCAATTCATCATTGGCCGCCTTCAGAGTACGTAACTGCTACGTAGCTGCTCCCAAACGGTTTGGGAACTGTTGACAATTCGTCTCAAAAACGTACCGCTACATTTGCGCTACATTAATAACATATAATGGACCGGTCGCCATTTTGTGTAGCGGAAACCGCTACTGATATGTATCATGTTCGTACTCTGAACGCGACCAATATCACAGGCATCACCTGCTTGATGACTTGGACAGTTTGGTTTATACATTGAATTCGATAAGAAAAGAAGCGACACGTGTCATTTTTGACAGGTTCGCTGGCACGGCTTTGGCATTCTGATAGCACCCTCATTTTGCAAAGAGGGCACCACTGTAGTTATTATGCCGACGTTGATCTAAACGATTGTTGGGAGGCTATTAGGTTTAAAAAACCTAATAGCTCGAGAATAATTAATGTTATCATTGGATTCATTCTACCGCATTTTTAATCCAACTACTGTTATTTTGTTTGTTTCTTGCTGTATTGTTATTTAAATCGCCCGGCTGATAGTCGAGTGGCTTGCAAGCTTGGCCATCAGTGCGGAGTCCGGAGTTCAAATCTCACTCTGGTCAGTTACGAAAATTTTTCCGGGGTCGTAATAGTACATATTAAAAGATGTACTTGCACACATTTAACTAGGGACGCTACAACCTGCTCCTCACGCGGAGCAGGTGCACCAGCTCCGACGCCGGCTCTGAACCTAGTGCAAGAAATCAGTTCACAGGTCTACAGGTCCTCTTCTAAACTCAACTCTTTTTTTTGCACTGGTACCATAAATGCAAAAGCAAATATAGCGAAGTAGAAAGAGCGATATATTTGAATATTTCTAATTTATAGCAATTTAATAGTTTTTTTTATTTAATTTAATAATAATATAAGATGACTATTTAGTAGTTATTTGCGGTTTGTACAATATTTTTTTGTAAATAACACAAAAAAACTTGCTGGGAGTTTCTTTACATTTTATTGTAGTAAGTTTATATCTGTGAAAATAAACGTATGTTCTCGCAACTACATAGGTTCATTGCATACACAACAAATTTTAATTTAATTAATGTTTATGCTATCGGATTTTAATGATGATGTTTCTATCCGTATATTTCGTTTCCAAAATGCATATTTGGTAATTAATTGTACGATTCTATTTACAAATAATAATAAATATGAAAAATTATAAATTTGTTATTGACAAGTCAATTAACTTTGTTATTTCAAGCGGGCTGCAATAATTAAAACAACGTTCTTCAAAAAGAAATACTAAAATAAAATTTCTAAATAAATCTGAAATTCGGGGTAACAAGGCAGGAAAGCGTAGAGTACTGCAAAATGAGTGTTTCTGGACGGAGGCGCAAAAAGTAATAATAATGTAGTAACACATACTTATAAACAAACAATAAACAGTCATTCAATCCTTTGTGTTTACGACGAGAGATTTTTATGTTATCTCCGTACCATGAAAAAAATAAGTGACGCTGGCAAATATTACTACAAAAATAGCTGTAACAGTTTGGTACAATTTTCTTTCATTTGGATAAAGTTTCGTTGTTTTTTTACATATGGTTCCAACGAAAAATTGCTGAAATTAGAACACAGAAGTGTTATCAAGTTCTTGACGAAGAAGGAGAATAGATAAGTATAAGCATATTTTTATAAGGTAATCAATATCTATGCTGTAAATAATTTCGATGAAGCAGGGAATACTCGAAGATGACCGAAGATGCAGAAGACCATTTGAAACAAAGAGCAGTAAAAACAAAACAAAATATAAGGGAGTAAATGTTAAGAATGAATAAAATGTCAGCACGCTGGATAGCCAAATTGCTTACACCTCAACAAAAACTGTGATGGCAATAAATTTCTTATGACGGCATTAATGCATAGATCTGTTTTCAAAATTGTAACATGTGATGTGCGTGCAAATGCAAGGAGTACGCAGATTGATGCGCAAGTAATATAGTAAGGTAAAGTCAGGTAAGTGTGTAGTAAAAATTGCATAGTGTGAAGAAAATGTAACACTGTTCGCATAATAAGACATTTTTATAAATTTTACACATAGAAGTACGTAATGTATGCCCAATTGTAAGCCTTCAATAGATAGGCCTTTTATAATTGTCAACGGTTTACTAGAAAAAAAAAGGAAATTTTAAACAGTGTCAATACTACTCACTTACCCAGCAAAATGGGGCAACTGTGTAATCGTTCTGCATTTTATATATTAATAGCATTATCCTTTAGTTCGGCCAAGTGTGTAATACTATACTGATGCCTTTTTAATAATTTACAAGATATTTAAGTTATTACACGTTAGCAGCTCTGAATTTTTATTTGTAAAACTAGTATGAAAATTAGTACATGAGTAATATAACAGACGACATCCTTATTTTAATTTTAAAAATAAATGTAGCCACACTTGCCCCGGTTACACACTTACCTGACTTTACCTTACTGCCTACTATTATATAAAAATCTGTAAGTTATATCTGACAAAATTAAACATCTGACACTAAATTTACGATCTTAAGAACAAAATTTTAACTGAGAAAAAATTTTACACTACCGATGACTTTTTCTCAAATGCAGTCTTCTAAACGAAACACTGCGTATTTATGCTATATATGTGTAACATGTATCGTGTTATCTGTAATTTGTCAGCATGATTTTTATAACTGTTTTTCCTTTTTTTTGGAGCATTCAATGCTTAAATTAATATTATCAGTTGTTTTACTGCCAGATTTGAATTTTGGTTACCACTCTTTTGAAATTTTGCATTCAATAATTGCAGAAAAAGTTTGAATGAGCGTCAATGTTTGTACGATAATCAGAAGGTGAATGTGTATCACTCCAAGCAGGACGTTTTATTTTGGCTACAGCAACAGGTCTACAGTAGACAGGTATATGGTATTTAGATATTATTCAAGAGTTTTTCAGGATTTATTTTACATTTACATAGTAGATTCTAAAACAAAACCATTTAGATAACACTTAAAGAAAAATCGAACAATTCCATTTTATTACCTTACTAACTACAAGCCCTTAACTCTAAATTTCCATCAATTATCGCAAAAACAAAGCTTGCTAATCAAGATGAAACGCCACCTCGACCGAGTTCTCGATTTGAATCTTAACCTTACGCACAAAGGATTGCGTTTTCTCTTTCCACCACCAGGCGAAATGGAACGCCACCTATTGATTCGCCGATATTTACCAACATTGTAGTGTTGGTAATAGGTCACGCATGAATGAAGCACGTCATCTTGCAATTAAAGGCCCTTTTTTGCCCGTTTTCCAGTGTGGAACAATATATAAATCTTTCCTAAAGGTGAAAGCATTCTCTTGCCAAATGAATTTGTAATTGTGACCTTACTTTCGCATGCGAGGGTACACGTTAAAGTTCATGGGGCGTATATTCGGATTGCGTTAATGTTACATATTTTTAATTTTAATTATTTATTCGACGTACCTACATACAGTAGAAGAGAAACGAGCTTATAATTGCTTTGACTTTGGTATTTATTGATTTGCACCATTGTTTCTTTACATTTAAAGTTTTTACATCGTTGATATTATGGACGTGTAACAGGTTCCTATTCCATGCAAGCGCCAGTAAATTAATAATAAAACCAGGTATTTCCTTACAGGCAACCATTTTTGATCATCCCAGAAACAAAATTTATTACACACATAGGAACATCATCTCGGATAGACCTAGAAGTAATATCTGCAAAATATATCTTAGGCGACGCGACGACACTAATTATAGCAGATTATATAAACGATTTTTTCTTAAATATCTGCTCTGATAAAACTACAAGAACTACATCCAATCTCGAACACGTGGCAAAATCGAAAGCTATGTGCTTTTTGGCTCCTATAAATAAAATGGAGCTCCACGAGATTATAATGTCGCTAAAGAACACAACATCGGTTGGATATGACGGAATTCGCACTAAAGTCTTTAAAAGGGTTGCACTTCATATAACTGCTCCTTTCTTATATATCATAAGCACTATGTTAGGAATAGCCACTTCCCGCAATGAATTAAAATAGTCATAATAACTCCAATCTTTAAAAAAGGAGATCATCATAATCTTACAAAACTACAGGCCTACATTTTTATTAAGGAATATAGCAAAAATCTTTAAAAAGTAATTAATAGAGTTAATTAAGTTTCTTGAGAAATATCAACTCCTCAGTAATAGATAAAGTGCATATCAGAGTGGCAAATCCACCGCCACTAGCATATATTAAATTATTACTGACATTTACAATGGTATAAATAATAATGAGAAAGTATGTGACATATTTGGCGACCTATCCAAAGCATTTGACAGAGTAGACCATAATACTCCTTTAGAAGAAAATGGAATCAATGGGATTTCGTGAAAAAGTTCAAGCAGTTAATAAGATCATACCTAGAGAAGGGACAGCAACGTACTATCGTTTATGACAAGGGTGAGGTGTCATCTGGCTGGACAGCGACTACTAGAGGAGTGACACAGGGATCCATATTAGGACCCATACTGTTTCTAATATACATAAATCACCTACTTATAAGTCATCAAAATAGGATAACTTTTTTGCGGATGATACTTTAAATAATGAGGTCCACTAACGAATGATCTCTCTCTCTGATAATATCGCACTGCGCTCTGGGTCAGATAGATGCTTGGTTGGCACAAAATCATCTGCAACAGAACATAGGTAAAACAAATATTATATCATTTACCAAGAAATCTGAAAGTATTACAGTACCTTATAAGGACGCAAATGCTGGAGCCATCAGGAGAGATCCGCTTCTTGGAATTATGGGTTGACAATCAACTAAACTGGAAATCGTAATTTCAACACGTAGCTAAAAAGATTAATAGTTTTAGCTAACCCTAAAAATTATTGTGTCTGCAGTGAGTCCGCAGGCAGCGGTTTCAGCATATTATACTTACGTCCAGTCACGTCTTTCATATGGTGTTATCTTCTGAGGAAATATCGTGACCATTCAATGTGTGGTTACCTCACAGAAACAGTGTATTCACAGTTTATTTAACCTTAAACTGCGTGACTCCTGTAAATAGTGTTTCAGACAATACAAAATATTTACTGTGTATGGACTTCATATGCTCGAGTGTGTTACTTACGTAAACCGCCATTACAAAGAACACTTTAGAAAATTTGAACTAACGCCACAAGAAGAACTACCTCAAACACGATGTGCAAAAGTGCAAAAGAGTGTGGAACATCAATTAATTAAATTATATAACCATCTACCCATTGGCTCAAAAAAAAATTATAACAGTTTTAAACAAAAACTTAAACACTATCTTGTGGAAAGCGCTATTTGTAATATTCAAGAATTTTACAGTATGGATGTGGTACATGTTATCTGAGATAACTTGCGCCTTTTGTTTCTATGTTTTTTATGTTTCTTTTAACATGTATTGTATTGTTTTGGGGAAATTGTCTTTCTTATATTCATGTGCCTAGTTTTCTTTTCGACGGTGTTTACACGAATAAATTATTATTTCTTATTATTTCTATTACTGTGCAAAAGAAATACAAAACTCAATGATTACGAACGGTTTATTTTAAAATATTCGTTAAGTACATATTTCCGTTACAGCAGCGTAATTATACTAGTGTCCTTTAAATTATTACACTAACTTCAGCCTAGCGACTACTTTTATTGTATAAACTTACTCATATTATGCTGATGATACTCGCGCACTTTCAGTACATACATTCATTTTTGTTGCCGCATGCAAAGCTTTGCCGCTATGATATATGTGTGAAACTTCAACGTGTTGGCAACTCCCGGACGTGCAGTTATACATAAGTATGACAAATTTGACAAGATTTACATCCCAACACGAATACACGCGTAAATCTGTCGTTCGCGAGCGGTGTACCAATTAAACAGGTAGGAAAGATTATCTGGCTCTGCGAAATGCGTAATTAAAACATCGCTATGGACGGGTCGTGTAGATAGGGTTTGCGAGAGACGACGAGTATGCAAAATATTTCAAAGGAAAAGCATGTTTCAGCAAATGGAATAAAAGTAGGCAAAAACTGGGAATTTACAAAAATGTTTAAAGGAATAATTACTAACTTCCTGCGTATATGATATTATACACGGTGATTTATAATAGGTATAAAAAAACGTTATCATCACAAAAAAATAATAATAAATAAACAAAGATTCTATTTTTTTTATATTTACACTAGTAGAGTAAGTTTAATGTTTTCAAATAATAACAGGAAAGACTATTTCAAAAATATATAGCCTGTACAAATAGTTGTTTAAGATTCCCTCTTTGAGATCGGATACAAGCGAGCGTAACAGCTATGAGTCAATGGCGTACATAGAACAAAATCACAGACATACATTTACGATCGATCATTCGTTCAGAAAATTATGGGCTCAACCATTCAATTTCGTTCTACCGTTACGAGTTAGAGCAACTTTGGGTTAAAGCCACCTTTGTTCACAATTAAGAAATGTTCCAAATTTAGCCTCCATGATAAAGTTTCTAATTCGAGGAATTCTCTATTGAAGGTACATACTACATACCAGCCCAAAATGTCGTACTAAAATGGTGTTAAATCGAAATTATCTAGCAGCATGCGGATTTTGAGGATTCCATAAATGATAAGTGTGGAATGATACCGGATCTTCAACCGGAGCTTTTTGTATAGCAATTGGGGTTGCGAATCAAAATCTATTTTTTTGTCAAACTGGTTTTTGGTGGCAATTAAGGTTTCAATAACTAGTTTTGCAACAGCAAACAAGGCTGTAGAAAATTGATTGAGCTATAAATACCGATACTTAAAACAAAATAAAAAAAAGGATACCTGTTTTGATAACTATACTTTCAAAAGTTATTATGTTTCTTTTGTGGGTATTATAGGTCTGATTAACGTCATTGCTTTCTTTCCTTATATTTCATTAATTACCGCGTTTTATTGGTGTTTCAGCAAAGAAAAAACATTTTCAAGTAAAATTCTACAAATATGTTTTCCTTTTAAAACTATTAAGACACTGAAATAATTTAAATTGTCAACATTATACATAATACGTATTAATCAATATGTATAACGAGTAATCATCCCAAAACTTCCAACATTCTGATTTGAATGACTACTTGCCTAATATGACGGTATTTACAAATTACATCTAAATAGATTCTAAACCACTTGCTTTTGCAGTGGGCTGTTTCCCAAAAAGTCTGATGCGATAAACAAAACGTCAAATATTAATCAGTAAATTTCAAACATTTGTTGTTGTCCAGATAAGATATCAACTTTGATAACATATTTTATGGCCGGCCCGCTCAGGAGAAGGCGGAATTCTTTGAATTTATAACGTGCAATCCCGTCTAAGGGTAGCATAAAGGATCACGACTAAAATTACTCTGTAGACGCGGAGAGCGGAGTAGAAGATGTATCTGAACCTTAAGTAAGTATAGGAAACAGTAGAATGAATACAAAAGAAATAAAAACCACTAGTTACAAATATAATAAGTACATAAAGTAAATCAATTGCAAAATACAAATACAAAATTGTGAATTAATTAACTACTGGATCCAGCTTCACTTTGGATGGTTTAGCTATTAAGAATTTTAAATTAAATAATAAATAATGAAAAGATTAGTCATTTTTCCTCCCTAGAGGGGAAAGTAAGTGACATTGACATGATGAAACTATACATCTTATAATATGTGGCATTAGTACATTCGACCCAGTCTGAGCCCATTTATGAGATAATTGCTAAATTATTAGGTATTAAATTTCAATTAAACTATTATTAAACACTTTTAAAAGGACACTAACTTGACAGTTCTCAAAAAATATTTGACAGATTAAGCTTACTATCCACAGACTACCTCCAGACGACGAACTCAATGTAAATCAAGATGCCGTTTCGGAGTTTCCTTTCAATCTCACAAAAAATACAAAATTTTAAGGTAGATGGCGCTTGAGTGTTTCCCGCTTATTTCAAAAAAGTATATAACTTTCATTTGTATTTATTTTAAGAGGACAAAGTGTTTAAAGATTGTATTGTGACTATATTGTATTTATATACATATAAACAAGAATATAGTCCAATACAATCATTAAATACATTACAATAATTTTTTAAAACTTTATTTCTTCGTACTACTATATATATAAAGGTATCACAAACTAAAGATAATATAACTCTTACATATCTGAATGCGAGTTCGTGGTCTGAGGGTAGTCTGTGTTACTATCTATCATGTCACTCACAGGTATGTCTTTATTATTTTTAGACATTTAAATAGTTAAAATTGAACTAGCTGAGAAAAAAATCGTATTCGAAGCACGTGAGGAAAATGCTATTGTAGGCCTTGGACAATTACAAACCTCGCCTTCGGCTCGGTTTATAATATTTGCCCGCGGCCTGCAATAGAGCACTTTCCTCCCTTTGTTTAAAATTTACTATTTTTGTACAAGAAAACGTATAATAAAATTTAGCTGGCAATAAAAGAAAATGTTCCGAAATGACAGATTAATGAGAAATAATTAATTTAACAATTCTCGATAAATAATCAAATCAAAACTACGATTTTACAAAGTATTGAATAAATGTTAAATGAACAAAGGTAGAAACGGAAAATTTGTCAATTTAATATAGACAGAAATGACAAAAAATCGGAAGCATCATAATAATCCAAAGTCTCAGGAAGGTGAAGTGGCTTCAATAATGTCTAAGTAAATTGGATAATTCTGACCTGTCAATGTACTCAATGTGTCACTAACTGTCAATCTCAGTCGAGATGGCCACGTCAACGCTGATCACAATACAAATGGGTTGACGTTTGGCTACCGCCTCTTTATTAAAGAAAGATTTTAATATTGCCCCTATCCAACAGAGAGCGCGTAAAATTTACTTACTCAACGAGAGCTCTCACACGAGGTTTTACTTGCGATTAAGATATTATAAGCAAAAGTTATTGTAAAGTGACAAATGATTGCCACACTGGAGATCAACAATGACTGCCTCAAAAATTTGTTTTTGACTGTCACGGGAGCGTCCCAAACAATCAGCCAACTAGTACATTACACGCATGCCTCCAATCATACCTTATTAAAAAATTAAATGTAACAGGGCTATAAACAAAAATTCACAAGTTTTTATATTTCCCGCATTTCTCTGTAACACGACCTCAACGGTAAAAACACTTCATTTACAAAATTATTATATTATAGGATTGCAATTCTACACACATTGGATAAACGTAAAAATAAATAATGAATTTTCAACTTCTACTTGCCTTAGTTTCTAATAATTTAAAAAAACAACAAATACACACCAGCACAAATAAAATTCCGTTAAAGATTTGCAAGTCACTTTTGTAATTATTTGTTTGCTAGTCGGTGCCGCATTTGTTCTGTTATTTGCAATTTTAAAACGTACCGCATACTCGATTCCTTACAAAATCTTTAATGGAAAAGTAAAACAAAATATATTAGTAACAGAAGGATATTACCTCAAGTTAAGTAAAAAAAAGTAATTTATAAGGATTTAAAGAAAGAAAAAGGCTAATACAGGAGAAGTTTAAGAGATGATTACTTTGGTTTGTTTTCGATTTTCGAAATATATATATTGTCGGTAATTTAAATTGTAGTATTTTAATAATAATAGAAGAAGCAAAATTTACAGAATTTTACTTGGAACTGTTGTGAACACAGCAACAATACGTTGTAATTAACAAAATATAAGGAAAGGTTATATTTGTAAATTAAATATAATGCCTAAGATATGCCATAAATATATTAATCAAACGAAGAGCAAACAAAAGAAGATACTTTAAAAGGATATTTTTAAAGTTGCACGTTAGTATTAAAAAGGATATAACTGATCATGTCAAACAGTTTCAAAAGAATGTTTTCCGAACATGTGAATACGTAGTTCTTTACCTGGGCAGTACCTTTAACCTTACTATACACTCCATAATTGACTTTTGGCTTATGTCAGTCTTACGAATTAGTAATATTCTAATTGCAAAGAAAGCAGTTAAAGTTTGTATAACGTCTGTCTGTGTAAGAAAGTGTTTTCAGCATACACTTACCAAGAATAAATACAGCAACAGGTTAAGCGTAGAATCTTATCTAAGGCTCAAACTTTTATACATCAAACATAACTTTGAGTTCGTTGGTTCCCCAAACAAACACAAACATTTCATTCAAAGTGTTTGGTTTTTCACCATCGTGATTAAGTTTTTATGATGAACTATTATTGAATATGTAAAATAGTTTTGAACAACCGACTTTTATTTCTCTATTTATGTGCACTGTTTCAATTACTATCTAAGAGTTTGCCAATTTATTCAAGAAGTTCACGAAGAGAAAAGAGTTGAAAACCGCTATTTTACAACTATTAGTTAGTAGTCGTTGTTATTGTTATTACATGAAAACATTCTTTTGTTTTATTCATTTTATATCCACGTTTCTGGAAATTAAATCGAAAATTTAACAAATATGTAACATAACTATGTTCTAAACATGAGCAACCATTGTTAGGGCCCGAACGCTTTTGCGAGATAAGTAGCAGTACAATGCCGAAGAAATTGAAAAGTGAATAGAACAGAGAAAACCTAGAGAAACTATTGGGAGAATCTCCAGAGAATGAAGCAAGCTAAAGCTCTTCTGAAAACCCATAACCAGAAGAAATTTACAGCATTGCATAAAGTAATAATAAGCATGACAAAAATATTCCAAACTGTGGCACTGGTAATACTAGAAACTTCTCCTAGACAATAGCAAAGCTATCATCATTAGCAAAAACGCTGAACTCAGTTGATGATAGCTTTACTATTGAAACGTACTGCTGTGGTTAGGCAACCCTTTTCGCGAGTGTATTTTAAATTGCATATTTTGCTTGTTATGATTGGTTTCTTTGCTGAAACAGCTGTTGTTCAATTTACCGAGAATTTTGCACAATTTTAATTTTGTTTTGTATAAATTTTAGTTAAAGAGTTTATTGAATCATTTTAATTTATTGTGTGAATTTTTTTTTAATTTATCCATTCAGTCATATGTCTATTGTTTGCTAGTATAGATTTAATGCGGATTCTATTCAATATTGTTGTGTTGTAATACATCTGCGTTGTACGATTTTGAGAGAGGGATTTTTGTAAGAAAAACAATTGTAGAGTTTTGTTAAGGACTTGTTGTTCGACTATTGACGTTGTTGCCATTTTGTAATTCATTTGATATTGAAATTTAATTCTGAAAGATTTAGTCAATCAAGGATTTCTTTTCGTAATAATTGTTAATGTATTGACGTGTCACGTAGTAGATGTAAGATCAATTATTATTTTTTGTTTAGGAAGATATATTTTTAGTTTTTATTTTTCTCTCATTATATTTTAAAGAGTTCAATTTCGGTTATCTATTTTGCTGTTTCTTTATTATTTATCAATCACCTCGTTTGGGTGAATAGAAGCATTGTTCTTGCATTTAGTTTTTTCTTTTTTGGAAATTTTTAGTAATTGTCCACGTTTAGTTTATTTTAATTTGCGAGGGTAACTCTGAGGTTAATAGTTCTTTTGCGTTGTTTTAAATCTTATCCGTTGAGTTAGCTAATTTATTTCTTTTTGCATTTTCATTTAATTTAATCAGTACACAGCAGTACGTTCAGTTTGTGATGTGGGGTCTACGAGAAGTTTGTAATAATAAGCAGTAGTAATAAGTATTCGTGTATTAGCACAAACCCTTTCAAGCTATTATAACCTGAAAGGATATCTGGGTAAGCTTGCATTAGCAAAGGAATCCGAATATGAATGTTTGTGGAAAGAGGACGAAACACTCATCCGCCTGCTCTCAAATTGCGCAGCACTGTGCAAATCAAGGGCGTTTACACGTGAAAGTATGTGAAATGGAAGAGGAAGATTTACCTAATCCGGAATAGGATTGGACGGCCAGCTGTAATACAGTAAGAATGAAAGGCACAATAGAGCTTTTAGTTCGCAAATTACTACCACTCTTCATTAATATGCGTACATACAAACATGAACGACTTATAATTCTACTTAAAAAAACAAAATTATTAATTCACTACTGTCACTGTAATAATTACTTAGTCAATTAATTAAAAGAAAAAAAAATATTACCTAATTTTACATTTCCCAATAGAAGACTCAAAATTTTGTTATGCGACCTTTTTTTTTCTTATTTACTTTATTTTCATTCCAACGATCACAACGGATATTCCAAAGAAGCTTTAAGATGAATTTATTATGAAGAGTTCGTATTATACAATACTTCACGCACCTTTGAAAGTAATACATCCTGCATACTAAATGCATCGCAATTCTTAGGAAAGCCATGAAAAGAAAATGTTTTATTTTTTTTTAAACTGTATTCGAAAACATTAACAGTAGCTATATAAAACAAAAGATATCACTTATATCCTAACCTATAAAAAAAGTAAGATTGCTGCTATAAAAATTTCCACTAAAAAAAACACAAAGCAAAAGTGAAACTGTGTAATATTCAATATAGTAGCGCGTACAATTTTGGAGCCATCTCAAAATACTGAGGTCTATTTTTACCAAATAGAAATGACCATGAAATAGTTTCCGATTAATTTGGACGGTATACATAAAATTGTTTATTTTTACTCCTAAACATTTCTATCGTTTGTATATGTGTGAATGTATATACAATCCGGAACATTATAGGAACACGCTTTTAAAATAATGTTAGCGTTCCTTTTTTTTTCGTGTTAGTATCGTAAAATACTTTTAAGGAAAATCTTCTAAATTTGCAGGGATGTATTATACAGTGCTTTAAAATATATGTTGAGAGGAATTCCCAAACTTCCACTGACCTGAAAGTTTCTGGTTGGATTACTTGATAAAGTTAAAATCTTTCTCACATTCTCCACAGAAGCGATGCTATTAATAAAGATTTGCCGAAAATAACTTTGGATCAGCATCAGAGAAAAAGGAAGATATCTCGGTAAATATTTTTAATTTTAAAGTATAATAGCTTACCTATGAAGTATACATAAAATCAATGTTACATTTACATTTATAATATGGGAAACTTTCACTGGATCACCCATGTTTTTTTTTTTTAGTCGCTAAATAATTGGTTTGGCGCTAATAAGTAGCGAACACAGCTTGCAATATTAATGTTTTTGACTGTATATAACATCCATGCAAATCAAAATAACACGTGGCACACGTGTGATTTGTGCTGCAAAATGTTCTTATTTGAATGAACCAACATCATTTACAGATGGGCCAATAATAATGGAGATTACTGTATTGAGCTTTCATGTGCTGTTGGTGATGTAATACCATAATAATCTCGTTGAAATCATCAAGAAACAAAGAGTTAATATTACATATTTGTTACATATTTGTTATAACAATAGCGACTTGATTTTATTTGATAGGACATAGAACTCCCGTGATTCAAAAAATCGTCTGCTGACTGCGGCTCCAAGAGAGCCGACACATAAAAAGAAGCTCAGATCTTGTTAAGTAAGACCCTTTTCAGATATCCAAGGAGAAGCTTTTCAAAGACCTGATTTCAGTGATTGGTTATTCTAAGTCTGCAGTGATCTGTAAAAATAAAACAATTATTTTGACATTTCTATAGCTAAGTTTCATAAATTTTGTCCTCATTCAAAGAAATATCGTTTTTCGCATGTCAGGATCGCTTCAATATTGAAACGTTTTGGCCTCTTTCGGACTAGGTGGTTTAGTTGATTCAGCTAACAAATAAGTTGTTGTCGCCTAGTTGATTGTCATTAAAGACTTAGGCCTGTTTCAGACTAGGTGATTAGTTGATTCCAATAATTGAACGGGCGATTGTCAAGGAGTATACTGATGTAGCAAATGATTGGGAACCGCCTGAACCCTTCCACATAGAGTCGGCTTCAGTAGGTCTTCAATGACAATCAACTAGTTGAGACTAAACCAGGCAACTTAGTTGAATCAACGAAACCGCCGCGCCTGAAAAAGCCCTTATGCAAATCGCCGAAGCGGACAAGTTGTCTCCGTGTGAAAAGGTTCAAGCGATTCCCAATCATTTGCTATATCAGTATGCTGTTTGACAACCGTCCGTTCAACTAGTGGAATCAACTAACCTCCTCGTCTAAAAGAGGCTTTTAAAGAAGTCAAGTAAACTCAGATACTTAAGACTGCTTCGCAGCATCCTTTTTTGCGAGAAGATATATTACCTCTTATTTTCTTGATTGGAAGCATGTTTTGATACCTCAGAGATAGATTATTACTCGTCCTCAATGTATTTAAAATACTTCTGCGGTTACAAATCAGTTTTAAGTTGCATCCACGTACCTATATTTCAATATCACCGAATATCTGATTCTTCTTTGGCACACAACTCGATAGAATATAATCGTTTTGTGTTGCCTAAGGTTGAATAACAACAGATTATTTCTGAGGCCATGCTTCACTGCTTCCGTAAACCTCCAGATGCTTGCTTGCGTCAGTATGCCTTCTTTACATCTCCATGGTTTCTGTTCGGAAAACAGATTGTAAAGATATATGAAACCTTCATCGAGTACACATCTTGTCTGCATTGCTAGCCTGGCTGTCGGCAGTAATAGTTTTCCACCACTTATTCGCAATACAGGCACGACTGTGTGGCGATTGATCCGCTATGTACTAAATGCGAAATGTAGTTAGGGAGTTTCATAATGTCACTTTAAAGCTTTAGTTATTTTAAATTAAAGTTCCCATAAATAATACACAGACTTTTGTTAAAGTACTAAAGTGACACTTATTATGAAACCGGCCCTTAGTGTATGATCTCTTACACTAAAATGTGCCAAGATGGGAAATCCAGGTAAATTGTATGAACGCGATTCTTCTACTAATCTGCTATATAGTTTTGGAAAACTCCATGGGTCTAGGATGATTTTTAGTTGTCCAACAATTTGATTACTGCAAACAAGTTTATGTTTCATTTAAAACTTATCCACTACATGTAGTTTCGCCATCGGCTGGTGAAGCATTGTATGGTGACGAGTATGTTTGCACTCTTAACGTTTGCGTGCGTCCGCTATAATGGCAGATTGGGTAAAGTCACTACCATTTTCAGTTCGCCAAAACTTTTTAAGCTCATTCAAAGATATTTAAAGAAATTTGCTAAATATTAGAAGTCTCAGGAAATTTGTTTTAAAGAGCAAAGGGCACAACTATCCCTTACAGTCGATCTTGGGAACAAGGTCATCCTTATGATCCATTTTCTTGAGAAGCAATGAAGATCTTTCAAAGATTCCTTTTGTGTGATTCTAAAGAATTACAGGAAGGTTTCTGGAGGTTTTCTCAAAATTTTAACCTAATCGTGCTTCATGAGAAATCGAAAATAATGAACAAAATCATCCGCATATTTTATGTGCATTATTCTCCTCTTTAATTGGAAGCGTGAAGAAGTTGGTGCAAACGTTTGTACTGTCGTTACCCACACTAGATTTATTTTAATGCCATATTCCATGGCCAATGCTTCTATGTTCATGGGATTGCAATATTTTTTTTGTGTGTCGGATAAAACCTACCTCTTCGAAGCGGATATGATTGTCAATCTTTTAGTTTTCGAACGCCTTGTCATTTGCTTTAACCCATGAGCAGGGAAATACAATATACTAACACTAAAGTATTGGCGATTGTGTATAAACTAGTACTATTAACTTTTAACACAAGTATAGAGTACAGTGTCTGGAAAGAGCAAACTTGTTCATTTATTTAACTGTAAATATTATGTATAAGCCCGTTACCTTATTTAAGTGGCAGATATGGTATAGAATTGCTGAAAAGTTTGTAGCATTAAGTGTCTCAGGTTTTCTCAATGAACGCTTTCGTCGCGATGATAACACAAGCTTATATTTTGAAAAAAACCGTTCAACATCTACGGATGTAACACACGCATAATTTAGGTTGATAACGGATCAGATGCACCACCACCAATGTGTAGTCCGATTTGTGCCAGCACAATAACTGTTTATCACACATCTGTACAAACTATTTTGGCACCACCATAATGCAAATCTTGGAATTCACCGATATAGTGTACTACATTATGAAACAACGGTCGTTTTCTCGGATTTTCTACGCCCGAAATTGTAATGCATAACAGTTAACGGAGAATCGTACTATCTCGCATCAAGACTCGACTAACACTGATACTAGATATTAGATACACGAATCAGAGGAAGTGATTTTACTGCCTTGAAGATATGCTATAGCTAAACCTTCTGCATAGCGCGAAGCGAATGCGGCCCGTGTAGGCAGACACGTCTGACCACTCTAATTATAACTTACTTTTTAATTCGAAGTTATTAGGGCATTTATTTTTTTTTTGATAGAGCTACTAATAACACTTCTCTTGTAAAAAAAATCAACTTCTTTCAGTTTTAAAGAAAAAGAATCATGTATGCGCGAAGACACGTTTTAAAAAGTAAAGCCATTAAAGACACAAACTTCCTTGAGATTTACCATGTTTTAACCATAAAGTTCCTATTGTATTTCCTTGTTGCAGTAGATATAATATTTTCGAAAATTAATTTGAAACCCTTAAAAACGCTGAAGATTTGCATTATAAAATTTAGACACAGTTTTAGTTTAAAAAAAAATCCATATTCTAATTCTTAAAACGCCTGAATCCCCTTAAA
Source organism: Protaetia brevitarsis (assembly GCA_004143645.1). Taxonomy (NCBI): domain Eukaryota; kingdom Metazoa; phylum Arthropoda; class Insecta; order Coleoptera; family Scarabaeidae; genus Protaetia; species Protaetia brevitarsis. The sequence goes on along the minus strand of RXPK01000195.1, from coordinate 2,321,626 downwards.
CAGTAATTCTACAATTCTGATAAAACCATATTCAAAGTGTAGACTTTCCACTACACTCAGATCTGAGAGACCTTTTGAATATTCAAATTAATTCCCCTTTTGAATTGAGAATGAATGAACTAAGTTACAACTACAATTAATATCATTGCGTGAAAATGTGTTATCGCGATTACATTTACCGCTTTGTATATTACACGTTAGAAAATTGTTAAAGGAAAAACTGGAATAATTTTCTTATCGAGTGAACTCACGTTTTCAAAGTAACCCGCTCAGTATTCAAGGTCTTGTCGAGTGTTATGTTGAGAAGCAATTTGCAGTTTTAACTATGGAACGACATGTAATTACAATAAAACGTATATGTAATATTCATTTAGAGGTGTCATAAGTCGTAGGTACTTTTTCTCAGATTTTTTTCGCTATATTTCGAAGGTAACAATTGTTGATATTTATATTGATGATTAGATAGATTGCTCCAAAATATTATTTAAAGTTTATTCTGTAGGAAACCAATTATTGCACATATATTGTAAAATCGATACTCACCAAAGTACAGCAATAGTAATTTTGAGTCGTAAAAAAGTTTGCTGAAATTGTGAAAAAAACTTAATGTTTATGCATAATAGTTTCATATAGATGTAACGCTTTTAGTTTTTACGATCTCTCAAAATAAATAATTATATAAGTTAGCTTTTCGATTTAGTCTGCTCCTATTTTTAATCACTGGATGTTTACAACTATTATATCCTATAGCGCGCCGTATGCTCTTGCAATATATTTTATGTTCATATATGTTACTTTCCAAATGTTTTCAGAAAACGTGAAAAAAAAATCATCGTCAAAATAATCCTTTATTTCAAAGTCAATAAACTATAATTGTTCACATATTTTCCACATTTCGATGTAAGATACTGTATAAGGGATGTTCCGCGACGTTTTTACGATACATGCGTCGTTACTATAAGCTGTTCCAATCGTTATTTCGCAAAAACCTAGGCAACTGGGCGGGTTCCATTCCTCCTCAGGGGAAAGAACGCTTCATACCGAAATATCCGCTAAGAATAATAATACGCTCATATAATTTGGCACCGAGACAATTGTTTTGGTAAACTTTGTTTGAAATTACGTTAATCAAGCGTAAAAAAATGTAAAACAAATATTAAACGAGTTAATATTTCTTGCCAGAGTACAGTCAACTTGCCGAGTTGACATATTCAATAACATGGCAGACGTCCTAATGAAAAATGAAAAGTGAATATTTAGATTTTGTCAAACAATAGAGTCTGGAAGTGTTATTATAAAACCTACAGTGACAGAGAGGTTTCTATTATTCAAAGTAATGTACTTTACCTTAACAAAATGCTATAGTTTTTAAATTATTAAGCAAACTTGTGTGTTGTACAGTAAACGGTAGAATGTCGCACACAAATCGCGTTTTGGCAAAGAAGATCTGTTACTTTTTAATTTAAAATTATAACTCACCATTTTCACTATATTGAAGAGATATATTGCAGTGGTTGAATAAATTGATATTATTTAATTGCACCGTTATCAGTTTTACGCTTATTTGTTTTAAAATAAGAAAAAAGATATCACAAAAGGAATATAAACAGTCAGACGATCCAAATGATGTAGAAGACCTCTACATTTGGCAAGTTCTTCAATGCATTTTCCTTTAGATTTTTTACTCCAGGAGATAAAGATGATCAGTAGTGAAATATCTACACATCGAAATCAAATATTAGAATTTGAATATTGTATATTTACTACAGATTTTGACAGATCAAGTTTCAGTTCGAAAGAACATATTTTTTTACAGTGTATTTATTTTGCTTAAATTTAGTTTAACAATGCTTTTATATGTATTTGCAATCCAAATTCATTGATATGTCAACAAAAACAAGAGAAATTGCTGGGAAATTCGGTTTTGTCAAAAAATGTGACGGTTACATATCTATTGTACAGTTAATATTTTAAGATTGTTAATTAGGTATAGTAAGTTGTTTTGTAAAATTTAAAATGTATTTTTCCCATGATATATACATACCTACCTTTATTTTATAGTAAATGTAGGGTGATTCCATAATTTTGCAATAATTATTTTTTTCAATTTAGTTTAAACATTTCATAGCTCCATTTGGTCACATAGGCATTCTCATATATTAAATATCCGATATTCTCCTCATATCGGTGAAATTAACGGCAGTTTGCAGCCCTTCCGAAGACAATCGCTATCGGTGTCTGTTAGAAAATTTCAATTCAAAACCATTCACTAGCCAACCTCCGTGAGAGACGGACGTCAAGTAATTTTAATAATTTTAACGACTATTTTGATAAAATTCTATTTATTCCAAATTCGAATTTAAAAATGATGGTTAATTGTTAAAGAAAGTTTATTATATTGATTTTACCCACCTAACTGTTGAGTAAATTTTCTTCAACAACGATATTCCCGAGATATGTTCCTGTCCTGAGCCATTCTCCGTAATTCGATACAGCCCTTCGATGTCCCAACTAAACTGGTTGCTCTATGCTTGCCTAATTTCTCCTTCCAAAAGACATTCTGCGCCCATATGAACCTCAAAAATAAACGCAATGTCTTAATTCTAATCTAAACTTTAATACACTTATAAGAAATTTTATTTTAATATATTCGATGAAATTTTGGGTTAGGAATGTTGTATATCCACCGAACAGTTTGCGGCCACTGGTGGAACACTTTTATGAGGTGGCAGTTCTAATTTTACTAGTTAATATGTAGTACTTTTACCATCAAATGTTGCACATACTGATTTACCCGCCTTTTGAGCATATAATTACACACGATGAATGCCCCGAAATCGCAGGAATTTTGAAAGTCAATTTTTAACGTATTTATTTTCTATGTTGAAGTTTATATTGCAAAACTTGGAATTACTAACAAAAAACGAAATTGTTAGATGTATAAGCGATCAGCTGACCTGAGAATTGCTTTCTTATTTGCATTTGACGCTATTTATTTAGAACCATTTATAAAATAAAACGACTTTTGTTTGCGCTTAAACGTTTTCTTTATCGTACGAAATAGATCGTAATTTATGTACTAGGATCTCGTGCACACTATTTCACTTAAACTAAGCACTTTAAATATGAATATTGGAGTAGAGGGCATTTAAGCAACATTCCACAATAGCATCCGCAGGCTTACTGAAGAATTACAGGGGTATCTATCTATTCGTAATTTTTTAATGCTGGCGCGTCCTCTAGCCTGTAGCAGTCAAAAATTCTCACCCCACATGCCATCTGGCATTTGAGAGGGCATACTTATGATTAATAAGTAAAAAGATAAATGACACTGGGATGAGTAAAATTAGAATTTAATAATTTAAATAGTGTACCTTGTAGCATTACCATATTTATGCTTTAAATAATACAAAAATAGGAGTTTAGCTATTTTTTGGTCATGTAAAATACTCAAACATATTATTTCTAAAGCTTACGGCACTTTATACAACGCCATCTCCATACGTAACTTAAAGGATATGAAGTCAATTGGTAATGATGGTATCCCCAAGTATACTGGTTAAGTTATCTTCACATCATAGTACACATCCATTAGCGCAGTGAATCTCTCTTTTGTTTCTAGGGATATTGCCAGATGACCTTAAAACATCCAGCATCTAAAACCTAACATTGGCAAATATATCTAAAATATTTGAAAGAATTATACATAGCCATATATACTCAACATTTTACTGTCACTTCTTTCACTCATAATGGGTGTATTAAGAGGCAAAACACTAACAAAACTAACACTATCTAACATAGTCATGGACATAAAAGTTTTCGGTCATAAGAAAAAATGCACTGCAACTAATTACATGGGTACAGATAAATTGCCTCTCGAGTAAGAGCAACTATTAATAATCGTTAAATAGCCTCCCACAGTTTTTAGTTACCTGATATACATGTTCCGGTGGATAAATAGTAAACATAATGGCTGGAACTTACGATTACAAAGATTTGGGAGGCAATTTACCAACTTATGAGATCAATTCAGTCCGACCCTTTCTCCTACTGCCTGTTGGGAGGCAATTTACAAACACGTACTTGCAATTACATTGCGTGATACTGGACGAAGAGTTGATTTTAATTGGTTAATGATGCAGCAACCATTCCTCACGAATCTATATTAGGACCACTGCTGTTTTTATTGTATGTAGACGATCTCTGTAAAATATTTCAATATCATACGACACTCCACTCCAGCAATGCATCTGCTGTAGAAGAGCTAATAGACTTGGAAAATGAAGTAACTATTACACTAAACACTTTTGAAAATTGGTTTTGCGTCCACGACATGGTATTGAACATCAATGAAACAAACCTTTTTAAATTTTAGTTAATTTTGAAGAGATCCCTATAAAATTACATATGATATCAATATATTTACTGCGTATGACAACCTAATCCATTACTAGAGTTACAATTGACAGCTTAACTAGAAAGAGAACATTAAATTCCTGACGTCGAATCTTGCATCCTTCACCTATACCCTTTACATAATTGCTCGTATCATAAATATAGAAGCTAGTCTTAATGCTCCTTAAGTTTAGGTGTAAAGTAAAATCTGATATGGAATAATATTTTGAGATGCGTCTGTGGATGCCGACAAACTTTTTAGGTTGAGAAAACTGTCGAATGTCCAGGCGCCCACAATAAAAAGATTTTATTACGATCTGTTAGGCTATTGAGTTCTCGAATACATCCTCAAACCAGTCTTGATTGGATCTTGGGGTTTGATAGTGCTCTCAGTATTGCGTGACTGTCTGTTGCCAATTTTCCCAGTGAAGAGGGCGATCATTGTGTTTCTGACCTGAGCTGCTCCAGCCCAATTTTCGGTTTTTGATCGGTCTGTAAACTAGATTAATACTTCAAACATGTCTCTGTAGTTGGATTGATTCCAACTTATCCGATCCGTGATTTCCACCTTGAAATTTCTCTTAAAAATAATATGTCGACATCATGTGGTCAGGTCTTATCCCAAAAAGATAAGTTCTACATTAGGACGACATTATTGTGGCCCAATCTTGCATATCTGCCACTTGATAGTACTGGCAATCTCAGATGTCCCATTCTTGCATCCCCCAAACGCTGAGCATTGCTTAATTGCAAGTTTATTAATATTAATTGTCTACATAGATTTATGATGCAATTATTAATACATATTACAATTAAGTAATACAGCCAATTATAATCTTATTAACAATTCTGGCAAATATATTAATTCTGAGAGAAATATATGAAAAATAACTATTACTCGTATGAGTATATTGTGCTGCCATCTGTATGTTTTCCCGTTAACAATTGCGTAATAAATAATCTTATTTGCAGTTTTTTTTTTTTAATAATTAATTAAAACAGAAAAATATAGATAATACAATTGCAAAATATTAATTTGGTTCACTATTTTCTTGAATATAAACAATAATGTTTTGGAATAAAGAAATATGTTTTAAAAATATTTTTTGTATGGCTTAAAGGATCCTTTCTATCTGTAAAACAATTATTATTCCAGGATTGTAGACGACACAAATGTTTTGAAATGCAGGATTAAGTTAAAATTACATTGAATAGATACTATTTATATTGGAAGACATACGGCTATAATAAACTCCGTCAGAAAAGAAATACTAATATATCAGTTCAATGTTTATTAATTCACACGAATTTGGCAAAATTAGTAGGTTCGTGAAAAGCTGTCCGATTGTGTAACAATAAAATATTAGATGCGCCTGATTCACCGCCGCCTCCAATTAAGCCTTGGCTAGTGTCACATATTTTACACTCGCCCGCAATAAATTTTTCTTCACATAAACAAGCGTATAGTACAGCTTACTAACTTTTGAAAAGTTGCACATTTTTTAAGAAGATTTTGGATGAATTTATAACAGAAGCTTGATTGATTTATATTTGACTTAAAATGTATAAAACTGCAAACATCTCTCAACTATTAAATACAAGTCTATACCTACTTTCTTTTAAGTTTATTAGTAGAAACATTTATGGAGCATTTTCCAGGATAACATCTATAGTTATTGCAAATAACACGTGTAGTACGAACAATTAAGCATCTTATTATATGTCCAAGTCCTTCTAGAATTTTGATGTGATATTCAAAAATATTAGCCATATAAAACCAATTTATGTTTTGGGCCCTAAATTCGAACATAGTTTTGTTTTTCGCCTAAGTACTCAAAAGCCCAATAAATTTATGAAATTCGCCTTAATAACACCTCTTTTGCAAACTTCTCCTAGACCCCTCACCACAAACTATACTAAACAGGACGTACGTTTCGATAGCAAAGCTATTATCTTCAGCAGAAACATTGAACTGTTGAGAGTTCTGTTTTATTACATTTTCGTTTACTGATTAAAAAATTACTTTTGATACGAGTTGCCGCAAAGAAAATTAAAAGACCTTTTGAATGAGTGATCCCATGACCCATCTTCCCTCTTCAAATTTTATGGTTGAGGCTGCTGCGCCCCCATGAATGATTCTATATCGTTAGTCCCGTCATTAAAAATGGACTCTCTTGATATGACAATTGACAGGTTTCGAAATTTTATACAGGGTGATTCTCAATATATGCGACAAACTTTAAGAGCTGATTCCTGAGGTTATTTTGATCATAAAAGTTCATATGAGTATATGTCCAAAACGGTTTGGTTTTAAAGTTATTGAATGTTTAATAATAAATTATGAAGTATGACTAACACGATGTAATATCACAGTTGTTGGTTCTTCAAAAATTATTGTGTTGAGAGGGAATTGTTTGTTTGTCATTTCAATATTTGTCAATAGTTGTCAGAGTATTCATTCAGTTTATTGCCAGTTTCTGTTTTCTAAAATGAATTACCCGTATGTTGAGATGTGTGATATGCATTTCGTTTACGGTCTTGCCAATGGAAATTCGCGTGCTGCTAGACGACTTTATGAAGAACGATACCCGAACCGTATCATTCAATCTTTGCCAACGTCTTAGTGAAACGGGAAATTTTAAAAAACGGACGACTGATAACGGGCACCCATCTACAGTGAGAACTCCACAAGTTGAAGAAATGGTACTAAATGAAATTGAGGAACAGATCAACTGTTGTATCCATATCACATTCAACGGGTGCAGGCACTTTTGCCGGCAGATTTGCCGCAAAGAGTGGCTTTTTGTCATTGGATGCAACACAAAATCGCACAAAATCCTGACTATCTGGCTCAAATATTCTTCACCGAGGGGGCTACTTTCTCTAGAAACGCGATTATTAATTTTCATAATAATCACATATGGGCCGGAGAGAAGAACTAGTGAATGCCCGTCATCAACATCAATTCTCTGTCAATGTGTGGGCCGGAATTGTTAGAGATCACTTGATAGGTACATATGTTTTACCGATGCGGTTAAATGGCGAATTGGATATACCGCAATTTTCTTGAAGAGGAGCTACCACTGCTGCTGGAGAAGTTCCGTTGCAATTAAGATTACAAAGTATTTTATACATGAGGGTGCTCCGCGCATTTAGTTTAGTTGCTTGCGAGTTTTTGGACAATACGTATCCAGATCGGTAGATAGGACTGGGAGGTCCACAACCGCTCCTCGGTGTCAAGACTTAAATTCTTTGGACTTTTTTCTCTGGGGTCACCTTAAATCATTAGTTTATACAACTCCCATTGAAAATGTCGATGAACTGAAAAATCGTGTTATCGCAGCTTTTCAAACAATTCGAAATATCCTTGGTATTTTAAAACGGACTCGCCAGTCAATACGCGGAGGATAGAAGCTTGTATTGCCGTGGGGGCGGCCTTTTCAACAGTCGTATAAGTTAATTTTGTTTTACTAATTATTTGTTAATTTATATTAAAACATTAATTATGTTAACTATTATTTAAACATTGTACAACTTTAGAACTAAGCGATTTTGGATATATGTTCTTATGAACTTTTATGATCAAAATGACTCCAGGAATCAGCGCTTAAAGTTTGTCCCACATATTGAGAATCACCCTGTATAAATTACAGCAGGTAAAGAATTATTTGAGATAGCTCGTTTGAAATGAAATGCCCTATATAAGTATAATACGTGCATTTTCGCAGCTACCGAAATCCTAAAATATCTAAAACCGAATACGGTTATAATCGCTTAATCTTCACAACGCATATAACGTTCCTGAGCGTCAATTTTGAATCTCTCGCCTAACTATTATCCTCCAGATAACGACGATTACATCAATTATCACCTAATATAAAAATTACACAACGATTATCGCCTTACTAGTAAAATTGACAGGAATACAAAAGTGATTCATTCATATACGAACGCTTTACAGTCAGATGAACTTTCGATGAATACATTGTGCCTTTACGCGTATCCGAAATTCGCAGTGGCAGACGATCGAACGTCATCGAAACTGGATTTCCGATACGTGTATGCATCACGCGAAAAAGAGAGCATTCCGAAGTGGCATGCGGGCTTGTGCGCGTACAATTCCCGCCTCGATTCGATGGACCGCGGTAATAATTTAATCATCATCATCAGGAGTACATTGACTCTGCCCGGCGTCCAAAAAATAATAAGATATTCCCGCACCGAACTATGGCTGGCCTGTATTTCGCGCACACGGTGTTATGGCCCCATCAGATCACATCACATACAATGACCGCCCGCTGCCGCAGGGAGAGAAAAAGGAGGTTTGGAAAACTAAAATTACCCGTCGCCGTACGATGAATAAGTTTGCGCGTTATAGTGGCTATCTAAAAATATTGGACGTCGCCGACATGTGAATATAAAAATAAGAATCGCTACCAGAAATATTATAGGTTGTATCGGCTAAATGAGTTGAAAAGAGAAAGACGGAAAGCGCCATCAGGAAAGCCGAAGAGATTTACGAGCGTTACGCACTATCGTTGTAGACGATGGGTTTTGTGTGGCGACCGTCTAGACCTGAAGCCAATTTCGAGCCCTGATGGCGTTTATGGTGAGCACAATTTGTAATCGTCATGCACTTTTCCAGATGATGAGTTTGTTGGTGACTGTTTCGACATTAACTGGGACATTATTTTAAGAGTAAATTTCGGCTCCAACTGTCGAGCTATGTTTATATTCTTGAAGAGAGATTGTCTTTGATTCCCTATAACTAACATTTAGGAAGGAAATTTTGGAAAAAAAAGCATATTGTAATCTCCCAATTTACACACAGAAAAAGGTCTATTCACGCAAAATAAAAGACAAATTGTTTCTATTAACCACAAAAAAAAAAAAAAACGACACACTATTTCTATATTTTATTATTACCACATTAAACTTTATTTTTGTAGATTTTTGTGAATGCGTTGGTGCTGGATTTATCACTTCTACATTGATGTATTTAAATAACAAAACACACAAAACCCTTTTTTTTGTAATTTCATATATTTACATAGTAAGATATTTACAAATTTATTGGCACTTGAAATAATAATAATAATAATAATAATAATCTTTATTTCCACTACACAGTACAAGTCGAAATAACGTCTAAACTAAGAAAAAGGAAATATTTGCTTATGCACCTACAGTATTTTAATATAAATATATACAATTAAACTAATTAAATTCAAGAAATTCAGAAACACTGTATGGCTCAATATTACATATGTAAGAATACGTCATACGTTTAAACCTTACAAAGTTATTTTCTAATTTTATATTTGAAGGTAATTTGTTGAAAAAACGAAAACATCTTGTAAAGTACACCTTTGGTGGATTTAGTTAGTCGATGTCGAAGAACATTATAATTTGTTTTATATCTTGTTGTATGTATATGTGTTTTTTCGTTATCTCTAAATAAAGTTTTGTGTTTAAAGTTAAATAAAAGACAGTCATGTATGTAAATACCTACAAAGTTAGAAAAGCCGCTAGATCTAAAGACGGATCGAAGTGATACGTTAAAATTCAGGCCTAGTAGTGCTCGCACCGCCCTTTTCTGCAAAATGAATATGTGCTCAGCTTCGGGAGAGGATCCCCAGAGCAAGATACCATAACGGATTATCGAAGCACAGTATGAATGGTATACTGCCTTCACAGTTGCATAATTACATACTCTACTTAATATTTTTAATGCGAAGCAAGCACCACCCAGTCTGCCACCTGTTCTATGTGGTGGGTCCATCTAAGTGTGTCATCTATACTGACTCCCAAGAAATGACAGGATTTTGTTAATTTTATTTTATCGTTATCAAGAACAATATCAATTGGAGTATGTATAGTTTCATTGATTTTAAACAGTATACAATACGTTTTGTTTTCATTTATTTCTAAATCATTCTCTGTAAACCATTGTTTTACAGAAACGATATATGTCTTGTCCAGTTTGTACTAAGGATGGAAAATCAAAACCACTAAACAACAAGTTTATATCATCTGCGTAATTAATGATTTTTTTGATTGTTACATGAAACGTTTACAAAAATATCATTTATAAAAATTAAAAATAATAATGACCCCAGCACGCTACCCTGAGGAACACCAATGTCTGCGGAGAGCGTACTGGAATGCGCTACGCCCGAAACACTGTTTAGTTTAACTGTCTGTCGTCTATTGGCTAAGTATGACTTGAACCATTCCAATGGCACACCTCTCACACCGTAACACCGAAGTTTCTCAAGCAGTAATGCATGTGATATAGTATCAAACGCTTTAGTAAGATCTAAAAAGATACCGCAAACTAAGTTATTTTCTTCCAAATTAGATAGAATCCAATTAGAGTATTCGAATAAAGCCGTATTAGTGCTTTTCCCGGTAATAAAACCATGTTGATTTTTGTTTATAAAAACTTGTTCAGCAACCACAGTCTCAAAGATTTTTGCAAATGTTGTTAATTGGCTGATAGGTCTGTAATTTTCGAAATTGTTACGATCACCTTTTTTGTATGTAGGTACTATAATTGCGTGTTTGAGGAGAGTTGGAAGTTGTCCATTCATTAATAATGTTAATAATCTGACAAAGTGGCTCCGCAATCACATGAAAACAGCTTTCTATAAGGTGTAATGGGATTTCATCAATACCAATAGAGCTTTTATTTTTTAATTTAGATACAATTTGTTTTAAATCTGAAGTTACTATTGGTCTAAAGTTGAAAGAAAATGGATTTTGTTTAATAGACGAAACAGAACTGCCTATTACAATATGGTTTTGAACTAGTAGTCCCTTGTTACACTGACCGTTTTCCCTTGGTGGGGTTACAAAAGTGATTGCGTGTGGTGTACAAAAGAACTCTAGTGGTCGTAAATTACAAAATGAAGAGGGTGTCTGACAGAATTAGAAGAGAATCGAAAAAGGAAAGATGTGCTTCCCTTTAACTCTCTAGAACTGAAGGAGCTTAAATCTAAATATGGGGACGTAACAAAACTAAACTACGGAGTCGGGTTAGGATAAAACAAATGTATATAATTCTGTTCTAAACAATTTTTGTTTCAATTTTAAAGGCAATATTCTTAAGGTTTAAATTAGGGTAATAAGTGTTCAATATCCTATCAGGTTTTATTTAATTTTATTTCACAACATGTTTCGATCACAATAGAATTATTTTCAGGTGAAACAGAACTCCATTGTTTATTCTGTAGTGATCAGTATTTTGTTATTATATTATTAGTTACTCCTATTTTTTATATAAAACACTCTTATTCAACGCATGTTTATATGTTATTGACACATCGTTTTTATATTTACCAAACCATTAACGTTTTTCACCTGAAGATGATTCTATTTTGATCGAAACATGTTGTGAAATAAAATTTAATAAAATCAAATTCGACATTGAACACTTATCATTACTCTAATTTAATGTTAACACAATCTTCGTGACTTTACATATCATTCTTAAGGTTTGCAAAATTAAATTTAACAGGTTCTTACGGGAAACTCTAGAGTTTTGTATTTACAGCCTGACAAATGAATTCGCCCTCTTTAAAAATATGTTGTAATGGATTTATTAGTTTCTGCGCTCGTCTCGTTAATCTATTTATTCTATTCTAATCTTATGAAGAAAAGACAACAATATCCTGTCAAATTTATTTTCCCACCTTTACAAAATAACTCGTGCTATTTTGTTGGTTTCAAGAATTTATTAAAAATCTTCTTAATCACAAAGAACCGCCATTGGTCGATGGCTTTACTTTTTTCAAAAATCCAATCTAAATTATATTGTTGCCTTCTATAATATCAAATCAATAACTTTCCTTTCTTACAATTTTGCACCGTCAATGAGATTTCTCAGAATGTTTCTAAATATTTTTTTTTCCAAACTGAAATTAAAAATCTTAAAATTATTTTTTAACCTATTTCTTTTTACTATCACAGGTTTTGTACGTTCAAGAGATTAAAATTAGCAGAAATTATGTTATCTTTTTAGGTACAGTGAAACCTCGTTAACCCGGATCAATTGGGACCAGAGCCGATCCAGGTTAACGAAAATCCGGGTTACACGGACACTATATGGTGAAAAGAATAAAATAAGAGAGCACTTACAAAAAAAAAATGACTTCATTTCGTAGATAAACAAATACACACACAAAACCAACCGAAGAATTATATTTTTAAACTCATTTTAAACAAATATACACTATTATTTGATACAACGCACATGTCTAAAAAAAAAATTTCCCTCAAAATTGATCGGGGTTCACGAGGTCCGGCTTAACGAGGTTCCACTGTAATTCATAATTTAATGTGCTTTCCTGCCACCGATGTCCCACCAAACTGGTACATTAGATATCTTCGAGCTTCTAATGCAAATTTGATTTTGTAATGTTATAATCGTGGCCCACATGAACCATTTAAGGAAAATATTTTCAACTTTATAGCACTTTCGGTTCACAGTTAATATTATCTTTCTTATTTTAAATAAAATGATCAAATTTTGTCGCTCCAATGAATTTTGAGAAAAAAAAATTTCTTATTTAAATTTGAGATGCATTTTTGGACACCCGGTATGTAATTCAGTGATTATTACTATAACATTGCATACCTACAGTCTTCTAATTGTATCCACCTTAGTAGAACAACTAACTCTCCGATATCCCATAAACTATTTGATGTTCTTCGAACGAATGCAAACGTCATAAAAATTCAATAAAACTGCAAATATCTCAAAATGTGAGTTGAGTGATAGGGAATCCTAACATGAACTTATTACAAATGGTCAAGTAAATCTTCTAGCCTAGACCGATCAAAACTACACCGCTCCATTTAAAATAAAAGAATTGACATCAACAACACACTGTGTACCTAAAGTGCTGTAAAGTTGTAGATCACAGAAATTTGCAAAAATCTAATGAGTTCTTTCGGTGGGACATCTGCATATTTTACACCTACTTTTGAAAATATGTTTAATTGATTTCCTCCCATTTGATAAATTCGGTATTGGCATTCAGGTAGTGATCTCTGAAGAGAGTGGAGTGATTTTTGAAGTTGTTAATAGTAATAGTAATATTCAATGTAGTGTACATAAAGTGATGTATTATAGACCAACAACCCCACAATTCTAAGGGCGAAGGGTACAAGACAATAATATCATGTGGTGATCTTAAGTCCATAATTAGATATATTCAATAGTTTAAGAATGTAAAATTAATATGATATGGTACTTTTTTATTTACTGCATTCTTTAAATAACTCCTACACTACCGGTTTCCACTGTTAAGCCATCCTCAAGTGCTTAATCTGAATTAAATAAATGCAATATTCAACATAAAATCTAAAAACCGCTGGAACAGATCATCTAAAAATTTAATATTAGTTAGTGTAGCTCGGTGGGTGAACTCTCTCTATAACTCAATTAACTAAACAATTAATAACTATGATAATAATGATTATTATTAGTTGAGCCAATTTAAACTAAACAATTACTTAGTTGAGGGGCACAATTATTTCTTTTTTCAACTAAAAGGTTGTAGTTGTCAATTTCAACTACAATTAATTTAATTGAAAAGTAGTATTAGTTACCAATTCAATTAGCAACTAAATTGTTAGTTGCTAGACGCAGATACAACTGAGTAATTAGTTGTGATTAGTTAGTTTTTAATTGAAATTGATTTCTGCCTAACGCTGCAAATACGTTATTTTGATATTAATGTTAAAACTTTGTCTATACCCATGGATCATATTGAGTTTGATTCGTATTCTAATATTAAACCAGGCATATAACAATATCTGCGCTTACTAACAGCACAATTAAATTAACATTTAACTTACGTATTTCGTGCAAACGGTAATGGATATTGCTTACTGACACGCTATTTTTTTTCGTATATCGCAATATAAACCCTTTCAACTGTACACTACTTTTACCTTTAAAATAAGTTTTAAGGTTGCTACTTAGCAAAGCTTACAAAATAGATTTAACAACGTATATGTATATCAGACGTTGGAGTTCATTTTTATACATCAAATTCTTATTTAATAACCAGCCTATTATTAGCTAACTTAAGGTTATTTATTGAATAGCGGTGTCCGGTATCACAGACGTATTACGTAACTCCCATATATTACTTTTCCGGACTGTTGAACCTCGATTGCATGCTCAATCACGTTTTCCTTGCAATGCGTAGAAATTGAACGCTTTTAACAGCGTGTTCTGTCAGCTTTAGGTTAGAATCTTTTCGAAAAATTCTGTAAATTCTTTAGGTAATTATTCGCCTTTTTTTTGCACTTCACCTATAATTCTTTTTAAATTCAATATCAAGGAACCTTTCCAGCGAACTCGTTAAAAAAAATCCATGGAATATTTGAAAGTGTTGTGAAAAACGATTTGCGGTTAAGAAACAGGCCGATATTAATTTTGAACGACATTTATCAGAACGTTTTTGTTGCTAATATTGTGCAGAAAGATTGCTTCTCGTAGGTGCATTTAAATAATTTTATTCAACCACATCAAAATTCAGTTTAACGTTAAATTTCGTTTTTATCTAAAATTATCTAATACAGTGAAACCGCTCCTAACGGACACTTCTTTTGACGGGCACCTCTCCTTACGGGTAATTTCTGCAAAAGTTTGAAAATGAATAGAATCGTATTTATTGTTTTTTATTGATATAGACCAGGGGTCGGCAAACTTTTTTAGGACAGGACCAAATTGTAACGAAAATTAAGTTCAGCGGGCCAGGTTGTAAACTCCAACGAGTATATTTTTTATTAAGTGTTCTTCTGTGTTTTATTGAACCGAAAACAATTTACCAAAAAGTTTCCGTCGTATCATACAGGGTGTTTAAAAATTACTGACTTGTCAAAGAATCTTAAAGTTACAAAACTTTTTTTTTTCAACACCACATATTCTTATATTTTTCTGCAACATTCCCTATAGGCTTCAGTGGTTTTATTTTGAATTATTCCTATTTTTTATTAACTTTTCCAAATGGTCACGTAATTTTTACCTGGTGGATTAGAAATAACATTACAATAAATCATTATTGCTAGTAAATATAACAATCATTGTTTTCTATATGTTAGTACGTAGAAAAGTACGCAATATATAAACCAAACAGTAAATATTAAATATTAAAAGTTTATCTTCATCTGGTTCGCATTTTGCAAAATGAGGCAAAATGCGAACAAAAGTTAAGTGTTTGTGTGATATAAGAATTTGCAGAGGATTGAAATAGCTACATAATGGAATCTTTACAGACGATATGGCAATAATAACAGCCAGTGAAAAACAAAGAAAATTTGAACATATGGAAAGGAAACATGGAAGAAGAGGGCATGACAATAAAACATAGAAAAAGCTAAAATCCTCGGAAACCAGAATGTTGAAACTAAAATTGAAATAAATGATACTAAAATAGAGCAAGTGAGAAATTTAAATATTTAAGAGTAACATTGAAAGAAAACTAGATGCTGGAATAAACGATTGATAAAACAATCAAGTACTACGCAATAAACCAAAAATTTTCTTAATAAAAAAGACAAAAAAGACAAACCTATAGTAGTGTTATGAAGAAAGCCAAGAAAAATAAGATTCCACTATTTTAGGGCATTTGGAAACACGTCTCAGTAGTTCAATACCTGCTACTTCTGAATATTTGGGCACCTTGAAAACATCTGACCAGAAAATTTTGAAGTAAAATAGAATCCATTTTTAGGAATTCTAATCCAATCTAGACCACAAGAAATTAATTGCGACATATTTTTTTTGTAATACTTCAACGAATGTTAGTATCTTTTTATTTAAAATAATTTGAAGGGACGAAAGTTCAGTTGAGAGGGCATAAGAAACAGAAGCAATAATTACTATTAATGGACGGAACGATTGTAGAAATTCTTTCTCATTTAAAAAAAAATATTAATAATTTCTCTGAGTTCCAAAAATCTCAATAAAACTTTTCCACTATTGCACCATCGAACTGGCGATGGTTAACTCGCCGAGAGCCAATAAAGTTAACCACTGCCACAACTGGTTCAATAATGCAAAATAGATAGAGGTGTTTGATGAATTATGCAATGACTTATTGAAAGCCTTGCACAAAACAAAAATACTTGGGCAGTATCAACAATAACTGTTGACTCATCAAGAACTAACAAAAAACCCTAGAAAATTTTTTGCCTTCTCCATTAAGAAGCGTATTGTGATATTCTCAATTTATCTGACAGTCGCTTGAGCTGAGAGGTCAACAGAAAAACAAACCCTCTTCTTTGGGCACACTTCTTCAGCTTTATCGCAAATCTATTCATGAATATTTCAAATTTAATTCTAAATAAGGTTAGAAATATTATTGCGAAGTACGCCGAAAGCGTTCATAGTAAATGAATTAACCGGACTTATTTACCGCGACATCAGTTGACTATCAGTCGGTGAATAGTGAGTAAGAAATGTGGATACCTCCCGGTACAATAATTTTCGTAAACCCTTACTGTGGGTGAGAAAAACTATCGGCAATAGCTGAATTAACCGCTTGGTACTTACAACTTGCGCGGGCCGGATTGAAATACGCAGCGGGCCGGATTTGGCCCGCGGGCCGTAGTTTGGCGACCCCTGATATAGACAAATCACATTACTCAATATATGTATCTTTTTTTAAGTTATTTTTACTTATCATTTCACATATTTCGTATTTCTTTGCCCGAATGGATGTATTCCTAAATATTTTCGCACGCTAAAAAAAGAAAACGACTAATTTCATCTAACTGAATTCTTTGAGCGAATTATTATCAATTTTATTTAAGTACATCCAATGAAAGGTCTATAGATACAAGATAACCGATTTTAGATTTCTTTTTATCATTTTTGTTTTTATTCTTTTTTTTTATTGTTCTGTTAAGGTTCACGTTTTGATTCGCTGTTGTTTATTTTTACACAATTTAATATAATATTCTGTTTACTACTAAATATGATTCCACTAACTACAACTTTTGTGTAACTTTCAATATATTGTAAAAGTAACTATTTTTGAAAAATTAAAAGAAATCTTTTTCTCAATGTAGGAAAAGTTACACCAAATTAATAATAATACACTAGAAATGAAACTCGGCCAGAAAGACCTATTGTGCCCCCATGTCTAGCGCCGACGAGTCCATTGCAAAAGAAGCGGTGCCTAACAGCAAGCTGGGGCCTGACAAGCGTTTTGATGCTGAAACAATTTCATAAGCGACAATTTAAAAGGTAAATTACAGTTTGAAGATGAGCGGTGTACTTATGATTTTTTTTTCATTTCAACTTCTCTTATGAAACGCTTTTTTTGTATTTTTTCTTCTAATGAATATTGTTAATAAAAACAATTAATAAATAGTGTTAATGTATCTGTAAATAATATAATATGTAAAATTAGAAATGACAACAGCATAAAATTGTCAAACTTGTAATTATTGACCTAATGTAATCAACTCGTATTCGTTTGAGTACTTTTATAACTACATATTTTAAAAACACTAGTTATAAACATATTCTTAGGATAACTGAAGGGAGTCGTAATATAAAATGATTTTTTTCCCCTTAATATTTCACCGGCGCATTGCAAATCATTCCTAAGCAGTCTAAAGACAATATTTTTGGAAATACTAAGAATAACCCTTTTAACGGCTTCTTTAATTTGAGATTCAAAACTCATTTGAAAACACTTATACAGCCTCATAAAATCCATCCAGTGGTATGAGTGAAAACATCTTAGCGTGTTAAATGAAGAAGCCGTTTATCAAATAACAAGCGAACGTCAGATATTTGGCACTATTTTACTATAGCTGCAGGTTCTTGAGGTTATATCCGTTTGAAATTAGTCAATAAAATTTCTGAAAGATATTATTTTACTAACTAAACAGTTTATAGTACTATAAACTCGTCATACGTTTAGAAAATTTATAAACAGCGGTCGTCTGGCTGAATGACGAGTATTCATGTTCATACCTACTAATTATGTAGGATTCTTCATGCTGACTAATCAGAATATATTGTTATTTACATTTTTATTACCACGAAAATAATGCCGATAGTAGAATTTTTGTTTATGTCTTGTTTCATTCATTTGACTTGTCAATTTAATCGCCATGACATAAATATTTTGTAATTGCTGACAAGACTTTCAAACAGTGGCACGATTACATCTTCTGAACATCAAGCGTCTATAACTTGTAAACCTACAGTGTAAAACACGAGCACCGCATCGCTATTCATAAATCATTACAAAGCATTTCCGGAAGGAGTAATTAGCATATACACGCTCACAGATATCCTACCACACATTAGTACATGTCTCGCTTGCATATAGTGGCACAATACGACACCTTGTCTTTCGTAGCTATAACATTCCACAATCGAAAAGAGTTCACCACATAGCATGTACCTACCTGTTGACACTGTCTAAAATTATCTAAATTAACGTGTCATAAAACGTGTGTGTGTATGTGCGGTACGATTTATTTTTAAATTAGACCCCGATTATATTTATCCGTTATCTGCGTCATCTATGTTTATCTCCAGATAACCTAAATGTTAACGCTAGGGAACACATAGAAATTTGGACTGCAGTAATCCTACTCAATGAAATTGTGTTATGATTCACTTGTAATATCTACTGAGTAAATGAGAATTAAATTTGGATTAACCTTGATAACGATTGATATTACAACACTACTATTGTCTTTCTATTGAGCAAGTATCATAGTATAATAGCAAACTATTGGTTGTTATCAGCGCAGATAAACAGTACTTTAGAATAACGGAAATTTTTCCAGTCAACTGTAAATTATATCAACAGAAGCTTTATATAAGTTCCTTATTGTCACATGAAGAATGTCATGCATTACCCAAAGAATTACGTTATTGTTAATATTCCAAGCATGTACTTTATCACTACATGAACTTTAGCTAGCATTCCCAAACTTAGCTGCTTTCTCGTTTACTTTCTTTGACTATAGAGTGATTAATGTTTGATCACCATGCTGATGACGATCTCACTTATTATTACAAGCAGAATATAAGTTTAAATTCGACAAAATTATGAAAGTTGCTATATTTTGTGTTCATTATGAATTTCTTGTAATTATTTTTTTTTACATTTAGCACCTTCATTTGGCGTTAAAAAAAAGTAAAAGCTCATTCTCAATATATTACAATACACGGCGTACATCTTTCAAGGCTTATTTGAACTTTGTATACGACGTTTTGGTTCTTTTCGGTCAGCCTTAGCTTCCTTGTTTCTTAAATGCAATATATTGTAAATTGACACTGCCAGAAAGTGTCCTTTTTCTAATTGCAACATGTAGGTATAACACGTTGATAAAGGTTTTTAATATATTATACTTTAACTGACGAATAAAAGAAAAATAGTAAAATAAAATATATTTGATATAAGATTTTATAAAGCGTAATGAAATGTTTGAATCAATATTAGAAAATTACAAATTATAATATGAAAAACGGAAATTACATATATTAATAATGCACAGGTGAAATAGTATATCCTCCGTACGATCCTCAGACAGAAAAAAGACAATTAAAGCTGTCCACCGCCAGCAGCGACGTGTGTATTACAATATTTTATTTCCGAAAATAAGGAAAAAAGGGTAAATTGAAAAAAACAGAATAGGACCGATGACTAAGCCTTGAGGTACCCCCACGGTACATCCAGAAAAGTAGATGCAGGCCACTCAGCTCAACTAACTGGCTGATGTGCCCAATGTGTAAATAATACCCGATTTCAGAAAGCCGGTGCTTGAAAAAGAGGATTTTGGGCAGCCCCCAAAATTACATGATAAAATTCTTAAACATGCAAGTAAAGTTCAATTGATTGCAATTTGAATAATTTACATTGCCTCTTGCTCACTCCCTTATTTGAATTAAATTTTGTTCAAGACTGATTTCCGATAATGTTCAGAAATGCAACGGCCGCCCAATTATATCCGACTTCCTTCAACTCTTACGTATTATTGCTACTGAAGCCAGCAAACAAACCCTCAAGAAAATAATGCTTCCTTCTTTTGCTTAAACCTTCCCAATGTTAAAGTTATAATAATTTTCCAACTAATATTAAATAGACCAATAAATACTAACAAGAATAAACCATAAACAATTTATTTTTAATAAACCTAATTCGATTCTATTTCGTTCGCGAATGAATCCTTAATTCCCTGTACTTTATTACTCATTCGCAAGTGAAATTTATATTTCACGGAAAATCGAAAATAAAATTCTTTTACAGAAACTTCATTCAGAATCATTTTTTTGCTTTCTTTCGTTTTTAAAACAATATTAATAAGAGCAACGATGTTTGCATTGTATATATAGTCATACTTATATGCCTTTAAGAAGTTTACGTATAAAAATATACCCAGTGACATCAGAAGTGTTACACCCAAAAGGAATAATTTGTTCAATTTGATTTTTTGGCATCAGAATAACTATATTTCTTATATCTGAAAAAAAATATCTTTTAGTTTTTTGGTCCAATCCAATTTCACATGTATCAGTGGGAGTCATAAAGAAACTGCTATGCCTAGATTGAACATTGTGTAATGCATCAAGTTTTGGTGATATTTTGTCAAAATTATAAAAGGACTTCACAAATACTTCGCAAACGGCTTTCGGATTAGTTACAACTTGGTCTGCTGCATTACGCAGAGTAATAGGTTCTATTTGTTTATTTGTTGGCTTTGTTATTTTGTTAATAATATTCCATGCAGTTTTACTCTTATTATTTGAATGTAGAATTTTATTTCCATAAAAGGTTTTTTTTGTATTGTTTACTAACAATCAGTAGGATTCTTTCTTTTTATTATATGCTTCTAAAGTGACTACATTTTTGTTTGCTTTATAGATGTTATATAAGTCACGTATTTGTGCCGCCATTCGAGCTAATTCTGGGGGTGTACATTCAATCTTATGATTATTACTTATTTTGTATTTTACAATTGAAAAAGACGAGTTAGAATAAAATCGAAAAATATCATAAAATATATCAAATGTGTTTGCATTACTGGAAAAGACATCGGACCAGTCTTCAGCTGCTAGCATAAGCTGAAACCGCAAGATCGCCTCATTAGTAAAATTACGCTTAAAACCTATCATTGGAGTAGTTCTCTCTGGTTCATGATATTCCAAAATCTGATAGCCGTGGTCTGAAATAAAGGAATCTCACGAAATTCAAATGTATTTGTCACTGTCGTTATCCGTAAAGATGTTATCAATTAGTATAGTATGATGTTCAAGTAACTCTAGTAGGTTCAGTAACATGAGGAATCAAGCCAAAACATTCAAACAGTCCTACAATGCTTCTAGAGGTTGTTGTATCCTCTAAGAAATTTACATTAAAATCTTCACAGACAGTAACTTTCACATTCATATTCACAGCCTGCTCCAAAAGAGTAAACAGTTTCTCATTGAAGGTGTCTGGATTCACTGTTGGCGATCTGTACAGGCAAACAATAGCATACTTGTCTATACCCATGTTATTGATACAACAGCGAACTCAAAGTTTTGCTCCTCCGGCCCGACGGAGAAACATATTGGATTCACTTTCACGTATGTGACCTGATTAGTACAGAAATGTTTAGTTATTGCGCGTCAGTCCACGAGTGTTAAGCGTAACAAAACGCCTAGATTTCAAGAACGTCAAAACCGTAATTTTATTACCATAACTTTTACATCACCGTAACTTGGACGAGGGTGAAATGGTTGCCTATCGAAAAGTTGGTTTGTCCTATCGGCGAAATTGGCTGCCGTGTTAATTGCGCTGCAGTGACGGTAATGCATATAAAAGAAGGTAGAGGAACACGAATAAGACCAACTGGTCAACCGAGGCGTACCACAGAGCGTCAAGCTTCAAACGACTTCTATCATACCATCCACAGTTAGTGTTTCCTTTGACCGCGGAGCACTGTCGTCAACGTTTGAACTGGTGCAAAAAAAGTAGCATTGGAAGCTAGGCGATTCTGTCTAGGTATGCACGTTGGCCGTAGAAGGGTACGACGCCAACACGGAGAGATATTGAGAGCCACGATATTGGGTTTGCTGTCGAGAGGACAGGACTGTTGGAGCAATGGTTTGGGGGGCTATTGCCTATGGTAGCCGATCACCACTTCTCCTTATTCGAGGCAGTATGAGAGTTATGCTGATGATGTCCTACAAACAACTACCTTATCTGAATGGCCACCCACACGTTCTTTTTCAGCAAGACAACGCACGTCCCCATATTGCTCATCGATCTATGGACTTCCTCCAAGAAGCAAGCGTTAATGTTTTACGGCGGCCACCCCGTTTCTTACCGGATTTAAACCCCATTGAACATGTGTAGGATATCATGGGGGCAGACTGTCCACTTTGCACCATCTTCCACAGTCTCTGGCACAGTTAATCCACGAAATTCAAGTTGCTTCAAACGAGGTGCCACCAGCAAATATCGACTAATGTTATCGTTTCATTTTTGATGTAAAACTATTACATTGCCAAAAAGTGAATTTGAACAAACTATGCCTTCTATGTAACACTTCTGATGTCACTGAGTATAGTGTTATCGTCAAAATTTAATTATAGTATAAGAAAACAGAAAGTAGGAAAGAGTGCGTCACTTTAAAACAGCAACAGACATATAACCGTATCTCCCACTACATGCCTAAGGCCCAATATTGCTTCAACATTGGCATCGGTGCGTATTGCAAGGTCATTTTATGCACAGTATGAGATCCCTATACTAAAATTAAAATTTGTCGACTACGGTATATACATTATGTAATAAACACGTGGTTTTCAGTAATAATCGGCAACAACTTCAAATGTAAATTTGCCTATTCTAATCAAAAAAAAGGTAATAAAAACTACGAAAGAAACTGGTTCAGATTTGACTTAAAAACTTTTAGTTTTAACTACTAAAAATTGATTAACCGGTCTTAGTGAAACCAGTTCGAAGTCTTTTTTGTTACTTATGTATTAGATGCGCCAACTATCACAGGCGTAAAAATATATCTATATCCGATTCAAAAATTATTCTATACTCATACCTACTATCAGTTCGCCTGTCTTGTGGCAAAATACAATAAGATTTAAGTAAACCTATATAGCTATCGAAGATTAAACACCCGCTTTGCATAAATAATTTAGCAATGTTCAGCCGTAATTTCAGCCACTATAAACATTCGTGCTCCTGTACTTTCACCGGCATTATTAGACACAGCAGTAACACCTTGTCTACAATTAAGGCTGATAAAAGGTTCCCGTTTTATTATCTATTTATTTTATCCGGCCAAACTATTAGCGTTCAGGTGCGTCCTTTGACTATTTTTAGATTTCATAAAAGTGGATGCCTAGCGAACGCTATTAAAGTCGAAAATAGCTTAATTATCCGCTTCAGTATGTTCGCGTTTACGGACCCTTGTTATATGAGCATTTAAAGTATAAACGAGTTCCATATCTATAGTATCAACCTACATGCACACATGTTAGATCAGTAGGTTGCTAAATGATATCGTACCAAATTGGATCGATGCATGTATACAGCAATTATACTACATTATTTATTCATAATGTTACGATTATAGTGAAAACAGATGTGCCAATAAACATAAAAATGTAGGTTTTCTAAATTTAGCCGTCTAAACAAACCTGGTTAGTCATATGATTTGTGTAAAATAGTTTGTAAAATTGTTTACATATGAAAATGTTGATGTTATAAAAGAAAGAGGAATTAGAGCACAGCTTACTAATTTAGTTGTTGACACAGATTTTTCTAATGGATTACCGTAAAAATAAATCTAGCATTGGTAATTAGAATAATTTATACTGTACGTAGGAGAGTACTAAATTTCAAACAATCAACCTTTTAAGCACGTTATCTGTATATAGAATGCATAAAAGTTAACAGTTTTGTGTGTGCTTGGATATCGGTTAGTCTTTCACACTATTAGCAACAAATCATTGCAGTTGCTCTTTTAGTTAGTTATCTATTTGGAATGATAAGTCTTCTGGTGTCCAATACGATTCTGTTATCAATCTCTTCTTGCATAATGTATAATGTTATGAAAAATATAATGAATTTCATAATAATAATTCATTATTATTTTGTGTACACACCTGTTTTGTAAATTCAGTATATATTAGGTGTAATTATGAATATAGGTTCACCGTACGGTAACTATATAATTTTAATGCAGTTTCCTTGATACTGAACTAATTTAAGGGATTAAAACTCAATGTAGCTCGTATTAAATAAATGACTGGTGGTCCACGGAAACGAGATTGTTGTTGATAAAAATTTTCTTAAAAAGTGGTTTCCGTTTTTCGTTAAGTCAAATTAATTAAATTATATTTCTGTAATATATTCGAAATCGAGGGGATCTTCTTTGTGAATTATTATATTTACCGTTGGGCTGAAAATATACAGAAAAAAAACGTCAAGATTTTTCATTGTTAACAGAAAATTGCTGAACTAACCTTTTCTCTTGTGAAATTGTGCATATATTTACTGTTTTGTGTATCACGATTCAAAGTATGAATGCTTGGAAGCACATTACTATACTCTGATACCGATGTGGTACGTATCTCTGATGTGAATCCTTTTTCTGTAACATGTTTGGCTTGTCACTGCGAGCAAATTCCATTCTGAAATACTTTGGCGTGTTAGCTATCTGATGCTGGAGGCATTTTTTATAAATGTTGTTTAAATTTCTATATAAATAACTATTTAGCATTTTTTATACTTTGAGGTTATCTATATAATTGTAAGTGACAGTTTAAATTGAAATTTTAATATGTAGAAGTTAGTAGGCATTGTTAGTGAGATTCATTATATGGGATAGCGAGAGATTTGAATGTTGTTTTAATTTGTAATTGGATTTTAATAATCCAAAATATACGGGATAAAGTAGTTGATATTTATTTGAAAAATTGAACATAAGTGCACTAACCTTTTAGTAAAAGTCCTTCTGCTCCTTAAATTTTTTTGATATGTTATTATACAATAAATTGTGTATAGCTAACAATATGTACATCAAATGATTAAAATTAAACTGTAAATTTAATATTAAATGAAGTAACAGTTTTATATTATACAAGTGATTGATTTAGTACATACATCACGTGCAGCCTCCTCGGCCACCTAGTTACTACTGATAAAATAATAAAAATAATATAAAGTAAAAGGCAGATTAAAGAATAAAAGTTTATATTTGTTGTTAAGAAAACTATTAGCCGCGCAGTCCTTTATAAAAATCGCAATAATAGATATACATATCAACTATGTATTTGCTTTGAAATATATGTAATGCAGAAATCATTTTTATTTCGATGACACATTGATGATATGATGGCTGGACCCAGAAACATGAGTCCTAATCTGAATCATTCGCGTGTAATCATGCACTAAAGATTATTACCTCCAAAACGAAATTATTTCTCTTGGCCGCAAAATAAGAAACAGCAGGTTCTTGTATCATTATAGATGAGAAATTAGAATTTAGCCATTATACGAACAATCCTTAAAGTTTATATATTAATATGTTACTTAAATAAACATTAGAAGAATGTATGGATAACGTTTTATTTTATGTGAATCGTTATTTAATGTGTAATAATGTTCAAAATATAAAAATACAAAAAATTAAGAATATATGTTTAAAGTTAGAGTTTTTTCCTTAGTAAATATCACCTACAACTCAGTAAACTTACACAACATATTATGAATTTTGAAAATCAGCTCAAGCCCAATAAACATTCAACCAGCCAAAATTTTATTCAGGTTTATTCCTCATCTTTGCTGCTTGCGTCTTTTACTTTATCTAGTGGTTGTAATACTTAGCGGTTACTATTATAACAATAATTTCGTGGAGAAAGAAATAAGTAATTTGGTATGTTCTTTCTACTGTGGTAATTATACAAAGTTGACAAATATAGATAGAGCAGTAGTTTTGCATGTACAACGCTAAAAAACGTTAAGCCTTTTTATCACATAATTTTATAGAATTAAATTATTTTGTACCGTTTTAATTGTTGTTGTATTGTACTTGTTTGTTTTAAAATAATCTGTGAATCAATTAGAAATAAAATTATGTGATAAAAATGCTATGGAAAAGTAAAGTAATTGTAGAATAACTACGTATACCTTTGAAAAAGACGGATTTCCGTTCGAAACGTTAGGAAACAATGTAAATTTGAATTAAGAAGAATTAAAAATATGGTCACTAAACTTAAGAATTTTATTAAAAACTATAAACCCTATTTAACCGAGAAAGCAAGATTATTATTAGTAAATTACGATAGCCATCGATATTATGATGATAGATACGAAATTCACACATTACTTAAAGGTATAATCTTATCAAAAACGAAAATCCATGCGGGCAACAGTTAATTTCAAATAAAAGCTTATTTTAAGAGCATCACGCATCCCACAGATACATGCGCATGCAATAGCAAAGCTTTTAAATAAAATCACTGCAAATCATTCTAAAAATAGCATAGTTATCGCTCTAACCACGACATGTCATTGAATAAGAGGAAGTGGCTATATTTAAAATGTATTTACATTACAGCTAATCTTACTTTTATCTCGAAACCTAAATTTTAACTAAAATTATCTTTCTGTCAAAACCCGCTATACTATAATCATTATAATTAACAGCAACTAATGGGTTATAACGAAAACACCAAAAATATTTGTTTGTATTCGACTGTATATAATTCCTGGCGTGTTTACATTGCTCTTAATTGTTTTTTCTTACATTGGTATATTTACCGATAAAAATATACCTTTAAATATAAATATAACCGAATATTTTTCGTTTATAAAACAAAATCGGTTCGTTCGCATCAGAAAATTCCCGGAATGGTTGTCTGAAAATATGCAGAGAAAATAATTGTTAACATCAAAGCAAATAACATCAAAGGAAAGAATACCAACACAGGCTGTTTTGTACTTAAGCGTACGTAAAATCCGAATTTGACTCACCTTCACAAAAGAAACTGGCGACTAGAATACGAGTGTTGTTAACGCAACGCTGACGATTCTCCCAGTTTTTCACGACTTCCTTGCGAACTGCTCTTTCAACGCTTGGCGCCACCGATAGTTGCGTGTGTGTGGCAATTGGCGCCCTCAGTATCTTAAAAAAGCTCACCGCCATTCGCTTTACCTTTTTTAGTATTTCCTTGGTGCGTTTCCTTTGCGTTAGTGTTGCTTACTAAACACTATTCCTTCTGTTTCTATTAAATTTCCAGTTTTTATCGTAATATATACGTTAAACTCTTACTAGGATGACAGTTTTTGCAAATATGTATCTACAATTCAAGTTCATATTCTCCTACACGTGCTAAATATATACATATACACACATTGAACTTACGCATATATATAATGTAAACATAATAAAGTCGTGCTATTAATAACTATAATAACAACACTTGTACAAATTGAAAAATACACGTGCGTTTACAGGTGTTGTAGGTTAAAGTGCACAATTAATATTCCTCCAAATAGAATCAGATACATAATGATAATATAAAATAATATTGAAGAAAGTGACATGTGAATATAATCGTTCTTGAATATTCATAGTATTCATAATAATAATAAGTCAAAAATATATTTGGTTAAAAGCATCATAACAACCAAAATTAGGTCGCGCGATGCCGAAAATAAATGGTCTCACATGGTATATTGGCTGTTTATTTTTAATAAGAATCATATCTAATATCTCACTGAGAAAAATGACTTCTAAAAATTAGGTTATAAGTTTCATTGCATTGTTCATTATAAAAACTAAAACACTTAGTGTTACAATGACGTTCGTTGTAATACGAGTGATTCAATGTACAAGCAGTGTTGCCAATTGACAGAAGACATATTTCATTAGATTGGGATTGTAATCCCACCAGAAAATCAATAGAATTGGGAAAAGAATTACTTTATAATGTATTTTAAGAAAAACAAAAAAAAAACATTTTGTATATTTAATTATTATATAAAATATTTTAATTAAGAGTTTTTTACTAAAAAATCTCCTTTTATTTCATTTGTTATTATAGTTTTTTATGAATTTATACACTTATTAGGTAGTCGTTAAATATTAATAATTTACAACAATATACAACTATAACCGTGTTTTATAAAATCATAATGTATACACTGTTGAAAATTTTAACACTTTTTTGACTAATTTAATAGTCAGGAGAGGTCCACACTCTTTTCGTGTTATTTTATCGAGAAGTATAGAAGTTTAAATTTGACGAGCAAAGATAGTCAAGTATTGTCTATTGCTAAGGAGTTATTTTGTCCAACTGACACGTGGAATTATAAAATACTTCTAGTCACATTTTATTTGATCTAGACTAGACAAATTTACTAGCTGTTTAACTAAATGAGTGCGATCTATTGGGTGTTTTAACACCATTTTCTAAACACAACGTCTTTTTAATATGCAACTCCTATTTCTTAGTGCTATAATATTCTCTCTTTAAGACGTTTTCTCAATTATAAATATGCAAAACCACTCATTCACAAGTTTTGGTTTCAACTAAACGTACCAATTTTAAAATGATTTTTTGAGAACCATTATAAAATTAAGTGAATGTTTATGCTATTTGATTCAAGTCTAAACTAATTGCGTAAATAGGTGTTCCCAATACATCTTTAAGATATTGAAATTTATTATGCCCACTGGAATTAACATTTAATAACACGAGGTTACACTTTGCAAGTCAGTCACATTTGGTGGTTTGTTTGGATATGTTAATACGGAGAATCAAACACGAAAACAGATACACGTGCAATGCAGGTGGTGCGTATAATGCAATACTGTATTAGAATAGGTGGGGTTTCTATATTTTTTTATCCGAGGGAAAAATTCTGATTGGTTGACGCTTCTGAAGGTCTAGAAAAATAGTCAATCCTTATATCTGAACAAAGAATTCACACTAAATTCTAGTCATCTCTGTTCTATTCAATACGCGTAGTCAACTAGTCTGGCAAAGTTTGGAAAAATCAACACTAAAATATTTGACTAGCACAAAATTAACGCCATCACCGTAATATTTTCAACAGTGTATCCTTATTTATTTTATTATTTTATTTTGTACTTTTATTTATTTACATATATGCAATCAAAGTATAGCAAAACCAAGTAGCGTCACTCACGTTTTTATATGTAGGTTTTTAGGGAAAATTTTTGGTGACCTACCATTTTGTTTTGTACATTGTGCGCGAACTTTTAAAAATGTATATGTATGTTAGAATTAAAATGTAGAATTAAAATTAAAATCATTCCCATATAAACGAAAATACGCTCTAACATTAGAGAAGAAAGCTAAATTACAAAAGATTTATCTAAATTCCATATCATAGAATAGGAATGGTAGACTTACATAACATACATTATACGATACAAAATAAAATGGCGACTGAAATTTCTTGGCGAGAGTGACGCTACTTGGTTTTCTTATACTTTGATGTAATTTAGTCTTCGTGTTCAATGAATTCACTAGATTTATTACTAAAATTACGAAAATCCACTAAACTTTTCACTAGCCACTAGAATATGATTTGTGCTTTCAATACACCAGATTTAGTGGAAAATTCACCAAGTTGGCAACACTGTGTACGAGTCATTGTAACACGTGTGTTTAATACTATTTTTTCTATTTCGCATTAATTTACGTTTATTTATTATTAAAAATGGAATTTCTTATCCTTGCAAGATATTTTAACGTTCCTATGTTTATGACACAATTCTTCCAATTCCATGCAAAAGCCTATATAAAAATATCAATGTGAAATGCAAACCACAAGTCGCACCACCAACCTCACATAAAATGTCACCAAAAAGCAGTGTCAATCATTGCATCATTGAGAAATTAATATCTCGGTTAATACTGCAAGTAGAGACTCCAAATTTGCTATGTTATGATGAATGTAAATATAACCCTAAAAAACGGTATGCAGACTTTACATTCTAACATGCAGGGTGTTCAAAACGGAGGAACAAAGTGACATATTTTCAAATGCAGAAAACTCCAGAAGTATGAGCAAATTGAAAAAATATGAATTTTAATCGTTTCTTTTTTATATTGAATACACCGTGCGTTCCCCAAAAATATATTCAGCATACGGACTTTAATAAAATAATATCTCAAAAGGGAAGTGGGATTGAGGTGGTTTAGGTTGAGCTAGTCCTTATTCATTATCGAAAATTTAAGATTACTATCATTCTAATAACTTCTAGATCGAATAATTATGTTATTTATATTAAATATTAGCTCAGTATTAATAACTTTGCGTTTATTATTAATTCATACACCATAATATTATAGGTACATACCTTGCAGTAATAAGTATACTAAAAGGCTCTCGTAACGCGCAACACATTTTCTACGCCGTTATTTAATGAGGAAAAATCCAAATAAAATAGATCCTATTTACTCATACCTTGCAAAACATATTATTATTATGTATACGCTAAAATTATTCGAAACTTCATTATAGTTTACATATGCAAAATAGTAAAGTATGACACACAGCATGTCATTACTTTTCTCGCGCTCTACTAACTCCCGTAACTTGCCTTGCAAATCGTCCGAATCTGCATAGATAAGGTTAGCGTCACCGTTAGTAAAACGAGCAAAGTGCACGTCCAGATTGATAAAAAAAAAACTATCTTACACGTTTTATCGGAATACTCGTAGTGAATATCAATTTACAACCGTGTTTTGAGTAATCTTCTCCCACTAATAACGTATTTTTGCTTTGTTGCAGGTCGGAGGGAATGGAAATCAACTGTGACCAATCATCTAATAATGATTTCCCGTTAAGAAAAACCGGTAAGTAGAAAAAAAGTTTTCCCATACCGATTATCTTAAAAAAATGAAAGATAGACATAATGGGATTTCATACAAACATGTGCAACCACACTTGCGTAAATGGACTTATAGATGGCCTAGTCGTAGGCATTACAAATATACATAAAATCCCCCGTAAGTTTCCCAGGAACACCATAACAAGAATAATGAGTTTTTGTATCTACATACATAAGATAAGAAAATAAACTTTTTCTGATAATAGGATATATAAATAATATTGAGTTATGCCTAATTTTGTCCAAATCTGTAGTTTCATGATTTCTTTTTATTAGCTGTGTTTAAAATATTAGCAAAAAAAAGCTGCCACTTCCTTGATTTTCCTTATTTACTGTTCATTTATTTAGAATTTTAAATCAGCTTTATTTTTATTTCGAATACTTTGCGATGAGAGAATTATTTTTCAATTAATTTTTAGTATGTAAGTTCATAGTTAAATGAAATGATTAAACAAAAATATTAGTATTATGTTTACTTAGCTGAGTAAAGTTATATAATAAGTTATAAGTTATATAACACATAACAGGTTAAGGTTCATGGAGTAATTGCTTATACTACTGTAATAACGTTTGGACGTAATATAGTAATTTCGCAATAATTGTATAAACAGGCAGATTTTAATAGAATTTTTTTTAAGAACAAAAAGAAGTGAAACTTTTTTACCACTGCATCAAAAAACTCTGTAGCTAAATATTTTCATTTTTCAATTTCATGTTTTCCAATAATGATTCCTATGAATTTTAATAACTAATATCTGCACTAAGAAAAAAGCAGGTATTTTTGCACAATTTAAAATAACCACTGAAATAATATTATTTTTAGTATAAATAATAAGTTTAACTTAAGGAAATGTTATTTTGGACAGTGGCAAAGAAATACTCCTTTGATTTAAACAATCTTCTTTTTTCATTGTCAGTGTAAAAAAAAACACTATTTTTAAAGTCGAAGCTAGTCGCAATTGAACAAAGCTTAAATAAATATTTCAATAAAGTTAGAAATGCTTTTGTCGTTTTATAATGATACCCCATTTAGAACAAACGCACATATAGCCTATAAAAGACGTTAGGTATAATATATTACTAACGACAGAATATATTGGTCATAATTAACCGTAAAACTCTTAATTTATTTTCACCGGTATGACTTTTTTGATGAACCGTTAAAAATAAATTTAACGAATACCAGCCCAAAAAAGAGTAGTATATATGCCGTTATTTTTGATATTGAAGTTGGTAGTAAAAATTATCCATATACAGTGTATCACCTAAATATTTGTACATCTCCCATTTACCTACAACAAGTAATAAAAATACAAAACAGTAAACTTTTTTTTTAATTTAAATTATTATTTAGAATACGATAACAAAATAAATATTTCAAATAGCTAAAATATGCTCTCTGACCACAATAATAATTAAAATCCAGTAGGCGACAACACAAAAGTATTCGTACGCTCCTTGCCGCGACACGTAGAGACTCGCATAGATGTCCAACAATAGTCTCCTAATATCTAGTGGTCTGTATACATTACTAAATGCTTCCTGTAATACATTTTTGAAGAGCAATTTATACCTGCCGTATAAAAAATACCGAAAACAAAAGATTTGACAATTAATGGAAAAATTCAAATTGTAGCCTTGTTTAAAGAACTAAAAAGTTTACGAGAAATTAGTAAGCTTGTCAAAAGACCACATAGTACTGTTCAGTATATTATTAACAAATTTAAACTTCAAAAAAGCATCGAAAATGCTCATCGCCCAGAACGTCCAAAGATACTAACCGAACGCGAAAGAACTAGATAGTAAAAGAAGTTCAAAAATTTCCTAGAACTAGCGCTCTAACGTTAGCTGTTCACGTCGCAGAGAGAAAAGGGAAGACAATTAATCCTGAAACTATAAGAAGAGTACTTAGAAGAGCTGGCTATAACGGAAGAGTAGCCCGTAAGAAACCTTTCATCAGTGAGAATAATAGAATAAAACGTTTGAATTTTGCGAAGGAATATGTCAATAAACATTTAGAATTTTGGAAAAGCATTATTTTTAGCGACGAGTCAAAATATAATATTTTTGCATCCGATGGACGGCATATGATATGCGGAAGCCAAACACGGAATTTCAAGCACAAAATCTGATTCCTACCATAAAAGATGGAGGAGGACACGTACTTGTATGGGGTTGTATGTTCTACAATTTGCATTTTATTGACCATATTATGGATGCCAAAGCTTATCTAAAAATTTTGCAAGCTAATTTAATGGAAAGTGCTCGAAAATTGAATATAGAAAAAAGCTTTATATTTCAACAAGATAACTATCCTAAGCACACTGCTAGGATCGTTAAGGATTGGTTCTTATATAAAGGTATTAGAACCTGGGGAAGGGTCCACCCCGAAGTCCAGACATTAACCCGATAGAAAATTTGTGGCATATTTTAAATGTACACATCAGAAAATATCATGTCCAAAATGCGCATGAGCT
The DNA here is from genome assembly GCA_004143645.1 of Protaetia brevitarsis. Lineage (NCBI taxonomy): Eukaryota > Metazoa > Arthropoda > Insecta > Coleoptera > Scarabaeidae > Protaetia > Protaetia brevitarsis. The sequence goes on along the minus strand of RXPK01000195.1, from coordinate 2,287,823 downwards.
TAGAAAGCATTTGATAGAAGAATGGTCAAAAATTACGCAGGACGAAACGGCAAAATTGGTAATGTCCATGCCCACGCGCTTGCAAGCTGTTATAGATGCAAATGGAATGCATACTAAATATTAGAATCAAACCAACAAATATTTATTTTGTTTTTTTTCTCGTGTACAAATATTTTTGTGAGTTCAAAATTCTGATTTTTTATTAAAATATTAATATTTATATTATCTTTCTTTGTTTTTATTAGAAATAATGCTTTTCTCTTTCGTATTAAAATAAACAGTCGCTTAGTTTTGAATTTCTATAGTTCCTTTTTTTCATTTCGGTTAAATGTACTATGTACAAATACTTAAGTGATGCACTGTATATGCATTATTTTCGACTGTATTCACCACCGTCTAAAAAGAACGCCCTTCGACGAAAAATGATTTCTCATTTTACACAATATAATAATAATATTTGGAAAACATTGCCGAATTATTCAATATTTTAACTCAGAAAGCCTCCATGAATGATTCTGCAACGAATGTATTCTTAATTAAGGATCATTTAGTGGCTATTTTCATCATTCAGCAATGCAAATGCCAAATGTTCATCCTACATTATTTTGGTATATTTATACACTTATTTTGCTTCCTTCATATCTTCCTATATTTTTTTAATAAAGTTCTTAAGGATCCACGTTTTTTACCTTCATATAACCTTATTAGCATCAATGTTTGTTGTCATTCCCTTGATCCATTTTCACTATATGTCCGCGAGTCTACATCCACACTAAATTGCCCATTACCTTTGTGCTCGTCATTTGGTGTGTACGAGTCTTCAGGAAATAGTAAAACGAATGAATCAATATATAGACCATATGTCAGTTTATCCCGATTTAGTTAACAAGTGCAGACTCTCCAATAGCAAATAAGTATTTAAGTGAGTGAAATCGTAATGATTCAAGTACTGAAAGCATCTAAGTAATTGGCTCAACATACCAATGGACTGTTTCTGTAATTCGATGCTCTAAAATGTTAAATTTTGCCCTGTCTCAGAGTTCCCGTTCAAAAATATGTATTTACATTCGACAAATCTTGATTGAACTTCAAATGGTATTTAAAGTAGGTCATTGTCAAAGCCAAAGCCATGACAATATAACTTATTTGAATCCCTTCGACTATTGCTGAAGAAAAATGATTTTCTTGAAACTTCAATATTGTTAAATCTGTTACTTTTGATATATCTGCAATACAGTGTCCGTCTATATACAGGGTTAGTATAAAGTTCGGAACGGTCACATAACTTTGTTAGTTGATAAGGTATTTTTTTGAAATTTGATATGCATATACAGTTAAAATTTGTGAGTTTATATATTTATGATATCGCCATTTTGTTTACACTTCGTGTTTGGTAGAATTTTTTTTTAATGGACACCTGTATATTTTTACACTATCGGATGTAGAATCAAAAACTACGTACTGATACATCAACATCATTTAATTTCCAGCAAAACAAACTATTTAAAAGAACCAAGAAAATACTGCTAGCTAAAAACTAGTTTTTTCCCAGTAGGGAGGAAAGTGGACACTTATTGTACTTTTCCATCATTTTAGATAAAAAGATTAATACATTTTAAAATACCTGGCTTAAAAGCGCAAGACAGATATGTGTTCTTAAATTTTGGTTTACATTTTTAACAATAGTTAATTATCTGGCGCATCATCATGTATATATTAAAATTATTTTTTCCAGCATCTGAGCCAAACCTTTTGAAGGTTCGGCTAAAACAGCGTGTGATGGAGAGACGTTGCAGTCCCATGACAAAACGTCACCTGCCGCCATCCCTCAAGAAGAAACTCCTGAGTTCATGTCTGCCTCCGAGCGAATCACCGCCACAGGAACCTCCCAAGGAGTTAAGTCCGCCATGCGAATCGGAAGAATACCAAAGACACGCGCTCTTCAGCAGCCCATCGATGCCCAACATCTCCTTGGCGGCCCACCACGTACTTTCGCCCGATCTCTCCGAGGCGGCCGTGAGGGCGGCTTGCACCGCCCGCTTAGGGATGCCACTGACCGGGCAGATGCTCCCCGGTACGTTGCCGTTCTACCCCTCGCTTCCGGCCATCGACAGCGAGCACGAAGAGGGCTCCACTCTCGACACCATCAGCGAATTGCAGGAGCCGATTCCTCGAGGTGTCATCCGACCTTTGGGGAGGACCCCAGTCGTCACCTCTACCTCTGGGCCACCCTTTACTAGACGGAGGACCACCGCCACCTGTTCCATTGCCACCACCACCCGAAGAACAAGAGCAACGAGATTTGGAACTTAGGGCAAACGAATCGCGAAGGTTGGTAATACGTCGATTTCCTAAGGGACTAAAAACAACAGAAAAGATACTCGAAATTTGATACCTCATACCCAAACAGCATATTTTCAATTAAATGCAACATATATTTCTGAACAGGATCTTATTCAAATATTTACAACACTCTCCTTGTAGGTGATTCTAGACGTTTACAATGAAGCATGTATATATTTATAGAAAATCGCACATGTAGAGAGTCGTAATCTAACAAAAGTATGGATGGAAAACATATTTTTAATAGCAATTTCCTATGAATGTGTTCCCGTGTTCTAAAATTAACAATAATTGCTTCTCTTATAGATTTAAGGAGTTGGCAGTTATTTTTGAAAGTTTACAGAAGCATGCAAAACGTAGTGGGTTTAAAATTTAATACTTACTGTCCAATCTACATTAGAAAACCGTTACTTCAAGCAATTCCTTTGATGTTCCGCAAATTCTAATGACCTTGCTGCATATCTCCCTGTAGATAAATTACGCGGAAAGCGATCGGCATACATCTGTAATTTTTGTTGTTTTATTCACAATACAAAGAATTTATTCGTCTGCATGTTCATATTTCGTATAGTGATATAATGTGTTGTAGTTGTAAATTAAGCAATACATGTGGAACAGATATCCACCAAACCTACTTGTCATAAAATATACTGCAAACTAAATCAAAATTTGCTGAGTATAAAACTAGCAAAGCCAATTAAATATCGAATGATGTATCCGTGCATTGGATTGCAATATGGCTGCTGTAGGGTATTCGCACACAAATCCCGTTTGGCGTTTGATGGCTTTTGTGTGGCGTTTTTATAGTGGCACAGTTTCCACGAATAATCGTAAACTCCTTCAAAGATTGACACTGCATTCAAATGTCTTTGCTTCTAGTGTTCTCCTCATATCAGCAGACTTAATAATATGCAGTTGCGTACATACAATGTGACGACCACTCTATCAAAGCTCAAATTCCTTATCCTCAACAAATATATTTTTTTATTGCGTAACAAATTGTAACAATGGTGCTACTGAACAGCTGTCTGATAGTAATCCGTATATTAATACACATCATGAGAGAATCTACAAAATACTATATTACCTCCTCCTAAGAAGTGAAAGGTCCAACACGGTTTTCTTTAAAGAATGTCTTGATCATGCCACTTTTCCTGTATTACGCTGCTATTATATCATTTAGAAGGTAGATCACTCACAATGCAGCAATGTAGTCAGTTGCATAGGTTCAATTGTAAATATACATACATTGTCTATTTAAACCTGGAAATCGGCACAATATAGGCAACCACGTTAACTCTAGTTGGCTGTTTTGAGCAATAAAGTTACTAACTTCTTATTCATTATTATGGAGCCTAAAGGAACTTTATCAACAATTTAATTGCATGGTATTTCACATACACCCATGTGGATTTCACTTTACTAATTTTACATTACATTTTAACAGTGTGTTCGTGTTTACTCAGCAAGTTCTTTGTAAATTTAGGCGTTGGTTGCATTAAGAACCATCATATCTGTCATTTTACCACCACTCCTTGCACTTATGTCTCCGTTCGTTGATTTGCTAGTGTCAATGAACAGTTTTGACGATTTTCGCTTGATCAGTGTATCTGCATTTTCTTTCCCAGCCATGTGGCAGAATACTTATGCAGTCTCAAATCAACATTGAATTAAGTTTTGGCCCCTTGTCAGAAAATTTTGCAACTTTCTTACCTACGTCGATGCGTCTCTGCTTCTCTAATATAATATTGAATTTCAGCAACCCCAGCCTGGAACATTTTCGTGGCTCTGCTTAAGCTAACCAAGGCACCCGTTCTGATTTTTTTTGCCATATACTCTAATTCCGCCTTTGAGCTGTCGATACAACAGCATTCGGCGTTCTTACAGTTGAATCTTTTCTCTACGCTTTCTTCTTTGATTTCGAACTGATAGCTTTTATCCAAGTTATATTTCTGAACCATCAATCTGGAATCAATTGGCATCTCCACGAAGAAAGCCTCGTTTAACTCATCTAGTAACTTTTATGCGATATATTTATCGATGCTTGGCTTTGCATCAGTCTGTAGGTTTCAGGCTATAATTTTGTATGCCATTTTTTAACTGCTGCCCTTATGTATAATTACTCTCCTGTACACCCATAAAGTCATCTTAAAGCAACTTTTTCCACACAACCTGCTGTATTTGCCCAATATAGTGGGAGGTTTGTTGATTATTTTCAGGGTGTGTGTATTTCATATAGATCAGATTAGATTAGATTAGGGTTGAGGTAGCCTAACCTGTTTCTCCATGATCTTTTCAGATCTATTGTGATCCTATTTTTCCGAGAAAACAATCTCTAATTTTGGCCGCTTAATTAGGCCTATCACTCTTGCGAACGGCTTCCTTATGTAGCTGTGGGATTCGCCACGCCCATTACTAGAAACCTTGTCCTGGCCAGGCTGTCAGCATTTTGACAGTCTTCCCATCTTTATTCAGTAGATCTTGAGTAAATTCAGGCCTCTGTTCCCTTAAAAATTCTTTTGTTTCTGTCCCTGTGATATTTGCCCCCACTATCTGGACGGATTATATATCCATGCATTGGTGGTTTTTTTTTTGTATTTGCGCTTTGGCAATGCTTTGGTAGCCGAAGAGCCAACTCCAACGAAGGGCCTTGACGAACCCCGCCTGGCCAGATAGTCGACGCCCCATTTCTGTCTCATTTCTGCCTCATACCCAAGTGCCTAGGAACTCAGTCCCATATTAATTTCCCTTGGGTGCCCATCTCATTTAGGGCACTTACGCAGTCCCAAATCAGCTTAAAGTCAACACTTACGAAGCTAATCGCTTTAAGTGTGGACTGACTGTCAGAGCGACGCTTTTACCTCGCTCGGTCCATCTTTTTATTTCTTGAACACAGTAGTGAATTGCAACAATCTCAGCTTGAAACACCGTTGTGTCTTGGCTGAAGCTGTTAGGCTTCTTTGCGCTCCGACGTCATTTTAGAGCCGTCTGTATACCAATTCGAGTCCGCTCTTACTAGAATGCCTGTCTCCCAGTCCTTCTTATCTGGCATTATAACCTGATATTTTCTATCTACGTTGAATTTTTGAAGCATGGCATCCCCAAAAAGGTGCTTCCTTAAGTTCATCTAATAGTTTTTGATGCCCAGCGCCGTGCAATTTACTTATCATTGCTTGACTATGCATAAGTGTATGTGCTGCAGACCTAGCAGTTCCTTGTATGTAGAAATGTAGCGGTGGCAGGTTGAGAATTTGCGTCAATTACAGTACTGGGGGTCGATCTCACCGCATCCACGGGATACAGACACACCAGTCTTTATGCACCACTTAGTCTTTTGGCCGCCCCCGTCTGCCGCATCTTTGGCCACCGTACTACTGCTCCGTACTTTATCATGGGCCTAATTACCTTGTGTATAACCACAGAGCCATCTTGGGGCTGAAGTCCCATTTCCTTCCACACAGCCTCCTGCACCTACTTAGGGCGATAGCGGCTTGATTGGCTATATTCTGGATGTGTGGGTTCCATGCAAATCTTTGATCAAACCATACCCCAAGGTATTCCGCCTCTTTGGCATATGGAATCCTACCGCCTTCTATCACTAGTGGTTGTAGCCCTTCCATCGTTCTTTTTCTTGTGAACGTGACAACTTTCGTTTTCCGAGCATTAATTGATAGTCGCTCTTGCTTAGACTATTTGTCAACCGTATTTAAAGCGGTTTGCATACGCTCTAGCAGACCTGCCTTCTAACAACTATTGCAAGGATGGTACAATGAGCACCTAGCTCAAGTGTCCGGACATCAAGTGCCCACTCTAACTTGAATTGAATGAAAACTATTGCAAGGTCGTCAGCATACCCGAAGCAGTCCTTTCCGTGCAGGTTCTGGATTAGGTCGTCCACTGGAGTAGTCTCCAGAAGGAAGAAAGAGAACTCCGTCCTGCGGGCAGCACCACCTCCCTCCCGCCTCTGCTTCTATGGCATTATCCTTATTATTATCCTTCTTTCAAGGCTGACTGTTATCCACTGCAGAAGCTTAGATGGGACGCCTTTTCTCCGTAGAACCTCGATAATTAAATTTGTGGTACCAACCTGTATGTCAAGAAAAATCGTCATAGCTGCTTCTTTCTCTTCTATTAACTTTGTAATTAGGCTATTGAGATCGTCTAATGCCACCTCCATAGATTTTCCTGGTTGATATGCTTATTTTCTATCACGCACTGGCTGGTTTGTCAGCGTGATATCTCTTATGTACTTATGCACCAACCTTTCAAGAATTCTATGTAAGTATTTGAAAACCATGCACTAATGTATTTTACCACTTTGAGCGTTTAAATTCTAGTATAGCTGTATATGCTTAAGTTGTTACTACAGAACTATTCTCAGCGTGTACTTTACTGTATTTAAGTTATATAAATCTAGAATAGTCTCATGAGTAATATTTAAGGGCTTGCCTTTCAGCATACGACCTCTCTCCCGTGCTCTCAGCAGTCCCGTGGTACATCTGGGTGCACCCGGCGGACCGACGTTGACCAAACGACGAGCCTCCTCCACCCCCACTACAGGCCTCGCTTTCGACAACCAGATGCTGAAGCACTCGTGCATATGCGGCAACAACGCCATCCATCCGGAGCACGCCGGCCGTCTGCAAAGTATATGGGCTCGCCTCCTAGAGACGGGTTTGGTGCAACGGTGCGACCGACTGAGACCCCGAAAAGCGACGCCACAGGAATTGCAGACCTGTCATTCGGAAGCACACGCTCTCTTATACGGTACCAGCTCGATAAACAGGCACAAAATGGACATGAGCAAACTAAGCGCCCTTCCCGTGACGACATTCGTGCGGTTATCGTGCGGAGGTATCGGTGTAGATTCGGATACGACCTGGAACGAGATCTATACAGCGCCCGCTGCGAGACTAGCCGTGGGATGCACCGTAGATCTGGCGTTTAGAACGTGGACGGGGGATATAAGGAACGGCTTCGCGATAGTGAGACCGCCAGGACACCACGCAGAACCGGAACAAGCGATGGGCTTCTGCTTCTTTAATTCGGTAGCGATCGCCGCTAGATTGCTGCAGAGCGAGCATCGCGTCCACAAGATACTCATCTTCGATTGGGACGTCCACCACGGAAACGGGACGCAACAGATATTCTACGATGATCCCCGCGTCTTAGTCATCTCGATCCATCGCCACGACGACGGGAATTTCTTTCCGGGCACGGGAAATCCGGACGAATGCGGTTCCGGTCCCGGATTGGGTTTCAACGTGAATATCGCGTGGTCGGGCGGCCTGAATCCACCGTTAGGCGATGCGGAATACTTAGCGGCTTTTAGGAGTGTCGTCGTGCCGATAGCGACGGAATTCTCGCCGGATATCGTGCTGGTATCGGCCGGCTTCGACGCGGCCGAAGGGCATTCGGCTAACCTCGGCGGATACCGCGTTTCGCCCGCGTGTTTCGGTTACATGACCAGACAATTAATGCAGATAGCGCGCGGGCGCGTTGTCCTTGCTTTAGAAGGTGGTTACGACCTGCCGTCCATTTGTGATTCAGCGGAGGAGTGCGTGCGAGTGCTCCTCGGTGACGGCCCGTCGCCAATATCGCCGGCGGAATTGGCGCGGGCGCCGTGCGCCAACGCGATCGTATCCCTACAGAAGGTGATCGGCATCCAAACGATGCACTGGCACTGTCTGCAGGAATGCGCCAAGAGCATCACGTGCTCCTTCAACGACGCCATCCGCAACGAGAAGGACGACAAGGAGACCGTATCGGCGATGGCCAGCTTGAGCATGCAACAGAGCGTCGTCATGGGTAACTACCCGAGTCCGTCGTCGATAGAATCCAGTATGGCAAGCTAATACCTCCAAGACCTGGCCCACTCAACATTCCCGCAGTCGCTCTGAGTGACCGCCTCTTAACGTTAAGATCAAATTATCGTGTGTTTTATTTTTGTTAATATATTTGAAAGTTTTTAATAAAATCATTTATTTACTTTACAAAAGAGAGATTGTTGATGTTATTGTTGTTCTTGAAATGGAAAAATTACAAAAAAAAAGAAACAAAAATAATTCTGTGTAAAATATTAGCACATAGCCTCAATCAATATGGAGATAAAGCTATTTCTCTGAAGTTTAAATTCAATACATTGTTTGCTATAGATTACGTTATATACTTTTGCTTTAACCGAAAAAATGCCACCACTACAGAGCTCATCGTCGGTATGGGAGCCAGGTATGGGCAGCGCTCCCCCCCCCCCCTCTCCTGAATTTTATCGGAATAGAACAAAAATAAAACAATAGACTGATAAAAAGAGTAAGAATGCTGTTGCCATTTGCCGGTATCATTAAGTTTCAATGTGTAGATTATAGATGAACAGAGACAATCACTTTTTGCCGAATACAAAGAAAGCACTTCTCATAACATTATGACAACCCTGTTGAACAAATACGATGGAGGAGTTATTCAGTACTTTACGTAGAGTGAAAACTTGACTACGTTCTAGCATAACAGAAAATCGATTAAACGGCTTATGTTTAATGAAGCTTCATCAAAAAAATAGATGCAGAACTAATCAAGCAAGTGATTGGAAAGTTTATTCAAAATCCAAGGAAATTGGTGTTTTAAATCATGATTTTTATTTACGTGATAATTCAAAAGTTAGTGTTGGTATGTCGAGATATTTTTTTTAAAATAAATCTATAGATATTAAATGTTTAATATTTTTAACTATTAACTAAGTTCTCTTACAGCTACAAAATACATTGTTTTGCGGATAAGCGTATAGACAATGATAGAATGCGGCAAATTCAAATACCGCAATTGAAAAGGTTAGAATAAAAACGGTATAAGTAGCATACGAAAGAGTTATCACTTATATTATTCTTGAAGCCAAAAAAACGGACATGTGTACATGAATACGACAACATTCTCGAACTCCAGACTTTGCCTTTAGAAATCAAGCGTGCTATCCACTAGACCCGGTGGCCCATCTCTTTGGTATTATAATTTACTGATGTTATATGCATGAGTGCAGCTACGCGAGCAAAAATGGAGTTTATGCGGGATTATTTCAGTTTATTACAGCTAAATGTTGCTCGTTTTACTTTTTTTTAATCAATATAATGATATAAACGCTTTTTTTTCGCCGTTCAAAGAAATATCGTTTTTATTTATTTTTTTAGGGGCCCATTCACAAAACCCGCACACACGTATCCGTTTTTTTGACTTCAAGAATTGCCTCAATTTTTACCAATTCAATTTATTTGTGTAGCAAATTGTCACATGCAATAGATGCAATAAACACAATCACCAAGTTAATATCGAGTGTTAATGCTTGTTCGATGGTTATATGTAATCCATTTTTTGTGGGTCCCCTCTAACAAAATTTCTGGTTACGGCCATGCTAGAAACGAACACACACTTCTTCCTACCAGGCGTCATCAGTGTTGCTCCCAGTATATTCACTTTTATCATTGCAGTATCTTAAACTTTATCTCCGATCATCTACAACCGATAGTTTTGCACCCCCTAGTCAGCTACACGCCAAACTCTCGCTTAGCAGCGATTATACCGTAAAACCGGTAAATGCTGTCACTGCTCAAGGTCGGACAGTTCATGGATTGCCAGCCCCCTTAGACTGCTCGTGTAAAACAAAAACAAACTGCTATTCCAAGAACGGCTTACGATGACGTTGAAAGCGCTTGGAAGGTTCATTTTTAATATTATTCACCTTCCATTACTTTTACTGGAATGGTCATTCTTATAATAGGCCAGCAGTGACCACATCGGACCAAAGAGAGCCGCAATCATGTTTTTTTTTTATCTAGCTAATTGCCTATTTTCACAATAGACGTAAAAATATAATTATTGAAAAATTTTATAACTCGAACTTTCCTAAGACGATTTTTTATATATTCTTAAAACAAGGAAAGAAATTTGAATGGGGACCGCACTTGAATTAAGGGGGAGCGGCATTAGCTCACCGACCTCGTCTTCGTGGCATTTATCTCGGTTATTTCGCTTATTTTCTTTCCTACCGCAATTGTACCTGGTTTATAAACCATGCCGAGGATTGAATTAAATTAAAAAATTTGTATTCAATCATTAAATTTCCACAAATTTACTTTGGAACAGAAGTAAATTTTTGATTTTATTGTCTTTTATTTAATTTTTAATCCAGAAAGCTTAAAATCTCCTTGTGTTTGATACTGCTGCTACTATACGCACAGAATTGTCATATATAAAAAGATCTACCATTTATGTGACTTTAAAACGTACAATTGTACCCAAAAGAAGATTTCTAAAACTGTTGAATATCATTGAAACCCTGATTAATGTTCGCCCATTCATTCGATGCAATTTTCAATCACAAAATGTTTGGAAATGATACAAAGCAGACATGTTTAATATTTGGAACATTAAAATAAATGATATTGAAATCTTCTTTTGGTGATATATATAAAATATACATATATAAATAAAAAAATGGGTTTCCATAATATTTGTGTAGATGCATTTCACTGTGGAACCATTTTGATTATTTCGTCAATTACACTTAAAATTGAAATAATTCCTGACACTTCTACTAAGACAATAATTGCAGGAACTTTTCCTTTATTGAAATAAGTGTGATTCTTTCTTTCACCAAGTTTTCAAAAATTAATTAAAAAGTATAATAATTAATACAAAATAAATCACGTAATAAATGTATAAAAGAATTTTCTACCAAGAAATAACAATGAACTATTGTTTTTAAATCATGTTAATAATAATTCCTTTTATAAATTTTAAAATATAGATGAACTCTTGACTTCTAAGACAAAAGTCTTTCGAAAATGTAAAGTCATGGATTATATAAGCATGTAGAAATAAGAAAATAAAAATTTATTTCTTTTTTTCTTACATTTATACCAGATAACTTGAAATTATGTTTAATTGACGTTAATAGTTTGATTAGTAAACATGAGATCTGCATAGAGCTCATAAAGTGCTGTTCTGATTTCGAAACAAAATTAACAGTTTAAGAAAATCATTGCCAAAAATTGTGTTTAATTTTTTTCTTTTAATTCTATTTAAATCACAACTAATTTTCTACGCAACGGTTGTTATATATCGAAGAACTACCCTGACAGCGCTTCTTATGCTCAGACTGATTTCGACAGGATTTTAAATGCTGGAGCGTCAATATTATGAAACATATGATTAGTTATATGAAAAGTTTTGAGTTTTTATCATGAATATGAAAATGGTATCAAGATCACCTTTGAAAAAATCTCCATGGTCTTTGTGTGTCTTACCTGGAATAACCTATATACCAACTTCATACTATCACAAAGTCTTTAAAATCCATAGCTAAAACAATAACTGAACAATGCGTGAGAGTGTTTTTTCGACAAAGAATTTTCTAAATTTTGAATGAATATGTGCTTTATGAACGAAGTGTGTAAAGATTAGTACAAATACATAACTATAATTTCGATATTTCATCATCATAACTCCGGCAAAAAATCTCATTATCACAATTGACCTGAGTAAGATTCGAACCCGTAATAATCAAGGCTCTAAGGCCTTAAGGCACTCAGCCATCACAGACGACGAAAAATCTTTTTGATTTTCTTTTCTTTTTCCTGAAAACACCCGTAATACGTATAGGAATGGAGTGTGTTACCCCATTACACGAAAAATAATAAAAATTTTAAGTATTTTTTCTTTTTGAAACACTAATCTTAAAAAAAAAAACGAATAAAAATCATGAACATTCATAATAGCGAAGAGTTTGCTAATTTTGATAAGTTTCTACCTACAAACGTGTTTCGATTAGAACAGGGAATTGTAAGAAGTCATCAAAACACAATTACGTACATATATATAATATGTACATACGTCATTGCGGAGCAAAATGACGTACATATAGTACGTTCACTTTGCTCCGCATTGACGTACTTGCGTATGCGCGTGAGCATACCGTGAAGGAGCGTGCTTAAAATCATCAATAATTACCGCGTGACTCGATCTATCAGTCAATGTGCAGTGGGCCAAGATACGGCTGGCCCCACTTCAATGTCATTTTTTACGTATAGCCTGACCACCCCTCTTCCGCGCTGAAACCGGAGCCAATTTGGAAGTGGCTTATCGTTCGCCGCTTATCTGCATAAATAAATACAAAGCGTTTTTCGTCGCATCAAATCGTGTGAATAGCAACGTTCGTTCTGTATTTAAATGTGTATGGGTGTATTTATCGGTATTTTTACAGAAAGTAAAAGCTTTTTATCAGTTTGTGATTTGCAATGGTAGGGTCATGGCTCCGTGACTCTTTATGAAGAGCCGCCACTGGTTTCGAACATTGTGTTTGGTCATGTTGTATGTCTACCACAAAATTAACAATAAGTCACTCGATTTTGCCCGACAAAATTACGAAAACGCCAAGTATCGACAATATTTCAATTGTAATGCCACACTTAATGTTACAAACTTCATTTCAAAGCGATAATGCATAAGTGACACGTCAATTCAAGCGGAATAATTGAAAAAAACCTTGAAAATTACAGAATAACACCCTTGGTGCTAAAACAATGAAATAGCGTCAGTGATCATTTTTTTGGCGACACCCATTAAAGTTGCTGATTGAAAGTGTCCTTTGCTATCTTCTTTTCGCTGATTAAGCATTCCTGATTTGGAACCTTCCTATGTTTTATATAAATAAAGTCCGACCCAAGTTGTTTATTGCTGGCATTTATATTATTGCTTTAATGTACATATGTAAGGATGAGGATATAAACTTGATTTATTGGAAACGTGTATATTTTTTTTAAATGAATCTAAAAGAGAATCATATGTTTTATGGTGAGTGCTTGCTGAAAACAAACACGTTGGAAAGTTTAGTCGTTTCGTCCGAGTTCATCTGTATATATACATATTTTCTTATTTAATAGATAATTAAGTATAATTGACGAAATGATAATCACAACGAGATATATTAATATGAAACGATTTATCGTAAAGCATGAAATTTATGTTCAAAATGAAAAAAAGAGACATTTTTTTAACGAACATTTCCAAATACAAATGAATATTGTATTGCTCTGATTTAACAAATACATAATATGCATAATTCATTTTATTAATTTTTATGTAATACCAACATTGTATTACTTCAAACTGTTACATACGACCTCAACATACATAAACAGATTTCCTTTTTGTATATTCTTTATAACTTGAGAAAAATAAATTATTTTTTAATTGCTAATTACTTTAGTGATTTACTATATCTTCTAATAGATTTAGACAAGATAATATACATGTAAGAAAACGGCTATAATAAAATAAAGAGGACAATATATATGTAGGTATTAAACAAATCAAAATAGCGCAAAATTTATTTAAAAAAGAAGCTCAGAGAAAACTGCTACAATTTCGCCTTCCCATTTAATAGAAACTTCGTTAAAATCGGAACGAATAGCTCGGGATCGGTGTGGTGAGAATTTCACCTGATGGCCTAGAATTTCATGCGATTCTAAATTCGGAATTTTGAAGTAATAATCGCTTAAATCTTTCAGTAACGCAACAGTATCTGTCGGATAAATCAATATCGCTGGACACCTGACGGGATATTTTCGATACATTTCAACCACGTAATCTTTGGTATCAGTATTCGGATGGATCATCGTTCTTAACCTCCTATCGTGAGTGAATTGATACTTGTCTTCTGCGACACGTCTAATCATTCTCTTGGCCATCTGTTCGGCCGTTTCCACAGTTAAGCGTCCACCGAATCTACTATCCATCACTCGTTTCACCGCTTCCTCATAAGAGACGGTGCGTGTTGGTTTTTGGGATGAAATATTCTTAATCTGCTTGTCAGCGTCGATCAGTAATTGTAGGGGATTATTCGAACGGCTCGGCGAGAAAACAGTCGCGTCCATCACGATGAGCTTGGAGACCTTTTGCGGATACATTTGCGCGTACAGCATCGCTACCTTTCCGCCAACACTATGCGATAGCAAGACGTACGTTTCCCTTTTGAAATGATCCGTCACATACCTGAGAGCGAACACGAAATCCACAAAATGTACAGGCAGGCTTGATGGGAAATGGCTCGAAAATCCGTGCCCAGGTAAGTCGATGCATACGTAGTAGAAGTTTGATGGCAGTAAAGGTATTAAAGTATCGAAACTTCCAGCGTTATCAAGTAAACCATGAATCGCTATAACTATTTCATTCTGTGGATTACCCCATGCCTTTGCTGAAACAGGTAATTGTCAAAAAATAAATAATTGATACCCAACACGTTTAGCGTTTAGCTTATCCATACAAGATTAATACAAAATCTATCTCTAATATCAAAATAATTTTATTGTTTCAAGACTACTGTATTTTTCTTTGGTATGCATATAGACACAGGTAAAAAAGCAAGGAACTTATTATAAGATTTCCACACGTTCAAATTCTCTACATAAACGGTTTGAAACAGCCGATGTATTCTCTGCGATATTTGAATTGCTTCGTAATAATAAATTCATAATCAACACTGACAAAACATTATTGATCTTGTACCGCAATAATAAAATATATACGGTTGTACCACGAACTTGAATAAGCACCTAATTTGTCTAAATTACTTTCAGTATTCAGCAGGATGTTTTTTATTTTTGAACGTTGATATTATTTTGTTCTCACCCCTTTAGAAGTTTATATATAATACAAGAATAACATTGAGCCCTAGCACGTAAAATAATTCAGGTTTCTAGGATACGATGGGTAATTGAATCCTTTAAACCCTTTAAATTGGCTAGTTTGGACGGCATTTTTCCGGCACTGTTGCAACAGGGCCTAGAGGCACTATCCTCAGTTTTATGTACCCTCCTGAGGGCAATCTTGGCGATGGACTACACGCCAAACAGCTGGAGAGAAGCCAGGACCGCCTCTTCATGAGAACCAATTTGCTTATCAAACTGATAATTCCTGCGAACAGGCCATTCATGACCTGGCAGTTCGAGTAGAAATTGCCTTCGGCAATAAAGAAATCGCATTTGCGACTCTCCTGGTCATTGAAGGCGTCTTTGACAAGGCGTCGTTTCTCTCAATGGAAAGGGCACTGCGAAAACTTGGAGTCGGGCCAACGATTACGAGCCGGATCGACAACATGATAAGAAACAGAAAGGTTCACGTGTCGCAGAACCACTGCACGATCAGGGCAGCTGTGGCGGCGTACTGGCGCCTTGTGATGGACGACCTGCTTTCCAAACTTTGGAGGGCGGGCTTCCATGAGCAGGGCTATGCCGATAACATCACCATTCTTGTTTGCAGGAAGTTTGAGGGTGTGGTATCCCAAAGGATGTAGGTCGCGCTCAGGCTTCTAGAGAGGTGGTGCATAAGAGAGGGTCTTACTGTCAACTCTGTAGGAGGAAGCGTCCTGAACTCCAGCGTCCCACTATATTCGGCTCTAAAATACTCGTATCAACCGAGATTAAATATTTGGGTATTGTCTTGGACGCCAAACTGCTGTACAAATCACACCTAGAACACGTGGCAAACAAAGCCATAAGGAACTTCTGGACCTGTAGAGGTATGTTCGGTAAAACTTGGAGGCTAAAGCCTGCAATGGTACATATAACTTACGCCTCGCTAATCTAGTGGCATAAAGCAAATCTAGGCTAGGCTATAAGTGCGTTTAGTAAAATGCAAAGGATTGCCTGTGCGGGCATCACGGGAGTCATGTCCTCAACGCCGACGGCTGCTATGGAGACCATTATTGGGCTTCCGCCGCTGCAGATGATGTTGTGGTCTAAAGCAACACTAGGAGCTTACAGACCAAAATGTATTGGATGCAAGGGCTTCTCCGGCAAAGTCGGAGACTACACCAGCATCTTAAACTACACCGAACAGACACTACCACTGTTCGTAAGATCTCGCCCGTCTTCAGGTTCTCTGGGGGATTCAGTGTAGATATCTCCAGCAAGGAAACTGCAATAGCGTACATCCGCAAACCAAATCGGAAGCTACACCCGCCCATGGATAATAAAAAAAAACCCTCTCCGTGCCAACGGCAAGCCAAAGTTTTGCAAAATCAATTATGTTTTCATTACATTTACATATATTATTTTCAAATTATATATACTCTTGGCCAATGATTGCGGACAAGAATTTACGTAAGAGATAATGGGTCTAGAAGGGTAGTCCTTATGCATTTTGACCAAGCTAAAAAAAATTAGACAGTGTACCATGATAGGTTTTCAGTTGTTTGCAAACAACATTGTCAATATAATCCTCATCCTTTAGTGTTTCAACAAAGTAGGATTTCTCTCAATTCTAGCATATGTTGCCCGACCCTGCAACAGGAGTCCATTAAATCTTTCTATAGATATACGTAACTCTATTCATCGCTACTGTGACGCTAACCTTGCCGGCCTTAAGGACCAAGAAATTGTTGAATTGTTTAAGGGGCAGTTTGACTTCCTTTCTTGGTTATGAAGCTAAGTGTCGGTACTTTATAAGTACGATTTTTCATGAAATTTGTTATACAACATCTCTAGCACTAATTCAACGGATACATTGCAAAGAGAAAATTCATAGGGTGTTTGATGTCTCTATTCTCGAAGTGATTTATTTTGCTTTAAGGCACAAATCAGCATTACTGATATGAACATCAATGTTTAGCATTAGCTGATTATCTGTATTAACAAGAGCGAGAAAGGAGTTACAGAAATAGTAAAAAAAAAAGATAAGAGGTTTTAGATTTAAAATAATAAATAAAACAAATGGTGATGAAATCAAGCACAAGAAGGATTCCAGCTCCAGTAACTGCATGTGAAGGCAGCGTCAATACTTTTGAAGACGTCGAAAATTTTGCATATTTAGGCTTAATCCGCGAAAATCGACAGGAAAAAATATGTCTCAAAGAACGCAAAAATAAAGTGTCATATCTTATGGATAAAAATAACCATTTCTTATTATTTATTTTGATAACTAATATATACTAGATATCATCTTAAAAAACAAAACAAATAGAGTGGACTAAAAAAAGTAGTCAAGAAAAATGCTATAACAAATCTGTTAACTGTAACTATCTATAAGGTACCCATACCAAATTTAAGCAAATACTTCTCAGACGACAATTTAGACTATTCCGGGCTCTAGCAATATATAAAAAAATAGAGCTAGAAGACAATATGTAAGATTACCTGCAATATGACCCCACAGCACGGGTATCTCCACCTCCATACTTGTCGACATGCGACCCTAGTTTAAAAATCACACTCTTCTGTACGCAATGAGAGCCTGAATCTGAACTCGTCACATCTTATCTAATGTATGGGAAACAATGACTAGAGAAAAACCGCGCTAAAGGTTTATTTATAGATCCTCCGCCGATTAACGACGAAAGATTACGCACTTCCAGGGTTAATTAAACGACGTTTGATTTGACACTGGATATCATATTTATGCTTTAAAAAAAATTAACGGTTGGAAATACTGAAGATATTAGTAGGCCCCATGATACAAGCAAGACTGCTTTGGGAATGTATTCAAGAACTGAATAGGTTGATAAATTGCAATAAAATCACTTTGCTGTAGGTGTCCGAATATTCAACAATCGAAGAAAACGAAAAAACCGATGAGTTAACACGAAAGGTCTGTTCATATATAGGCCCAGAAACTGCTCTAGGAGGAGGAAAAAACACAGCACGAGAGCAGGTAAAAAGTTGGATAAAGAACACTGGAATAATACAACTAGGCAAACTCATAGTAAGGCGATTAAAAAAGAAGGCTGACGAACTACTGCAGCTCCGTAGGAATCACCTTTGCATCGAACAGGTTTCCTAACAAGACACTGTACATTGAAAGGCCACTGGAGGTACCAACTGCATGGGGTGTAGTGAGAGGACAGAGAATGCATTCACGCAGAATATGGTCTGCGTGAATGTGAGGCTCTGGGCGCAAGAAGACAGGCAATTTTTGGCAAGCCTAAAATGAACAGAGCATTACTTGGAATAACCAACCCGAGACCTGTACGGGTACTAAGATCCTGGAATGGCTGGTTTACTTTAATGGGTAAAAGAAATGGGAGACTAAATACAAAAGGCCAAGAGGCTGCAATGTTTCCGAAGACCTCATGTCAAACGACCGCCATACCAAAAAAAAAGTTATTGTTTTACCAATTTCCCTCCATGAATCTAGACTCGTCTAAGTACCACAACCTACAGACGTATTATACTGTATCCAGATTTTTATACAACCTATTCCAAAATCGTGGGTCCCTTTATTAATTTGCGAAAGGTCTTCTCCAGTTCGTATATTTTTATTTCTGACCTCTAGTTGAGTTTTCAGCCATTTTATTGTGCTCAATATTGTCATGCTTGGATCATACTTAGATCTGACTGTCATCAGGTACGGCCAGGCAGATCTACATTTTCATCGAGGCTTGATTCCCAAATAAGTTTCATATCTGACCTACTGTATCCGAGGTACTATACCTCTACCAACATCTCCAGTCCACTCCTTTAAGTTTTAATGGCATTAATCCTTCTAACTTCCGTGGGCGAGTAAATGACATGATTCAGTCTTGTCGGGTAGTTCTTTCAATTTCAAAGCTCTATGAACAACGAAAAATGGGAGGCTGTATATGCTAATAATGTTAGTTGTAACGAAGCATTCGAGATCTT
Organism: Protaetia brevitarsis; assembly: GCA_004143645.1. Taxonomy (NCBI): domain Eukaryota; kingdom Metazoa; phylum Arthropoda; class Insecta; order Coleoptera; family Scarabaeidae; genus Protaetia; species Protaetia brevitarsis. The sequence continues at coordinate 2,268,819 of RXPK01000195.1, read as the reverse complement.
TTATCAAATATTTTTTTATTATTTTAACTTACATTTCCCTTTAAAAACTATTTAAGTAATTCACAAATTGACAAAACCTGATATAATGAAGAACTTATAAATCTTAGTGAATATGTATGTACATATGCTACATAACATGTCTAACACTGGTCATGATCCACAAATCTTGGATTTATGGATTTATACCAGAACTGTAAAAAATACGCAAAGTTGGTTGATCAAACAAAAAAAAAACATTTTATGATAATATGAATTCACAAAATAAATCAAAAACGTCCTGGACTATCATAAATAAATTAACTAAAGCTACGAAGGAAAATTGCCAGAGTGTTGTAGTTCTGGATAAATCTGAAAATATGGTAATGGACCCAATTGTGATCTCAGAAATATTAAAAAAACAATTTAATATAAAATCTTCGAATATTCCCAGTGACTTGATTGTACCCACTGCCACAACAATTACAACATATTTCTTTTACCAACAGATTGTTGCGAAATAGAGTGGATAATCAAGGAAGTATCCAAGAAACATTCGGCTGGCTACAATGATATACCCTGCATTTTATTGGATCTTGTCTGCAACAATTTACTGCAGCCGCTAACACATTTAAAAAAAAAACGGTCTTTGAGTGAGGGCGTGTATCCAAGTCGATTAAAATTTAACAAAATCATTCCTGTTTATAAAAAAAGGTGACAAACACGACCCAAAAAATTATAGGCCTATATCTCTACCATCAGCATTTTCGAAACTGTTTGAAAAGATTATCGACAAAAGGTTAATTAATTATTTAATGAAAAATAACTTAATCTCGTCTTCAAAGATCGGTTATATTGGTGGAAAGAATACGTTAGAATGCGTTAAAAAGTGCTTATGAGGGTTTGGATAGGAGGAGTCTGGTTACTGGTGTTTTCTTTGACTTGTCGAAAGCCTTCGATTTGTTACTATTAGAAAAATTAAAATCAATTGGGATCTATGGTGTTGCTTATGACCTATTTCATTCATTTTTAGATAATAGAAAGCAGTAGTAAATAGTAAAGAGAAAGATGGCACATATGTAACCAGGAGTCACCACTAAATTTAGATTGTGGCATTCCTCAGGGTTCAATACTAGGTCCAACTATTTTCATTATATATGCTAACGATTTAGGGCAAACGTTATCTAATTGCACGTTGGCACAATATGACGATGCTAGTTGCATATTGATGTAATCCTCAACGGAAAACGCTTCACGTTTAGTCTCAAAATTAGTGAATGACATGAGTTACTATTGTAGTGATAACGACCTAGTATTGAACGGTGCCAAGACATGCATTTTGATATGCTTGCTAGCAGTCCCTACTAATAGTTTGTATGTGCCTTATAATGGTAGATCTATACCTGAAAGACAATAATAAGGCAGTAAGAAGTAAACATCACATATATGGGTTGCCAACAAATTTCTTAGTAGACCAGAAAAATACAAGCGTTTTCATGCTTGCAATGTAAGTTTGGGGCAAACAGCAATAGTGCCGCACCCGCTATGCCTAATGTAAATTCATTCCCATTATTTTCGTCTTTTTTCTAGTAATAATTGTTATTTCAGAAACATTGCATTACATTAGGAGAGGTATCATCCCAATGGGAGACTTCACTAGAGCCAGTAGGGCTTATTGTAGAGCGGATATTATATTAAAGTTCAGCCAACAAGCTCAGGGCCTTAAGGGAGCTCAGAATCTTATTGGATGAGATTGTTGTCAGGTCTCCTGAGAGAAGGTCAGCCTTCCCAAATATCAAGAAGTATTGAAGTACCTATGCAGCAATCATTGATCGAGTCGAGTACGCCTCATGTATGATAGCATTCTCAACACGAAAATAACCTATTCCGACAACTCGTTGGCCAGACAAAGATGAGCATGAGGCATTAATCTAGCCGCCCTCTTCACAATAATGTGCAAAAGTGGTAAATCCAGAAGTTTCTAATCCCAATGGATCCCCCCGCGATGGAAGGCATAGTTCCCACTTGCAACAGCTTGTTGCATTTTCTGCCACCAAGCTATAAGTCCATAAGTTATGGTTGGACGTACTACACTCACATAAAGCCAGTGGACCCCCAGTGGGAGATAGCTCCCACAAGATTTCCCAGATATTCTTCAACATGAATTCAACAGAATATTATATTTATAAAACAACAATTACTCATTTCTCAAATACACGTACACATATATAATAAAATAAAACAAATAGATTTTATATTAAGAAAAATACTTTAATTTCATTTTCATTTAAATAAGAATAATATTAGATTTAACATCATCACAGCTTATGCCTTCGTTGCAGCAAAAATTTTGTTAATATAGGCGCGAATAGTTCGGGATTTGTGTGATGAGAATGATGATGGCCTTCGACTTCATAGAATTTGAAGCGTGGAATGTAAAGGAAACTACGAGCTCTCTTATGTAATAATTCTTTCGTGTGGGTGGTAATTATAGATATCGCTGGACACTTTATTGGGTATTTCTTGAGGAATTCGTTTACAAACTCCCTAGAAAAACTTGGATGTATCGTGCCCCTTAGTTTTCGATCAAACGTCATAGTATATTCATCGTCACCGATCTTTTTCGTCATTCTTCTCGCTAATTGTTCTGCAGCTTCATACGTTAACTCGCCAAGCAGCCTATTATCCTTCAGTCTGTTCACAACCTCTTCGTAAGTGTAGGAAGGTGTGGATTTGGGATCGAAAGATAAAGTCTTTTCCAATATATCGAAGGAGTTCTGTATAGATTGCACGAAACGATCTGGAGAATTTGTGGATACATATCCTACGTCAAGCAAGGCTATTTTCGAAACGAGTTCCGGATAAATTTGGGCGAATACAACAGATACTCTACCGCCAAAACTATGTGAGATGAAAGTAGTACTTTTCACGTTTAAAGTGTTGCGTTACAATTTTAACGGCGTACAAAAAATGGAGGAAATGTATCGGCAAATTGGACGGAAAATGGCTGGAGAATCCATGGCCGGGTAGATCCACGCAAAGATAATAGAAGTTTGCTGGTAACAAGGGTATTAAGGTGTCGAAAGATCCTGCGTTGTCGAGGAAACCATGAAGCATTATCACAGCTTCGTTGGCGGGGTTTCCCCAAGCTTTAACTGCAACAAATAAATTAAGGAAATCAACGATCACTTGAAAAAAAAAACAAATATAAAAAAGCAATGTTTTTTTACAATGTTTGAAAGTGATTACATTTCATTCATCAAGAGTCATTTCATATATATTTCTAGTAAATCATAGAATAGAACCGTTTAAGACAAACAATTTTGTATTCACAATACTTTTTGATTCGATGCGTAGTTTTCGTAATATATAACACAATATTACGAATCAAGATATAAAGCTTATCCCTGGTATGTCATATGTCACAAGGCTACAGAAACATATGTTTACGTTTCAATGAAATATAAATCAAATATTTCAAACATCATTTAGTGCTGTGTGAAAACTTGGGTTACATTTTTTCTAATAAAGAAGCAGAATATTTATACGGCTGCACGGCTGTTTCACTTTTCTAAAGGATAATCCCACTGAGCCAAATTTACCTGCTAATCATCAATTATAATCTCGGGGAAAAACGGTTACCATTTTTGGCGGGATTTAACATTTAACTTAGATATTGCGATAAATATCTAATATGTATTTAGACGAAACAATATACCCAAAATCTTAAATTCTACTATGGATACTACATATTTTTTTTAATTCACCAATACCTAAGCAATTTAAATACCAAATTAAAAGGCAACTGTTTAAAGCAAAAGTTAAACTAACAGGTAAGACTTAATATTTACACACCTGAAATACGGCCCCAAGATACTGGTATTTCTATTTCGCAGGAGTCCATTGTTTTAAATTAAATCTAAAAAAAGGATATATTTTGTAAATATCTAATCCACACTTTTATTGGTGTACTTGAGCATTTGAAAACATAACTAACATAATATAAGATTAATTCAAACGATTCGGTGCCAACACAAAATACACAAAATATAGGTGCACAATTTAAATTATTATTGAGAATTAAAGTTTATCCTAACCTATAGAATTTTTGTCACATGTACTACAAATTTTGTATGCGATAATACCACCTCAAGTATAAATGTAAATTACTCGGCTCGGTAAGGTGTTAAGGTATAGCAAGTAGAAACAAGTATTTTTTTTATACTTACATCACAGAACAACTCTAAAAATTAATTACAGGGGTAAAGGTTATTTTTAGATCAACAGAATGTATGGCAAAAACGAGTTATGTTTGAACCACTCTAAACTAACTGTTATGTATAATACTGTTTGTTTATAAAAAGCAGTATTAGGTACATAAAAGCTAAATACTGATGATGTATATTTACGTATACTTAAAAATATAGTGGATGCTATATTTTACCTTCTAATATTTACAGTTTTCTTCTAAAGCGGCCATTATTACCAATGCTGCAATTAGATGGCACTAGTACCACACTAGTAAGCGCTTAAATCTCTAATCATGCAGTGACGGCTCGTCAACGGAAGTTAGATTCTCTTAGATTTTAAATAAAATTAATATCATTTGTTATGTATTATAGTAATACAGACGCTCTGATTATTACATAAAATAAGTAATTTTTATAAAAGTTTAAAAGCAGGGCAATACATTTGAACTTCCCCTTGGGATTTTGTGCAGTAGCTCACTAGTGTGTGTTTATTTTCATTTTTACTTTATTTGTATTTTCTTGTTCTGTAGAGTTATTGGGCAAAATTAAGGCTATTTATTATTATTATTATTATAAAGGATTTACAAGTGATATGTGAAACTTTCAGAAAAGGGATGTTTTTCACTTTACCATCGATATGTAATATAATGTGGATTAGCAACATTTAAACATAAGAAATCCAGTAATTCTAATATGTTATGCACATTAACCACGACATTATATCACATAACAATATAAAAATAAATATTTATTACATCGATTCTCATGTAAACACGTAAATTAGCACAAAACATTTTATAAATATTTGGGTTGCTAGTTATACCAAAGTTTAGAAAGTGGATAAGTGTGTTGTTAAAATATCAACACGGTAGAGCATGCATTATGGACGATTTTTGTACAATGTATATTTTGTGGCAAATCAACTAATATTGTGAGATTTATTCGATTACTTTTCCGTATTACCACCACTTTTTTGCCTGTAAACAAGTTCGTACCAGCTAACCAATAAAATATGCATGTGATTTCGGGCGCTCAGAAATGAATAGAACGTCTTTTTTTTTTTAGTTAGAGTTTAAAAAGGGAAATAGAACTACTTTCTTCTCTATACTTGTTAACTTTTTTTTTTAATTATTGTTTTCTGGGTCGTGTCAAACATTTTCGAAGAACCATATAGGCCTATCATTCCCAAGTTTCAAATCGGCTTCATCTTTCTCTCACACAAATAGTTTACATGGTGGTTCAGCAATCTTTATCTGTACAGATTTAAATACAACGCCTTGTTCTCCGATCAATGACATTGCTGCTGAACAAAATTTCGAATGTTGTGGCGTGGAAAGCCGCCTCAATAATGATAGATACATATTAGTATGTGTATACAGAACCCTTACAAATAACTTCAAGGAATTTTGCAGTAAACTTGAAGATCTGCTCGACATAATATGATCGTACAAATTGCCCGCCATAATTGCCATAGACTTCAACATTGATTTTCTAAATGAAGACGACAAATTTAGAGACCTATCAAACATTTTAATTTCATTTGGTGCAGAGTACATATTCCATGAACCGTCTAGATTATTCAAGACTGTCAGTACTTGTTTAGACAATGTACTACTTAATGCTCCAAGCTTCGGTAGGCAATAAATTATAATACAGTGGTCACATTTCCATTTATACGTAGGCCTAAGCTTAAATTAATATTGTCAATTTGGGTGTGAGTCCATGAGTGGTTGTATTATATGTACATTGATTAAAAAAATGTTCTTTCCAATCTATAACTTTTATTATCTATTACGACATGTTTCAGTCAGCAGATATAACCATCCTCAGGCAGTAATAACGTCGGGATTTACTGGTTGGCAAAAATCAAACGCCTATTATGTTTTATGTATTTCATTAAATGTAAGCTTAGTTTTTTACTAAGTGACTTAATAAAACACGTGCCTAACAAAATCTCTGTGTCTTCGTTTCGATTGTTTTTTCTTTTTCTTATACATTTCTTATACATTCATTATCAATTTTAATAATTTCACAAAGTGCTTTCCTTTGCCTTCTCAGTTTCCTGATCTGGGCACCACATAGTTTTTTCTCTTGCAACATTTCGAGCTGTAGTACTCCTGCAACAACATTTTCGGCAATGTCACTGTCTTGTCTGGTACTCACCTCCAAGTTAGTATCATCGGTTTTCGAAGTCCCACTTGAACAGGTTTCCGATGAGCCTTTCTTAAAAAAATAATATTTTTTCTCAGTGTAGGGATAATTGTGCATTTTATTTATGAAGAACCAAATTATTACAAATCATCCCAACCCCGTTATACCTTATACCTAAAAGGTACTACACGAGGCCACCTATTCTAAGTACTATATGGATTCCATGACAATTGAAATATTCCTACTCTAACTAAATAATTTCCCTATGATTGGTAATAACAAAAATATAATACAGTGGCCCCGGAATTATATGCATACTACTTTATGTGAAATGTGATTAGTTTACATAATGGGGAGCTACTGTAAATCGATCAGCTATCAGTTATTATTAAATGCGCCCAACTTTCGTTATCTCTCAGCATTCGCCAAGCACGTTGATTATATATAAAATACTTATATAAAATCAATGGCCAAGGAATAAAGAAAAACCATGGTAAAAACCTTACTCTGGGAAGATCTGGGAAGAAATTTCAGACCTTGTTAGTGATAGCCGGTAAATTATTATTATCCTTCTGAGTGCTGAAGAAGCAGCCTCCACGCTTCCTTAATTCGTCGTACAGGTTCACGTAGCTGCTCCCTCACGTCACACATGCGAAGTTGAAACTGGAAAGAAGTGATGACCTAAAAACAAATAAAACAGCAGTAGTACCTATTCAAATACTTAACAATAACTTAATCCTAATCATTCTAACCAATAGTAATTAAATTAGATATATATTTTAAATATTTATTTACATATCCTAACCATGCTAAAACTATAGTTTAACACTAATTCCGGTCACTAAAGAGCATAAAATATTCATTCATACATACGTACTACCCTACTAACTATCTAAATATCATGCAACATTACTAAAAATTCCCACAACTCCACCGACTCATTATCCCTAATATCTGTTTCACTTCGCGGCCAAGTTAACCCCCTAGCTAATGCCCTAACTCAGGGGACGGCAAACTTTTTTAGGACAGGGCCAAATCGTAACGAAAATTAAGTTCAGCGGGCCAGCTTGTAAACTCTAACGTGTATATTTTTTTATTAAGTGTTCCTCTGTGTTTTATTGAACCGAAAACAATGTATCAAAAAGTTTCTTGTCAAAGAATCTTAAAGTTACAAAACTTTTTTTTTTTCAAAAAACACCCTGTATATTCTTATATTTTTCTGCAACATTCCCTATAGGCTTCAGTGGTTTTATTTTAAATTATTCCTATTATTTATTATTATTAACTTTTCCAAATGGTCAAATAATTTTTACCTGGTGGATTATAAAGTAACATTACAATAAATTATTATTACATATGGAAAGGAAACATAGAAGAAGAGGGCATGACAATAAACATAGAAAAAGCTAAAATCCTCGGAAACCAGAATGTTGAAACTAAAATTGAAATAAATGATACTAAGATATAGCAAATGAGAAATGTTAAAATATTTAAGAGTAACATTGGAAGAAACAGGGAAAACAAGATGCTGCAATAACGATTGATAAAACAATCAAGTACTACGCAATAAACCAAAATATTATTAATAAAAAAGACAAAAAGACAAACCTTATAAATAGTGTTATGAAGAAAGCCAAGAAAATAAGATTCCACTATTTTAAGGCATTTGGAAACACGTCTCAGTAGTTCAATACCTGCTACTTCTGAAGATTGTCAATGGTGTTGACTCATCAAAAACTAACAAAAACCACTAGACATTTTTTGCCTTCTCCATTAAGAAGCGTATTGTGACATTCTCAATTTATCTGACAGTCGCTTGAGCTGAGAGATCAACAGAAAAACAAACCCTCTTCTTTGGGCACACTTCTTCAGCTTTATCGCAAATCTATTCATGAATATTTTCAAATTTAATTCTAAATAAAGTTAGAATATTATTTTCGAAGTACACCGAAAGCGTTCATAGTAAATGAATTAACCGGACTTATTAAACGCGATATCAGTTGGACTATCAGTTCGGTGAATAGTAGATGTAGATACCTACCGGTACAATAATTTTCGTAAACAAATTTATTGTGTGAGAAAAACTTATCGGCAATAGCTGAAATTAACCGCTGGTACTTACAACTTGCGCGGGCCGGATTGAAATACGCAGGAGGCCCGAATTGGCCCGCGGGCCGTAGTTGGCGGCCCCTGCCCTAACTCAATCAGTGATCTGGACATTCAAAAATTAAGATGGTGCCCCGCTGATCTACCACCCATTTCAAATGCGAATCATTAACCTGCCAATTTTACTAAATATGATTACAATTACTGTGACCTGTTATCAATTCTACCGCCTGATATGATAAATAAACGTGTAACACTACCGATAAATTTCCTAGTCCACCTCCCATTTAAAGTAATATCCCACCTAGTCTGCCAATCATTATCAAGTTTATCCCTAAACTTTTTTTTAACTACTCTAGGCGAAATTAACGCAAATCTAATATTCGCGCTATCTCCCCTAGACACCGCCTCTTTCGCTAATTAATCCGCCCTCTCATTACCGATTGTACCTACGTGAGCGCTAGTCCAAAAAAGTTTTATATCCTCCTCACACACCATATTCCAAGTATTTAATAACAAATCAGTCGGATTTTTTAAATTCCCTAACGTCTCTAATAGAGATAAGCTATCTGTTATAATTCTCACGTTCCGTATAAATTCCCATTCGCGCCTAATATAAACTACTGCCTGATTTATTGAAACTAATTCTGCCTGAAAAATATTGCAATGATCCCCTAATTTAAACTTTTGATTATGTATTTCAATACCCCTATTACAAACAACAAAAGCCGCCCAGGTACTATCCTCAGCCTTCGACCCATCCGTAAAAAATTCTAAACCCCCTCCATAGGTGCCTATAAATTTATTATAAGTAATACTTTTTAATTCCGCGGGATGAATTCGGCCCCTTATATCTATTCGCCTTTCTAAATCACCCGGTTCTAATTTAATTACCGTTGCCGTAATTAAACACTCAAACCCTATTTTATTCGAGTCCCCATGAAATTTGAGTTCCCTCAAGTGTACTGGTAAAATACCCGAAATAACGCACGCCGCGTCTGCCGAAATAGATGGATACGCGTTCGCGGCCCTAACCGCTAACAATCTTTGCGGCCCGATTAATTTTTTTGTTTCTTTAATTTTAACAACATAACCGCTTCTATAGCGCCCTATAGAACCGTCGCCTTACGGTTTAAACCCCACGTGACCCTAGCCGATGCTCTAATTTTATTTCCTCACCTTTCATTTCAATTTAAATGTAGGTTTTTTTTGCCTCAGTTTACCAATAAATACCGCCTCCGATTTTTCCACATTAAAGTTTAATTTATTATTTAAACTCCAATTTAAAATATTTGCTAAGGCCTGATTAGCCCTATTTTTAGAGCAATTGTACGGGAAAGCACATAGAAAAGTAAGATTTCCTTCACTTAGCAGTTCGTTACTGGTTTTATGAGTGCAATTTCCACTAAATCTATTATTATTACTTATAGCAAGTTACATGAAAGATGGACGATGAAAGGTATTTATCAACAATATCGTGCCAACTGCTGATATAATAGAAACGTAGAAATCCAGTCGTTCATCCCACAACTCTTTTATTCCAAACACGTTACAGTAATCTAGTCAAAATAAATAACACGTATTAACTGTATTTTGTACAACTCGTGTCTAACGAACGTTTATTACATTTGTATACACGAATGGAACATTACCGTTCTATAATTAGCGCCAAAATATTGAAACTGAACGTGAAATATTATAACGCGCGAATTACGTTCGCAACGGTGGCGTTTACAATGTACACATAACGTTTCAGTAAGAGTTTTGTTTGCCTAGTCGAATATGTACTCTGCGGAATAAACGCAGACTGTCAGATAAAACGAATAAACTATGCTTGTGCACGGTCGTTACCGTTAATAAGCCGCACACAATACCTTTCCGTACATGCATATCATATGTATGTGTGCGTATACAGCAGATGCAGCTTCCGATATCCATTCAATTCAGCATCGCAATCCGTTCTGTGTGATCCCGTTCGCCTGCGATCGAATGGAGAAGGTACGCACTGAAAACGGCCCTAGGTAGGGCGCCTGCGTTGTTTTCCCGTTATGGATTTTCCAATCGGAAAGGCAGTGGATGCTGCCAGAACGTGGTTAGACACCCCAGTCATGCCGCTATTCACGCCTACACACCACCGGTGAGTTATTTTCATTTGCTGTAGGTAGTTTTTCCTCACATTATCATTCAGAGAATAATAGCTGATAATGTTTGGCTGAAATCGTTACCTTTTTACATCTACTCTGCTTATATTTACGTATGCGCATCAGCAAATTTTGATATCGCTTCCATATAATACCTAAAAATTAAGATTAAAAATTAACCCTCTCAAAAAATTACATTTTTGACGTTGTTAACACTTGTTTCATCAGAAATTAATGCGAGTTTCTGTTATAAAAATATGTCAAACTTAAATTTTTTCATAAATACAATGTTCACATTAACGAAAATTCAAAATTGCCTCTTGGAAATAACTTAAATCGTGTTTATATTGTAGTTTGCACTTTTCCATTATCTTGAAAAAAAATATCTTAATTTACTCGATTTGTCTTGCGCAATGTATATTACATTTCATGATTTACTTCGCATCTCAAGGAATTAATCGGTTTTATGGTTGATATAATTGGGCTATTGAAAACCCGTCCATTCTCCATATATTTATTGTTGTAAGTTTAAATTAAATTCATTCAACAAAATCACTTTATTCGACTATTTATTACTACTTAAGATATAGTAGAAATTTAAATAGATTTAATATTACATATCTATCGTTATTGACCATCACTATGCAGATTTCTCCTAATAAATAAATAATTATATATATATATATAATATAAATAGAGAAAATTAAACCACAATCAGAAGACTACTTACAATGTAGGATTGACATATACTGTTAGAAGACCGACATTAATATTTCAATTGCTCATGAAATTTTGCGAAATATGTTTTAAAAATTTTGACTGGTATACTAGGCAGTAGCTCAGACTACGTAAACCGCGTTTAGATATCATTTTTAATTTTAAAACGCATGACTCTACGAAAGACATCATTTTTTTTTTCTAGCAAATTTCTATTTATTTTAGATAAATTACGCCCAGTTTACGGCGAAGTGATTATTTGTTTCACATAACCGGTCGTAACTAATTTAAAAAGAAATTTCTACGAAAGAAGCGTCTTGGATTGTATGTGTACTGTGCGCTTCTTTTATAATGTCTCCCCGTTACGACAATGTATCTACACTTTCTACCACACGCTCTGAGCCGTGCACTTCGGCTATTTTTGGATTCGCAGGTGGCAATATGAATATTGTATTATATATTTACTTGCGGTTTAATTTACAATTCATAGATAATATGCCCAATAAAATGACATGGTGTGCTTTATTACATATAATATATTAATAATAGTAAGCCCCTAATTGCTGTTCAGAAATCGTTTGTCTCATAATGAGCAACTAACTGCTGTTAGAAGTATTTGTTGATATAAATAGGCAGATATTAGAACAGTCGTGTCATTATCGCTTTATTATCTGTTGAATTTTTGATCTCAGTACCAGTTTTTTTTCTCTATTTCATGATTTTTGTATTTTATATTTATGTAAGCCCAATCTTAAATGAACAACAGACCTACATAATTATAATTATCTTATACTTATAATTATTAATAAATTATTGTAGGAAAAAATATATTTTGCTTTTTTAAAAATTTGTTCACAGATTACTAACCTTCCCTTATCTATTCTTATTATTATTCACTTTATAGTTGTTTTTCTTTTATCCCTTTTTCAGTTCTGAAGATTAACCTGTTAAATATTGTAATAGTTTTAATACGATGGTATTAATTATTAACATAATTACAATTTAAGCAGCTGAACACTTTTATTTATCCTTGTATATTAAGTTATATTGATTTGTATTGGTCGTAGTTTTGTAAAAACGATTCACAAAGATTATCCCCTAGACCCGTATCGATATAATAACATCCGTTAATTCCCGCCGCGATTTAGCAGATGTAGATATATAATATAATAATAGTATTAGCAACATATATACAATACAAACGAGAAATAAATGTATACATGAAAAGCAGATATGAACGAACATTATCAAGACAAATACAAATTTTAAAGGTATATAAACATCTACGGTTTAGTGAACTTGCGATAACAGCCAACAGATTAATATATGCAAATATTTCATTGGTAAAAATCCTTTGTCCTTTAAAAATGTTAAAAAAATATAATTGCATCCTGCTCAACAATTATATATTAGCCCTGTATACTCCTTTTCTACCTGCGAATCCAAGCTGAGCCGTAATATTTGACCTTGCTATGCGGAAAATAATATTGATATTTGATCGTTGCAAGGGAGAGGCATTAGATCTGGAAGGCACTGTACCTATAATAGGTATCATTTTTCTCCGTTCTATGGAACTAAAATCCTGATTTTTAGATGCACTAAAGTAACAAGTAGATAAACAATTAATTATTGAACAATTGTGTAATTTCTTACACAATTCTTCAATAAAGGCGACCGATTTCGTCCGATTTTATCGAATCTTTACAAACTTTATCAACAAATAGAATGTGGTAATATTAATGTAAAAGTTTCTGTTTTTTTTTTAATTCAGAATACTTACAATCAGCTCAGAATTGTCACAAAATTAAAATGCGAAATTGAATTGTACAATTGGTAAAAATATTTGCATAAACGGAATAAATTATTTATAAAATAAATGAGTTGTATTATTTAAGGACGCAGCGACTAAAATGACTCTTCTGGATAGTTCATTTGAGAAGTAGACTTTAAATCTTCAGATTTCCAGAATCATCTTAGTCGCTGCGTCCTTACATAATACAACTCGTTTATTTTATAAATAATTTATTCCGTTGTTAAAGTGTGCTTGTTGATAACAATATTGATACAAGGTATAAGTTTTAAACAAATATTTTTTTCTAATTGTACATCTCAATTTCACATTTTTTGACTACTTTACCTGCTTAGTAATTGTAAGCATTTTGAATTTTTAAAAAAAAACTTTTACTTTAATATTACCATATTTTATTTATTGATAAATTTTGTAAAGATTAATGAATTATCTTTTAAAATATTCATTCAATTTAATATTATATTCTCATCATTCATCATCTCTTCAGCTGCCAAGGATGTCCATATAATCGGACAAAACCGGTCGCCTTTTTTAAAGAATTTTATGAAAAAGTGGACCTGTTTTTCAATTATTTACCTTCCTAATTATTCACTTACAGCAGAGTCAAAAATGTATTATACTAAAGTAACACATCGCTTTATGTCTCTGCTCAAGGTCTGCAACAATCTAATTGATTCGTTAATATTCGTTTGCTTGTAGCTGGCTTGATTCGATTCGAAACACTATGTATGACATTCTTGAGTTGTCACGTCAATGAACTGAGTTGAATTGATTAACTCACAACGAATGTCTATGTAAGCCAATGATTTAATTCACTTTGCTCCTGCATTAGCCGAATGCGGGGTGTCGACTAGTGCGAGGAGCCGCGAGTTCGAATCTCGCTCTGGTCAGTTGATGATGATTAGAATGGAGATTGGCTGTGGATGGTGTCTGACAAGCAATAAATTGCTTATAGGCTCCCCTCTTAAAAAAAACTATGTACTTGCACATATTTATACAGACAAATGCAATAAATTAAACAATAGATTTCTTCGTTAATATTATTACCATATTTACTCGCTGATTAATTCTGTTTTGAAAGTGATAGTAATAGATAGGGTGAGTTTTTTTTTTCATTATTTGTATGGGAATCTCGAAAACCATAAGAGATACCTTAAATGGAGAAAAATTTGCATCTTCATAAACCTAAATCCAGATACGCTTTTGTTCAATGAAGAAAAAGCATGGTTTACTAGATATTACTTATTTCTGGTTTTCACAAAGCTTCCAATTTTTTTTTTTTAAATTAATGTATAGGTATATTCTCGAAGGTGTCTCAGGAAGGTTAAAGGTGATCAAAATATAATAAAAAATAGCGGTCGGCGGCTTGTTGACCATATTTTTGTTACAAATAATATAACATACGATCATATCAAGTTTCTCTAAATTTGTATAGGTACACCATATCTAAACTAACTTTCTAAACTAACTAAATTGCTGCTACAATCAACTATAATCATCTTAATGAAGGAACTGTTCAATGATAAAGTAAAAATAATGCTCCAAACATTTATATCGCGTTTTCCATGGAAAGACATGATTTTTGTTAAACATTACGATGACGACATATGTACTTCTCATTTTGGGTTCACTATACTGTGCTGTTATTTATTAAAATAAGTGCCACGACCCTTACATCTTTGCAAGAAGAAAAGATGTACTATTAGAATAGGCCATAGCCAACTATGATTTCCATTAAAAAAATAGACTTTGCTTCCTAACTCGAAAATGCTAAGCAAAATTATTAAAAATTTAAGAGGATGTCGTTGTTTAACATTAAATTCCCTAAAAACAATACTCATTTTTTTTCTATCGTTGCAAATAAAAGAGTTACAGCACTGAAAAGGATTTGGTGAATTTCTATTTCTTGCAAATATCTAATAAAGCATGCATTTCCTTAAAGGGGCAAAAGCATATCTAGGTTAGACGCAAATTTTGCTCCATTTAGCCCCATACAAATAATGAAACAAGAACTCACACTCATATGTACATAAAATGAATCGTTTTCTATCAATTGATTTCTTAATAATTTCTTAAAAATAAATGTAGTTTGTGTGTGTAAAGTGTTAAAGTGTGTTTATTGGTTTCAATAATTACAAATTACTACGTAAATCTACGTAAATTAAAGGACGTCGAAATTGTCGGCGGATATAATTATTACTATCGACGACGCACTATCTAAAATTGTTTTTACAACAAATTTGTATCCTAATATTATCCGCCACTTTTTAATGAATGAAATGAATGTGATTTTTATAAGTTTAAGGGTTTGCTTATTAGCTTCAATAACAGCAATACGTTAATCTTGTGAGATGTAAAAGATCTCAGTGAATATAATAATTGCCTCACTCTCATTTATAATATAATAACATGCAGGTAATATTTGAGTCTCACATTTTTTTCTTGTTACGCCTCGTATATTCTTGTTCTTAGTTGAAAGAAAAACAACATACTTGTTTATATACATTGATGATTCGCTAAATATGAATCAATTCAAATCAAATCGTTCTAGAAATGAGTGCGAATAAGCTTGGTGCCTAATTCGTAAATGTTTTAATGCTTTAATGCTTGTTGTAGTTTACTCGGCCAAACAAGCCGATAGTGCAAGCCTTTGGTCACTACTCATGTGCATACTGCGTATAAAAATGTGGGTAGTAGTAGTGAAATTAAATGCTGAATATCTGAAAATGAATGGCATCATTAACATTGAGTAAATGATGACGAAAAGTGGATCGCAATTAATTTGAATTAGAAAAAAAGAACACACTATTTCTCGTTTTCTGTTTATTATAGACTTCTTCTAGACTACTGAGTAAAATTATATAGCTATTGATGAACAACCATTTAAAACTTTATATTGGAATGTTGTTCAAGGAGAAACAAAATTACTTATGCTAAACAGCATTCATAAACTAATAAAATCGCATTAGTTTCAATTTAAATCAATCGGGATAGAATCCTTTGAAAATTTCAATTTAGCCATTAACTTCAAAGAATTGATGACGAGTTTCTATACGCAAAAGTTCCACTGTATATTAATTATTGTCTTGATAGGTACCTAAATGTTTCTACTTATGTTCGTTAAATATATATTTCTGGGTAACTTTTTGCCATCATTAATTTAAACATTTTATAATTTTTTTTTTATTAAATAATGGCTTTTGCGATTTTGATTGCATTAGAGGAATTAATAATATGTATGCACGTATGATGTATGGTGTATGATCACGTATTTGTTTCTGATAAACAATGCGAAATAGAAAAGCAAATACAAAGGTTTTTAATATAATTAGTGCAAGAAAAAACAACAAATTGTTTGCCTAACATTTGATGTGCACACAACTGCTATGTGGGATATTACGCTTTCTCAAATTGCAGTGTGTAATGGAATGTAAATCCGATCAATTACTATGAAAATAGCAAGGTGTAGATCTGATGCTGGAAGAAGCCATACAGAATTACAAAAAGGAATATCTATAAATAAGACAATAAATATTTTGATTTGAATTGTTTAATTAGGGTTAGAAAATAACCAGCAATGATTCACACAATAAGAATATTTTAAAAGCATGCTATGCTCAACTACTAGCACAATGGTTAAAATGTAACTTTAATGAAAGTTTTCTCATTCGTTTCTAACCACTTCGCCTCAACTCTAGAGTAAAACACTTCTAACAATTGTAACGTAAGAACCCTCAGAATACATTTCATTTCCAGTCCTTGCATATATGCCCTTGCGCAAAGAAGTGTAGGTATGTGCACGAATATATATTGTACTACAAAAAATAATCTAGGGAAATTCACAACATTACAATACATAAAATCCATGCGGTGTTATATTGACGCTTATACAATAAAATATATATTATGTTCATTATTATATTTAACCTTGCAATAACATATTTCAATGCAATTTTTTTATTCCAATATCTATGTATGGGAATTATTATTTCAGATATACTCTATATTTATTTTTCAACATTCCAGTTGAAAGCCCCTCTCACCAGATTCTTCTGTCCATGTTCCTTTTGTTCAGTTTATTCGCACCGCCGAACATATTTCATATCCAGCTATATTGTAAAATAAAACTGGAATATTATGTAAAAATGATGACAAGTTTGTGCTTTGAGAATTGGTAATCCTCAAAACAAAATATGTTGTTAGGATTCAATTTGAACTTAGTGTATTTATCCGCCGAATTTCAGAAACCAATCGGTATGAACGCGCGTAGAAATCTAGTTCCGCATATCCGACTTATCCAATCAGCGTTAGGATATTTGTTTTCCGGAGCAGAAGCGTCTTTCCGTTCTCATCGATTTTTAGACAACCTTAGTCGCGTGTAGACGTACAGTTACTTAGGTTCTATTCGAGTCACAGAATTTGTTGTGTTGTGTAAAGTTTTGGATTGAGAATTTTACCTTTTGTGTTCAAAAATGGATGAAATCACTTCATCGCTCCTTGTGAGGATTCAGAAGAGCTGAATCGTACTATAACATAGATAACGTAATGGACAACATTGTTCTTTTTCATTCTGGTGTTCGCTGAATTTTCGCTTTTTCGTTAGCATTCGTCTGATTACTGTCTTTGCGTGTTATTTATTTAGGTTTGTGCCACCCACTGTTAGTAGCCACCGTTGTTCATAACCACCCATTAGAATTAGCCATCCACTACGAGCGACCGTCATCAGTTAATCCTAAGAACAACTGAGGACATTAGCGATCGCTTAGAATAGAAGTTTAACCTACAAGAGCTTAACCCTTTTACTACATGGCGTGGGAAAATAATCCTCACAATACAACTAGACCCCAGTATATTTTGGACATCGCCGTAACCAACAGCCTTGAACGCAGGTATCCTCGACAAATTCCTTGCTCCTGCCAACTCTTCGAATAAAGCACTATCTTTCATTTTATACACTGCGGGGCCTATTTTTAGTAAAAATTAGATTAATCGTAACCTGAGGTAATGTAAAGCCGAACCTATATTTTGAGTCAAAATATCTTCAAAATTTCTTGTTTTATTTATTCTAAGAGTGTTTTGTAATTATATTAAATATCTTTCATTACTTGCTTTAATATTCCTTTATTTTGCACTTACATATAGTCGTAATAATAATCGTAATAAACTTACTTTATTTCACATGAAATTTGTGTACATTTATTCTCGTGTATAAACTTATTTGTACATTAAAAGGAATTTGTTGCGGCCAATCTACATCTGGGCTTGCATTTTTTTTTTTAATAACATTTTCTACAAAACACATTTTGCGATTGCCTTCATGTATACTGTTTTATTAATCTATTGTTCAGGCATAGAAGCGTATAAATTATTTGCTTAATTTTACAAAACTTTGTCGATATTTATTACCCATTGAATTCTTATTTCCTGTATTAACGATATACCCTCGTTCCACCTTACACAGGGTCTGCGCATTATTAAAATTTTATAGTATACAGGGTCAATCCAAATTAGTCTACTTTAATAATAAATCGAAGTTTCTTGTATTTTATTATTACATGTTATCGGAATTTTAAATTGACAAACATTGACCAACTTTGCGGTAACTTTTCTCTTTTATCTGCGAACTTAGAGTCAACAGGCTCTTGGCACTTTCCTCTTAAATTTTGTATGCTTCGGACTTTATCCGAACCTTGGCGCCCATTTACTGAAGTAACAACACCTTAAGATAGCCCACTCCCATCTCCATTGAGCTACGGCCGTCAGCATACTGCTCTTGCTATAGCAAATACTCCATCACCGGGAATTTAGGCCCGCTTGCCGCAGCTGTGAGCGAAGAATTAGCATTTTGCGTCGACAACGGGTAGGTGATTTCCTAGATTACCCGCAAGTCGTGCATTTCGTTTCAGTTGCGTTTAGGTTTGGCATTCACGATTTTCGGTAATTTTAGCTTTCAGTTCGCGGCGGTGGCAATGTTTATCACAAAAAAAGAAACACACCATACTTCATCTAGGTAACACAGGGTCCACAACGTTATAAATTTTAGAATTACGGTTAGTACTCTAATTTTAGAGTTTTTTATTTGCTGTTTTCTGTTTCAGGAAAACCCTTTCCATTTCCGAACTGGTTCCCCATATCAGTATTCCATAGGTTGCAACGCTAGCGAAGTTGGCGAAGTACGCAGCTCGTAGCACGTCGTAGTCACAGACTGGGTATAATTGTCTGAGTGATATACATGCTCAGACAATTATACCCAGTCTGTGACTACGACGTGCTACGAGCTACGTACTTCGCCAACGTCACCAGCGTTGCAACCTTGGGAATACTGATATGGGGAGCCAGTTCGGAAATGGAAAGGGTTTTCCTGAAACAGAAAACAACAATTCGGGCCTTGTATGGTACCTGGGATCAGACACACAGCTGTAAAGATCTCTTTAAACATAGTGCCATACTTACGATTCCTTGTGTGTACATACTTTCTTGTATCAAATATGTCCTGGCAAATCGCAATAAGTATGCAGACCACCAGCATCATCTTCATGACACCAGGAGAAAGAACAAATTAATGCTGCCATACCACAGGATGCGTAAGAGTGAAACAAGCACAAACTGCAGCTGCATAAAACTGTATAATAAGATCCCGTCCAGTGTCACATTACACCACATTCAGTAGCAGAATTTTCAAACTGTGATTTACATTTACATTAAACTCTTAAAATTATTTATTTATTATCAAATTTTAACGTTTGTGTTTGTCTTTCAATATTTGGAACAATTGACATGTACGCTATACACGAGATATTTTACTTTTACTTTTACTTATGTGTATTCATATATATATCCTGACGTTGTACTTACTAACTGTAATTACATACATTATATATACAATATACAATTTACAATAGAGACTTTTGACAGAATTTTGTTATATTTTATTATCACATGTTATCGGAATTTTGAATTAACAAACATTGGCCAACTTTGCGGTAACTTTTCCCTTTTATCTACGAACTTAGAGTCAATAGGCTCTTGGCACATTCGTATTAAATTTTGTATGCTTCGGACTTTATTCGAACCTTGGCGCCCATTTACCGAAGTACCAACACCTTAAGATAGCCCACTCGCATCTCCATTGAGCTACGCCGTCAGCATACTACTCTTGCTATAGCAGATACCCCGTCACCGGGAATTCAGTCCCGCTTGCCGCGATTTTGCGATTTGCGATTTTCGGTAATTTTAGCTTTCAGTTCGCGGCGGTGACAATGTTTATCACAAAAAAGAAACATACCATACTTCATCTAAGTAACACAGGGTGCACAACGTTATAAAATTTAGAATTACGCTTACTACTCGCAATTTTAGAGACTTCGCGGTTTTAATGAAAATAACTATTCAGCAGGATAGAGGAAAAAACATTATTATAATGAATACCTTAAATACCCTGGTAAATAAAATTATATTATATTCCGTTTTCTGTATAGATTATCTAAAACAATATAATGATGGTAGTTTAACATTTTTGTTGGTTTAAATATAGGGGAAGGATTTTACTGTTTGGAAACTGGTTTAAATAATATTTGCACTTTCATTATCTCTTTTTCTCTTCATCCATCTTCCGAATGTGCATTAAATATTCATTTCTATTCACGCATTGTCAGCTCGTTCTCCTCTCCTTGCTTTAACGCGTTAAGTTTGATATTGGATGTGAAAAGATTTCCCATTTTGATGCGATGTCGTCATAAAAGCTCAGCCTACGTTCCAATAAAACGTGTTTACCGCGTTTTGATCGGCCATAAATGAGCTCTACTGCAAATCAAAACTTATAATACTTATAAATGTGTTTATTTTTGTTAATGGTTTTTATAATATTAAATAATTTATTGGAGATAAAATATTTTTATTAATTCAAATGATGACTGGAAAAGAATGTGTACATTGTGACGTCTTTGAAGTTTAGATAATCACACCGGCGCACAGTGATCCAGATTGCGTTCATAGCGCGAAATAATTGCCGTTTATATCTAAATGCAGTCACATTTTACATATCCATAAGTCTTCGGCAGTTGAGATAGTATATGTTACACGTAATAACTATAATAATAATAATTATTGACATTTACTCAGGGACAACATATAACCTTTGATTGTTATTCATATTAAATAAGACAACACTGAAAATAGAAAGATTTGAGAAATAGAAGAACATTTTTGTACTACTTTTGTATTAGTTGGTATTGATGTCGGGTTAGTTTAGCGTTAATAATTAACGATAACTCTTCTCCTTCCATGTATTTCGTGGTGGAGGTAACATCATTCAACACTTATGCAGCCGAACGGTTACTATTTCCCAAATGAGATTCAGTTGCAAAAACTTTATTCTGACGTTGATATCGCATTACACCTTTTTTCGCGTAAACTACATTCATCAAATGCTTTTTGTGGCCTACCAAATAACCCAATTTTTTTTTTGGTAAATGAACTTTTTTGGACTGCACTACCAACAGTAGCACCAGCAAGTTCTACTTCCTGATCTAAACATCTCTTTATTTCTTGCTATAAATCCTTTTACGTTGCGAAAACTTAGTTTCCGACAAAATTCTATCTTTTTCTTATAACATTAGTTAATAATTTATTAGCTTCTTGTTCATTTATAGTTTCTTTCGTAAATACACTGTTATATACGGTTTATGTACTAGCGTAGAACTTTTTAAGTTTTTGTGTTTGTGCTACTCCGAAAACAAAAGAGCTATGTTTAACTGCAATGGATGTTTCATTTAAAAAAAATTATAACGCTTACGGTCGCACTCGGACGCACTTTATTTAGGTATAACACCATACTGAACTATGAACAATTTTTAAAATAAAATATCAACACCTGTAAACGTCTGCAATTTTTTATAAGCTACCCGAACAAACAGGTTTTTGAGCTGTAGTAGCATACGTGCAAGGTATTTCAATAAATTGACGAATAATTATACGTGTTTGCTGTTTGAAAAAAGTATAACCACATTTAATAGAATTCGGGTAAAATACAAATTCAATCTAATTACACTGGGCAACAAATTTTCGAAAAAGTTCATGCTTCCAAGCTGGAAAATAGTCATTTCTTAATGAATTCAATGTGCTGAACACGAAACTGACTAAAAAAAGCTGAATGGCTACGGGTTTTCTGTAAAATGTACGCATATTTCAGAAAAAAGTGTACTTATGTCAATATTATAATACATGGTAAGAAAACATTAGTCTGCTTCTGGCTTTCGACTTCTTTTGGCCTGCCGTTTGTAGTGAACTTGTGGAGCATCTCTACTGATTGTCCAACAATAGTCATGCTAGCATTGACGTAGACCATTTGCCTTGGTACCGTTGCCTCCATGGTGGCAATGTCCCGATGAAAGCGTTCGCCGTGCTCATCGCTGACCTGCCCGCAGTTATCCAGGAAAGAAATCTAAGTGGGAATCAAGAAACTGGATCTTTTAAGGACATATTGCAGCCGAATTCATGAACCAAAGCCAACATATCCTCAACCAGACACTTGTAATTTTCTGCCTTGTCATTCCCCCAGGAAGTTTGCTGCCACTTGATAGAATGCATCCCAAACTGTTTTTCTTTACTTGAAGAAGTTCCTCAAACTTGGGGTCTCGGAAGAGCTGTCTAATTTGAGGCCCCACAAAGATGCCCTCTTTAATTTTGGCTTCACTGAGTCGAGGGAATTTTCATGCAGGTACTTGAATGCTGGTCCATTCTTATTCATGGCTTTTACCAAGTTTTTGACAAGACCAAGCTTGATGTGTAAAGGAGGAATGATGATGTGTGTTGGCTGTGCAATGGTGGTGCTGTGTACATTCGTTTCTCCCAGGCTTAAAAAAATGCTCTCGGAGGCCAGTCTTTCTTGATGTAGTGCAAATCGATTGCTCTGCTGTCCACAGACAAAGAAAACAGTACTTTGTATATCCCTGCTGGAACCCATCAAACAGAGATACTACCTTCAGGTCAGAACATATCTGCCAGCCATACTTGCTGTAGTTAATCGTCTCCAGTAGCTGCTTTAGATTGCCGTAAGTCTCCTTCATGTAGACCGCATGTGCAATAGGTATGGATGGAAGCTGGTTCCCATTATTCAACAAAACCGCCTTTAGGCTCCAGTTTTGAAGCGTCTATAAACAGCCGCCATTCGTGGGGATCATGTGCAATACCGAGAGCTTGTAGTTGACCATCAATATCGCAGCAGAACACAAGCTTCTTTCTTTCTTAAAGAAAGATTCGAAGAGCTGATGGCGAGTGCGAAATGAAGTCACCGGACATTCTGTTCCAGAAGATTCCACTGTCGAAGTCTTGAGGCCAGTATCTCGCTTTGCTTTTCGACAGATCCAAATCGCGAACAAGATCGTTCATTTCATCCTGGGTAATTTTATGTGGTGCAGATGTTTCGTCAAAGCACGAAAAGTTATCATCCTTACTGCCACGTTTGAGGAGAACTCGCCGACGCATGGCCATCCTCATCGTCTGAACTGATAGAAAAATCTGTAGGAGGTTCTGGAATTGGAGTCCTTCGCCATGAGAGACAGGTCGCAGAGCAGATGGTATGTTAGGGGTATTCAACTGTCCATTTCTTCTTCTTGGTGATGCCTCCAGAAGCTGGTGGTGCCATACAGAAATAACAGTCGTCAACGTGATTGGTGGGCTCCCTCCAAATCATGGGCACAGCAAACGGCATTGCCTTTCTTTTGCCATTAAGCCACTGTGAAAGATTTACGGCACAAGTGCGGCAGCATACGTGTGGGGCCCAGTCTTTGTCCTGTCGCCTATCTTGCAACCAAAATACAAATGATACGCTTCTTAACTGTTGCACTGATGTTCTTTTTCTGTGCAGCAAATGTCACTTCTCCGCAAATATAACAGAAGTTATTTGCACTATTAACACAGTTACGAGGATTGCTACTGTTTAGTTACTTTACACTATAGCAATCACTTGTGTATGCTAGAGCTTCGAAAAATATGCGCGAATGAACGGACATTGCACGAGTTAATTGTCACGTCGGCCATTATAAATAAACTATAATTAGCTATTGCTTGATATTGCGCAATCAATTTCGCAACACTTTCAATGGAAACTTACAGCAAATGCTGCATTAACTTCTTTGCATGAAGGGGTGATGCAATATGACGCAAAATTTCGTAATTTCTCACTAAATTGCATTACATTATGCAATAGCATCTATACAATGGACAAAACGTCAATATCTCTGGAACGTGAGCCAATCAACTTTTTTCAATGTGATATTCGTGTTCAGCACGTTGAATTCATTCGGGATTGGGTACTTTCACCTAAGAAGCAATTTCACTGTTGACCAGTGTTATTAGCCTCTATTTTAGTACACAACTCAAACGCCTAATTCAAGTAAATTGACTTATACTTAAAACTTCTGAGTTGATAGTTATACTTCAACATACATAGTATGCAAATTTATGTAATTTACACATCATTCTTGCAACTTGATAAATTACAATTATTTCGCGCTGCGAATGCAAGCGGGCCCATTTATTTCTGCAGTTGCACTTATTACTCTACACTTAACCAATATTTACTTGACATCTAAATAGATAAATTTCACCGAAGAACACTGAGAACAAACTTTAGTTATTAACGCAAACTGCACATCATTCTGTGAAATTTAAGTATTAATGTGATCTTTATTCGTAAAATCCTATTTTATTTCTACACATATTGAGAAATTTTTATGTATATTAATAAGTAAGCAACAACTATGTTATTTGTATAGGATTGCCCTGGTATCTGGCGCTTTTGCTACTTCTATGGAATTATTTATTACGACAGTGTATGTGTTCCACGTCTTTAATTATTAATTATTGTACCACAACGATTTTATGAGTGTTCCCTAAAATTTTTATATTTCCAACAACAAAATATGTGCTGTCCGTCTTTTTTATTTCCTCTTTACAGTTTTCCGTAGATTTGACAAGGATGTAGTACAATTTAAAAATGTCAAAACATTTCCTCACTGGCCGAATCTTAGGTACCTCATTCTGACGAACAATAAAACCTTGGAGCAGCCTTCGTCATTCGTACATGACAGAACATCATAAAATATGCATAAGCATGTCTACTGTTTGGGTAAAGTCCACACGGGACCTTTGTATGACGACGGTAATGCATGTTGTATCTGTGTAAGCAAAAGTAATGAGGAGAGACGGTCGTATTTAGCCTTTGGGGTTTAGGGAGACATACTTCAGGGACTCAAAGCGAACGTTATTTTTGCGTAAACGTCGTAATTGCGTAAGTTGTCAACTCTGTTTTCATTTATTTACGAGTATATTCTCGTTTGAAGCTGCGTTTTATGTGCTAGTATATTATGAATGTGCCTACGTCGCCCCTCCAAAAGTATTTACATTGTTTTATTATAAAGGGCTAGTTAAAAGTATGGAGCCGGCGATTTATTGTCCTTAATATTCATTTTAGGAAATTATGCTCAATATAAAAATTTATTATGAAACTTTTATCTGTATTTGAGAATATTTGCATTTTTCTTCTTCGTTTGTTCTTAAGTAACGCTTGTTTGCATAATTTTTTAAATAGGACATAGTAGTATACCTACTTTCAAAATGTAGAAGTTAATAATTATTATCTCTAAAAACGGCAAAATGTTAATTAAAGAATTTACGACTTTACAGTTATACCTCTAAAATTGCATAAAAGGTATATAAATATTAAATATCGCTATATGTCACCAAAAAAAAATTGTAAACGTTTCAAAACAGATTTTAAAAACCGA
Source organism: Protaetia brevitarsis (assembly GCA_004143645.1). NCBI lineage: Eukaryota > Metazoa > Arthropoda > Insecta > Coleoptera > Scarabaeidae > Protaetia > Protaetia brevitarsis. The sequence continues at coordinate 2,242,880 of RXPK01000195.1, read as the reverse complement.
TTTTAAAAGCCGGTTTTAAAAATCAATCTTTACTGGAAACCGATTAACCTGCTTTAAAGAAACCGGTTTTAAAAAAAAAAGGTTAACCAGGATTTGATATCTGGCGATTTCCACAGCACTAGTAAATACTTCAATTCAATAATAGGTACTTCTGCTGTGCCGTACAGTGTAGTATGTTGTTCTCAGGTGAAGCAGATAATTCTATGTAAAGGCAAATGCTACGAAGTAGATACTTTTTGGTGAAGCAATAGCATCTAGGTACTACGTGTTATGCATTTCACCCAATAAATCGCTGTCTCCATACTTTTAACAGTATGTTACAATATCTCTTACAGGTTTAATAAAAAGGACTATCAGTATGGCAGTCTTATAAACGTACTAGAATGAATTAAAATCAGCAAGTAAAACATCGGCAATATTTAAACGAAAAGTTTGTAAGCATTAAAAAAGCGTTCTTTTCGTATGAACGAAAAGAAAATTAATGTGTTTTATTTGAGTAATGGTTGAATCTGGAATGGAGCGAAGAAAATCAAAACTTTGTGAGACGCTCTGACAATTATGCGTGATTGGTAGGTGGATACGCCGCAGCTCTTAGAAGGTTCGAACGAAAAAGTTTTCAGAAACGATTAAAATCATGGAAAATGCCATTAAGGTGAGTTAAAGCGGGTTTAATTCAAGTACTTGCATTCACTCGTAATGCAGGCGCAATAAAGTAGTACTTCAATAAATTATATATTCGAACTACAATACAACAAAGTTATGTATAAAAATGAAACAAAATTAAAATCGAAAGTTGCAAGATGAGAAAGAAATTCATTACAACTAAAGTTTATGGAATTGTCTGCTTAAAGATACACCAAGTCATAATAAAGTTTGTCTATATTATTAGGAAAAAGGTTTCAAAGAGCTTTATATAAATTCATTTATTTGCAAATTCATGTACAGTAACAGTAAATACGTTCGCTAGGAACTATAAGTGCCCTTTCAGCCATACGTAATGGGATTGTTTGGGAGGATGAAAACTTCACGCTTGATAGAATAGGGAACAAACTAAATATATTGGAGCTGTACACCCGATTGCACTTAGGAAACTGGCGGTTTTGTCGTCTCTAAATACATGCATGTATACACTTTGTTCCTTTAATGCATTGCATGTGCTGGCGAAACATAGTTCTTAATGAAAAGGTGGATTTTAAATTTTAGTGGTTTTGATATCTACTGGGTGTGGAAAAGTAATGCATAATATTCATGCACAGATTCTTTAAACAAATAAATATTTCTTTGCCGTTATATAAAAGAATCATTTCTTTCAGTTAATACATATTTCTTCTAGTAAAACGTAGATATATTTTTCATTGAAATAATACCATTTTCTGTTGAAAGAAGTACATAATCTAAACTGAAAAAAGTGATTTTAACAAATACAAAGCTATCAGTATCGTTTAATGTAATTATTAGGAAAGTGTCTTCATATATTGAATCGTAGAAAGCAGAGCTAAAGAGAACAATTTTCTTGTAACAATTATGTATTAACCACAAATATTTAACTGAAATCGACGAAGATATAAGAATATTATTCCATTTCGCTGATATTTCATTTTATTCATGTTATGAGAAAAACACAAAAACCTTTTTCACATACGTTTTATTAGTTTAATATAAATGTACATTTCGTGTACATCATCATCGTATATACTAAAACTAAGATATGACCTACAACAGGTGAAAATTGAAGTAAACAAAACAAAGCAAACAAAATCACTACAAATGTTCCAAATACACGTAGATGCGATAAAAACATTTACATCTAAGAGGCAGGTTTTATAAATTTTAGTAAAATGTTATTTATTTCAGTTATGTCATTATTAGTTAAGTAATTTTCGGATTTTTCCATAAATATAGATTCAAAGGTATGTTCTTAAATGTTCTCTAGCTCTAATTTCCAAATTTGTACAATCTATTTTGTAAATTCCTGATTTTTGAATAAAAATTTGTTTTTCTTTTATTTTATTATTGCACAATATATTTTTAACGTTGTTATTATTCGAAAAAACCGGGTATAATTTGTATTTCCTAAATAAATTTAAATATTTAAACTGTAACGAAGAGTGGAAAGTTAATTACACATACTTTTTATTTTCATTTTTATTATTTAATTCTGGAGTAAGTATTGTATTTGCCTTTTAGAAATGTTTCTCTTGAAATATTTTATAACTTTTTCTAATAAAGTCTACAGAGTAACCATTGATTTTTCCGGTGTAAAAAATGTCATTTAACTCTTTATTAAATTTTTTCTTCGGTAAGGGGATATGGAAAAGTCTAAAAAATAAACTATTAAATGCTAAAGTCTTATATTTATAAAAGGTCGGCGAAGTACTATGGATGTAATTATTAGTGTGTGTAACTTTTCTGTAAATGTCAAATTTTATAATATTTTGTTCTCTACACAACATTAAATCTAAAAATGGAAGTTTACCCTCTGTTTCTTGTTCAAACATGAATTTTATGGACGGATATTATCTATTAATTAACTCAACGAATGATTTTAAATCAAAACTATCATCTATAACTGCGAAAACGTCGTCCACGTAACACATCCAAATTTTTGGAAAGGATGGGCAATTTTGTTTAATTTTATTTTCTAAGTAATTTAAAAAGAGATTTGATAAAAACGGTGAAAGTGGGTTACCCATGACAGTACCAAACGTTTGTGAGTAAAATTTATTATTAAAGCAAAAACCGTTTTGTTTCATACATAATTGCGTAAGTACAATTATACAATACAGTACAGTTTATTTCTGTATCGGGTAAGTTTTAGGTTTTGAGAATTTTTTTAAGTATACTATGGTAATGTCTACAGGTACACTAGGAAATAACGATTCGATATCAAAAGACATCAACCTACTGTCAGTACTTATTTCTATATTTTTTATTTTTCAACTACCTCTAATGAACTTTCTACGGAGAAGTCGTTACTAAGTTTACAGGAATTAAATTTCTGTGTTAACCATTTTGCTAAATTATACGTACAGGAATTTACATTTGATACTATGGGTCTGTAATGTTCTCCAGATTCATGAATTTTGGGTGAACAATACATATCTGATAATTGTTATAAAACATGTTTGTTCCAATCTGATTTAAAGCTGCATTCCAACAGATAATGAGCTGTTTCAATTAATTTCATATAAACGCAAGTTTTATTTATGTGAATTTTTAATAAATGATTTTGGCACATTTTGCAGATATGTATCAAGTACATGCATCTTTGATATTTATGTCCATACTAAAGCTCGTGTTCCTCGTAAACAAAATCATTTTTTTATCTTTATTGATCAATACAGACATCATTATTATCCGAAATTCCATTAATTTTTATTTATATACTCTGAAAGCAGCAGTAGAAATCTTTATCACACCTACACGAAGGCATGCGGTAGGGCATAGTTAAGGAAAATATGGCCGATGCATCGACTTACTAGAAGACCTCCAGCGTTATTTTTCGTTTTATGAATGTCGCCCTGGAGATAAAAATGATAGTAAATCACATTTTTTATATCGCTTGTGACAGGAAAACAATACCCCAGTGCTCGATCTTTTTCCCAATACAAATACCGGGATTCGATGCACACAACTTCCCATTTACGCATGAAGAATTTATGACCATACGTAAAATTTAATCTACACGAAATAATAGCCTGTAGGAAGAACTGAATAAACACGAAAAATATGTTATATGCACATTATTGTTAATATTCGAATTCTTGAAACTTGAGTGTGAGTAATTAGTTAAATTACTTTCGACGTGACACAAGCGGTCATGCCACTTCTACAACTGAATTAATTAATTAGTGCTTGACGCCTAGCTAAGAATTCTTGTATGGTTAAGAAAAAGATTTGCATGAGAAAATGTAAACGAGATATTTTAATTTAACAACTTGTAAGTTGTAATAAACTTGCAAATTTCAAATATGTGTTACTTTGATATTATATGGGTTTCAATAAACACACGCATCCCTGATATAAAATTTTTATCTTGCTAACTGGATGGGCGAACACCAGCCTTCAATATAAAATACTTGTGAACATAGTTACCAATTTCATCAACTTGCTTACATCAACATATGTATTGTTCCTCAAAGAATGGGACACAATTTCTTCTGTTCTGCAATTCGAATTCGTCTTGAGTGGTTAATGAATCACGATATATCTTCTGTATTACATAAACTAATAAATTTCAAACAGGTCAGGATAGGTCTATCTCGACTTATCTATTATTTGAATATTGACGAACACATCACAGATGATTATGATGAGTAGAGTGGTCAAGTGTGTCTGCTTACAAGGGCCGCACTCACCTCGCGCTATGCAGAACGTTTAGCCATAGTATATCTTCAAGGCAGTAAAATCACCCTCACCGATTCTTGTATCTCGTATCTAGCATGGTATAAGTATATTAGGTATGCTCATGTATGAGCCGCGATCAAAACACATACATGACGCGAGCATACAGTAGAACAAATGAATATACTGGGAATATCCGTAAAGTAGAACGAAATTTAAGAAAAACTTTAAACATTTAGATAGTTAACATTCATTAAATACTTTAACATTTAATATGAGAGTTTATTTCCAAATTTAAATGTGTGAATTACTTTCACACGTGCTGTTATTCTAAAAAAAAAAAAAAAACTTTGATTATGGCTAGTCAGACAATTTGAAATGTTTCGGTTTTGTGTTGTAAGGAAAGTGCACATCTTTTGCAATTAAAGAAAGGACAGTTACTTAATCAAAAATTGTAAAAATGGTGATTTGTGCGTCCTTTCACCGCACAAACAGGCATTTTATACAATTTAATGACCTATAAACAAAATTTGTACGAACATGTTTAACGACCACTTAACCTCTCACCTTAAAACGGAGTATTTCTACGTAGATACAAAATAAACTAAAATAAAATAAAAAACGCCAACAAAACAATAAAAACAAAATAATTAAAAATAAACGTTTATAATATTACACACTTAAATCAAACATACACTGTAAACGCTTCGAATAATATAAAATGGCTGTCTGATGACGCGCGATGGTGATGCGCAGAAAAAAATTATTTTCGTACCTCTTGTGAGCATACCCAATATACTTATACCATAGTATCTGTTATCGTATCAGTGTTAGTCGAGTCTTGATGCGAGATAATACAATTCTCCGTTAACATTTTACGCATTGTAAATGTGATACAATATCAGGCATAGAAAATCCAGGAAACGACTATTGTTTATTAATGTAGAAAAGTATATCGGTGAATTCCAGGATTTACATTATGGTGGTGGCAAAATAGTTTGTACAGTGTGCGATAAACAGTTATTGTGCTGGCACAGATCGGACTACATATTGATGGTGGTGCATCTAATCCGTTATCTACCTATAAAGATTATTTTAATTGTGTGTGTGTTACATCCGTAGATGTTGAACGATCTTTTTCAAAATATAAGCATGTTTTATCATCGCCACGAAAGCGGTTTCGTGAGAAAAATCTTAATCTTAAGCACTTAATGCTACAAACTTTTCAACAATCCTATACCATTTCTTCTACTTGAATAAGGGAAGAGGTTTATATATAACATCTATAGTTAAATAAATAAATAATTTTGCCCTTTCCCGACACTGTGCTACATACTTGTGTTAAACGTTAATGTCACATACATAAAACTTAGTACTGACCTGGCGCGCAGACGAAATTTGACCACTCTAATGATGAACAAATGCGCCGTCATGACAATAAATGTACGTATATTATGGGAAGAACACATTAAAGATGAAAAAGCCAATAACCTCACTACCAATTATTCCCCTTTACACATTGAATCTACATTGGTTCTAAAAATCAATTTGTATGGTCCAATAGGGATTTTTAGTGGCGTAATAATGCATATCAGTATTACGTTTATTTATCACCTTAAAATATATATATTAAATGTGGCCTCATCACCAAATAGCACTTTGCCTGGCAAATATGGATTTTCAGATACTTTGTCAAATGAATTAAAAACACCACAGTATTTCTATAATGATGTTGATAAACAGCTTGACAGTTACAAAGAAAACAAAAAAACAACGAAATTAAAGTCAACACTTTCAGTGCGATGTCGAAGTGAATTTGTGAAGGTGTACCTAAATTCATTAAATCATCATCATCACAAAGATGTAAGTGTAGAAAGATAAAAAAAGGGGGCTAAAATTGAGAAATACTTCTGTTTTTTTAGTGTCAATTTTAATGGATTTTGGGATGTATGTATCCACAAAAATGTAGATTTACAACTTCTTAAAGTCAGATTTAACAAAATAAGGCGAAATATTACACAAAAAGTCATTTTAATACGATTAGAATAAAGTGGTTTGGATTTTACTTTATTATTGTTCAAAATGATGACCATTATTCTCCATACAATAGTACAAATCCTTTCCTGACATTTCCCAAGATTCCTGAAGTTACTCGTTGGAATTCTTCAACAATTTTTTGGCATAACTCTTGTAAGGATGCTGAGCGCATGGCATGCACCCCAGATTAAAATGCCCCAGAGAAAAAGATCAAGTGGTGTGAGATCTCGCGATCTGGCAGGCCATTCTATAGGCCCTCTTCGACCAATCCAACGAATCCAACACAATCGCGAAAGTAATCATCCAAAAATTAGCATTTTCATTCTCCAACAAATCGTGCTCCAATTTTCTATAATCAGAAAATTAATTGTATTGCCCAGCATGTTCAAATACATGTAAAGTCCCGTCAACCCATATATTAAATTTCCGTTGCTGTTCTGTATGTGTTTCCCACGTCAAATGGGGGTTGGTATATCCCAATATCTGCAGTTGGAACGATTTACTTCACCATTCGGTGAAAAAAGTGATTGGTCCGAAAAACAGATATTATATAGTAAGTTTCGATTATTCTTGGGGTGCTCCGTCATTAATTCACAAAATTTCAAGCTCCTGATAAAATTTGAAATTCTTAGGTATTCTATAAACTGGAGATACCTGTTCTATCGAAGTCGCATTTCCAAGTAGGTACTGCGATATGACCTTAACTATAAAGACTTCGACCTTGATATCTTCATTACTTTATAATCCGATGAAAATGTTTTTTGTTATGTACAGAACCCGTTTCCGTAATTTTTTGCATAAATTCCAATATACCCACGCATTTTGTCGCACATTTTGGCCTGCACGATTTTCGTCGAATAAGCGAGCTGTAGATCTTGCACACATTCTCATAATACAAAGTCATTAATTCCATACGCTCTTGGATAGAATAGATCATATTAATTTAGAAAAATATGAAGAATAGCCCGGGTGCTCTGAAGTTCGTAATTTTGGACTGTATTGGTGTAAAAATGACTCGAGATGACGATTTACGTGTTCATTTTTCGGCGCTGAACATGTCTTTTACACTTTTTTCTTAAAAAAAAGATGCGATTTTCAGGTTATGTCACCACACAAAACACGTCGAAATCTTAAGTAAAAACCGTATTTATTAACTAATAACTATTATAATTGAGTACTAAAATGTTTCAACTAACTTATTTTCTTGAAATAACAACTTTCATGTAATATTTTTGCCAAAACCAGGATACGTTTGAATTCGCAATAAGTGCCCTTAGACTAGGGTTGTTGATGTTGGTACGTTGGTCATCACAAGGTGTCACTGTCACAGGATGATAGTTATTGTCTGTAACTGTGCCTTGATAACGCAAGTATTATATGCAGTTTATGGTATTACTTTAAATATAAAAATAAAAAAAAAAGATCAACAAAAATGGTACTGCAACAACATTATTCTCTCGTCCGATCACTAAAAGTCCAACAGTATCGAGCGCAATTACCCTGAAATGAGATTCCCACTCAGAAACACATCGTGTTTTATCAAGGCACAGTAACAGACAAGAACCATGATCTTGTGACACCTTGTAATGACCAACGGACCAACATCAAAAAACCCTAGTCTAAGGGCACTTATTGCGAATTCAAACATATTCCTTTTTTGGCAAAAACATTACATGAAAAGGTGTTACTTCATAAAAATAAGTTAGTTGAAATATTTTAGTACTCGGTTATAACAGTTATTAGTTCATAAATGCATTTTTTTTTCAAGATTTCGACGTGTTTTGTGTGGTGACATAACCTGAAAATCGCATTCTTTTTTTAAGAAGAAAGTGTAAAAGACGTGGCCAGCGCCGAAAAATAAACACACAATCATCATTCTGGAGTCATTCTACATCAATACAAACCCAAAATTACAAACTTCAGAGCACCCAGGCTATTCTTCATATTACCCTTAATTTATTGCGAATTTACGATTAAACTAAAAGTATACTTCACTAAAGAACATTCCACTAAACAATACAAACGTAAACTAGCACCGAACAGAATAAGTGTCTAACGCTGAAAACAGAAGCAAAAAAAATGTGGAGAAAGGTGACATTAAAAATGACAAACTAATATGGCAAAAACAAGTATGAGTTACCTTGATTACGAAAAAAAAAATGCTACATATCGGGAGAGCACATAGGGAGAGCATTTGAAGCCATTTAATTCTAGTTGCGTTCTATTATACAGGTTGCAAATTACGCACTTTTTGTTTACTGATTTAAAAAAAATTACTTTTTGATACCTACTACTGTAAAAAGAATTAATTCTTTCTATTTCACTCTATTTCTATTTACGCTTCTTTAGTGATAAATTAAAGCAAATCAAATGATGAACGAACAATGATTCCTTCGCTCCTTCTCGGTAAGATTTATGTTTAAAATCACCACATCAAATACAGTAGTTTTAAATCGCCCCACTACCGTTAAAACGTCCTCTCCTACTACGCACTCTCGCGTTTCTGCCGAAATAACGTGAATTCCCTTCCGACTTGTAGCACCATCACCGTTTCGGATCTTTATAGGCGCCGGTGATAAGAAAGTCCGCCCGACACAAGAGACCCGGCATGAAATGTTAACACCTCAGTTGACTGAAAAACGCAAGGCCCGTCGCCGGCACCGGTTCGCGGCGTCGATCCCCCAACCTTCTTTTTTTTTACGTCGAGTGCTTTTTCACGTCGTCGGCGAGTTTATAGTTTAGACAAACTTGTATACACTGCGGATGAGGTCGTCGCAAAAGTGCGCACGTATAGTAGCTGAGTAGATGCTGGCGAAACGGTCCGAGTAGCCGGCGTGCCTCCTTTTATACCTTTTCGCGGAACGGGAAGTGAGCTCGTGCCTTCGGGAGAACCGCATGAGTACTGTCGACGATGCTCACGCGATTTTTTCGTGAGGAATTCACAATGTAAGAGTATTAACCTACATACTTCTGCTTTTTTTCGTTACTGACATAAATATGTATATTATAAGGATGGGCAACTTTATAACGGTAAACATTATATTAATATTTTATTCGTTTCATATACATAAGTAAATAACACAAGCGATATTGGGTAAGTAAAATATTGTGGAAAAAAAAAGATTTTAATTACCTCGGTGTAGTTTCATAGAAAAGAAAAGCAAGGTTGTTTACCAGCGTCCGTATAATTTTTCAAAGTAATATGAATTATATAAAAGGTGAAATTTATTTTTATTTTGGAAGAGTAAATAAATAAGAGTGTTTACTTACTGACGCTGTTATTCTATATTTGAAAATGCTTTATTTGTTTAATTAAATAAAACAAGAAAAACACCCATAATTTGACTGTGTGTGAGTAGTATATACAAGGAAAGCAAGAGAACAAGGTCTTGATCCTCACAAAATTCTTTAATATAACACGACCGGTTTCGCTCTAGTCGAGCATCCTCAGGCCATAATTCCAAATCAGTTTAAAATTAGTTAAGATTTAAAATAATTAATAAAAAAATTTAATATATTAAAGAATTTTGTGAGGATTAAGACCTTGTTTTCTTGCTTTTCCTTTAAAACAAAAATTGATTCACAATTTATTGGCAGGAATTAATTTATCCCTTCTTCAGACCTGAATTTATAATGCGATTGATTAAACAATAATTAACCAAGAAATTCTTACCTACACTTACTCTTACAGCAACTATAGATATGTATGTAAATATAGGGATGACATAAAACTTTATAAAAAGGTGATGACAATACAATTTTGACACTGAATGGACATTATTTTAAAAAAACCTAGACAACAAATAATTTAACAATTTCTTAGATAATATATAGGTATATGGACAATTTAGAGAATAGAATATTTAAGGAGAATTATTTATCCCAAAATGTGATATTTTGGAGAAGGCATTAGGACGATATTTTCTTTTGTATCTGGAGAGGAACAACTCAAACTGTTGTATGAATTTCATAATTACAGAAATAACTTTCATCCTAATAATATCAAATTCACTATAGAACTAGAAAATGCAATAGCATTAAATCTTAAATTTAACTATAACTAAAATTGAAAATATTTTAAGTTTCAATATTTACAGGAAATCCACTCAAACAGATATTGTTATGTAAAGGTTAGATAAGAGTAAAAAAACTCGTTCTTCCGTTCATTTAATATTTAACATATGATTACTAGTTTCAGCTTTTAAAAGCCATCTTCAGATCAACGTCAAAAAGGTAAACTTGTTTATCAGCAAGTTAAAAAACACCAAACATGAATAATAAATTAAGTGGACACCAACAATTATAAATATAAATTAATTATAAATTTAAATATAAGAAAAACTTTTCACAAAATGACAACAATACAAATGATTCAACATATGCAAAACGTGTCTAATGTATTTATTGTAAACTGAAACTAAATGACGATATTGTTATACCAAAATTTTCCAATGATCCACATAATAAAAAAATCCTCGCATTACGTACATAGATTGAACAATTTATCATTAACAGCAAACACAGAAAACTGCTGAATTAAATAAAATAAAACAAATTGCAGTAAATAATCGTTTTCATCCAAAAATAATAGATAATATTTATAGACACATAACTAATAAAATCCAACATACACATCAAAAAACAAAATACACATATTACATATAAACACATAACACATCAAAACCCAATTAAATTAAATGTATAGCATTGAAACAGGAATCCTTTATATGAATATTTTATTGTTGTACCAACAAAGGACATAGAGAAAGGGATATTTACACAAGATGAACCTTAAGATGAAAGTATTCGCCAAAAATATTTTTTTGTAAACAATTCGCAAGTATTACATGCGATAACACCAAATTTAATAACTTAATAAAATAACTTGTTGGTGTTGTGAATGGATGGCAGATAATAAAGTGAAATATACTTGTACCTTAGGGTACGTGTCAACTTAATTAACTTTTAATTATAAATTTTAGCTTATTAGTCATCATTTGTATCTTAATACAACTTACAACAACCTGTTTAGAAGGTTAGGCAAATAATGTACAGAGTGTTTTGTAGGAAAAAACTCATTTTATTCAGTTGAAACTTGGAATTTAGGCATATTTTTGGCAATTTTTTGCAATGCTAATACTTCAAAAACTATTAAGAACAGATATACCAAACACTAATGTCAATCGATGTAGAATTTTACCCTGCATTCAATGCTGTAGTAAAAAATACCATATTCCATTTGAAATAAAAAACTTTTGGGGGTTTAAAGGTATCCACATTGGAGATGCGTTTTCGAACACCCTGTGTGTGATTCGGTCATTACTGCCATAACACTTTCTACCTACGTCTTTGTACTTACATCGACATTAGTAGAACCACTAAATATCTGATAACTTATCGGCTATTTAATTTTACTTGAAATAGTGCAAACGTTTTTTTTTTCGGAACTAATATACAAAACTGCAAACGTCAAAAAAACAACAAAATTGCAAATATCTCAAAAACGGTTGAGTTTAGGGATAGGGAACCCTCATGTAAACTAATTGCAAATGACTCGATACATTTATTGTACCGATAAAAATTGTACCATTCCGTTTAAAATAAGAAAATTAATATCAACACCCTGTATACCAAAAGTGCTATAAAGTTGAAAATATTTTCCTTAAATAGATCACAATGGGCCATGACTACACTATAAGCCTCAAAATCAAATTCCTACTAGAAGTTAAAAAGAATCTAATGACTCAGTTCGGTGGAACAGCCTGTATATAAATACTAAATATCCGCAAGTCTCATACCAACCTATTTACTATGCTGTATATTTCTTGTTATTGGTGCTTAGGCTATCTTCGAGTTTTGATGTAATATAGAGCTTGTAAAACATGAACATTATAGATATAAGCTGTAAGTATATTGCCGGCTATGAAGTTTCATAATTGAGGATTTATTTGACTCGTAGACCATAAAACAATAACAATAGCTTATGCTTATAGGGTAATTTTACCTCGTTATATCATACCTTTCATTTACCATGAAATTCACGTAAACACGTACTAGATTTAAAGTTTAGCTAATAAAATCTCATTTATGGATCCTAAGTCCTATACGCGACATAGTTATTTTTTTTTGTAGAAGAAACAACCTTCAAACCAGCACGGAATAACTTTTTCTTCTATTAGTCAGTTGGCTACCCCTTATTACATTTTATAACATCTCTAATAATTAGGGGAACATGTAATATATATGTAAATAATATGTAAAATGAGAAATAATGGAAAACATTATGTTTGCTTAAACCAGAATACCTAAACCCTTATTCGTAATATGGAGTGTCAAGTTTGTATGTACAGCATTGAAACAGGAGTAGGGATATTTACACAAGATGAACCTTAAGATGAAAGTATTCGTTAAAAATATTTTTTTGTAAACAATTCGCAAGTATTACATGTGATAACGGCAAATTAATAACTTAATAAAATACCTTGTTGGTGTTGTGAATGAATGGCAGATAATTAAATGAAACATACTTGTACCTTAGGGTACGTGTCAACTTAATTAACTTTTCATTTTGGTTCTGTTTTTAATAGTTTTGTTATTTATTCTTTCGCTAAACCATTTATACGAAAAAAATAGCGGTTATACATGTTTAGCCATTAGATTCATTTAGTTAAAGTGCAGTTTCTCTTTTTCTGTCTTTTTTTTCTCTTGTACCTTGTTATTGCGTTCCTTAATCATAAAATTAACTTATTGCAGATATATAAAGTGCGCAGCATATGAGAAATCCAGCAATTATTGTTATCTTTATAGATACATATTGTAGTTTCAGATCGATAATTTAACAAATATCTTCACGTTAATAATGAGATTTCCATCTTATATTCTCATTCAATTATTCTTCCACTTATTAAGTATACAGGGTATATCAAATAAAAAAGTAAATTTTGCTTGGGTGTTAACTACACGACATATAAAGCACAAACCCGCCGAAACCGGATTTCATCATTAAAAAATTAAAAAAAGTAAAATTTAGAGCCAAAAATTCTTTAGTCCGGGCCTGATGCAAGGAAACGTCCTGTTAAGCACCCGCTAAACGTGGTATTATGTATAAATACATTGCACTCATTTAGTATTATTCTAAATGGTATGCCGTAAGTTCATTTAACGTCATTCTGAATAAATAAAGGCCAATCGGCCAGTGTGCCCTTGTAAAAATAGCAAAGGGCATTTTAAATTTCTTCTCTTTATAAAATAAACTTCCTTTATTTTTTGAAGAGCATTCTACGTAAGTCATACAAAGTATTATTTTTAATATCCTGATAAGACGTTCGAGTTTCACGGATATGCGGCTTCCAGTAGTTAGATTAGATATAGATGTAGATTAGATAGGGGTGGCCTATCGACCTGTTATCACCGCGACCTTTTCAGATCTATTGTGATCCCTTTTTCCTAGAGGACGCTCTCTAATTTTGCCCTCTTGATTAGGCCTATCATCTTTGAGAGCGGCTTCTTTATGTAGCTACTAGCTGTGGGGTTCTCCTCCCCCATTATTAGAAACCTTGTCCTCGCCAGGCCTTCACATTGGCACAGCACATGAACTGGTGTTTCTTCTCCTCTGGCAGTATCTGCAGGTTGCATCATCTGCCAGGCCTATGTTATACATATGCCTATTCAGTCTACAGTGACCAGTCAGCAGACCTACTATCATTTTGACAGTCTTCCTGTCTTTATTCAGTAGATCTCTCGTGAGTTCAGGCCTCTGCTCCTTTAGGAACTCTTTTGCCTGCCATTGTCCCGGTGATTTATGCCACCACTCTCTGGACTGATTGTATATCCATTCATTGATGGATTTTTTATTTGCGATTTGGTAGTGCCGAAAGAAGGGTCGGCTCCAACGAATGGCCTTGACGAACCTCGCGCTGGCCAGCTCGTCCGCCGCCTCATTTCCTCTCACGCCGAGTGGCTAGGGACCCAGGCTAGGGTTACTTTCCTTGGGTGCCCACCTATTTTAGGGCGCTTACACAGTCCCAAATCAGCTTAGAGTCCACGCTTGAGGAGCTAATCGCTTTAAGTGTGGACTGGCTGTCGGAGAAAGATAGCGACGCTTTTACCCGGTGCGGTAACATCTTTCTATCTCTCTGACACAGTGGTGAATTGCAGCAACCTCAGCTTGGAACACAGTCGTGTCTTTGCTGAAGCTTACCGAAAGAGCCTTTTTAGTTTCTTAGTGTATATTCCGCTCCGACGCCGTAATCCGTTTTAGAGCCGTCAGTAAACCAGTTTGAGTCCGCTCTTACCGGGGCACCTGCCTCCCAGTCCTTCTTATCTGGTATTATAACCTGATATTTCTTATCTAGGTTAGGGGTTCGAACCATGGCATCACATGGCATTCCTAAAATAGGTGCCTCTTGAGTTCGTCTAGCAGTTTTTTTATAGTCAGCCCCGTGCGATTTACTTATCGGTACTTGACTATGTAAGAGTCTATGTACTGTGGACCTTGCGGCTCCTTGTACAAAAATATGTATTGGTGGCAGGTTCAGAATTACTTCTATCGCGGCGGTAGGGGTCGATCTCAACGCCCCCGTGGCGCACAGGCACGCTAACCTCTGCACGCCACCCAACGCCTTGGCCGCCCCCGCCTGCCGCGCCTTTGGCCACCATGCTACTGCTCCATACGTTAGCATGGGTCTGATTACCCTTGTGTACAACCACAGAGTCATCTTGGGGCTAAGGCCCCAATTCTTTCCACAGAGCCTCCTGCACCTGCCCAGGGCGATGGTGGCTTTGCTAGTCAATTTTTGGATATGTGAATTCCATGTGTGCCTTTGATCAAACCATACTCCCAGGTATTTCGCCTCTTTGACGTATGGAATTCGCTCACCTCCTATCACTAGTGGCTGTAAGCTTCTAGCGTTCTTTTCTTTGTAAACGTGACAGCCTGTGTTTTTGAGCATTGACTGATAGTCGCTCTTGTGTACACCATTTGTCAACCGTGTTGAGAGCGGTTTGCATACGCTCCACCAGAACTTTGGAAACCGCCCTCTGACGACTATTGTAAGGTCGTCAGCATATCCAAGGCAATGGAATCCCTTACCGGTCAGCTTCCGGATTAGGTCGTCTACCAGGGTAGCCCACAGCAAGGGAGAAAGAACTCCACCCTGCGGACATTACCCCTCCCGCCTCCGCCTCAATGGTAGCCTCACCAATTGTGGATGTGATTATCCTTCTTTCCAGGCTGGCTCTTACCCACTGTAGAAGTTTCGGCGCGACGCCCCTTTCTCCGTAGCGCCCGATGAGTGAATTAGTGGTAGCATTGTTAAATGCTCCCTCGATGTCCAGGAAAGTCGTCATGGCTATCTCTTTGTCTTCTATAGACTTAGTAATTAGCCTGTTGAGGTCATCTAAAGCGACCTCTGTAGATTTTCCCGGTTGTATGCGTATTGTCTGTCACTGAGTGGCTGTTCTCTCAGTGCGGTATCTCTTATGTACCTATCACCAACCTTTCAAGAGTTTTTAGTAAAAAGAGGATAGGCTTATTGGTCTGTATGACTTCGGCGTTTGATCGGATACTTTACCTACCTTAGGTAGGTATACCACCTTCACCTTTTGCCATGCAGTTGGGACGTATCCCCAGGCTATACATGCTCTGAAGATTTTCACGAGGTGTGGCATCAGTACTCTATCCCATTCTGAAGTAGGGCAGGGAATATTCCATCCGTGCCTGCAGATTTGAAAGGCAGAAATCTGCTCAGCGCCCACTTGACTCTCGTGGGTCTCATGATTTCTGCGGCCAGCCTCCAGTCTTGTCTTTTTGCCTCTCTGGCGTACGATCTGCTACGGCCGGCCCACGAGCACCAGTCAGGATTTTTGCGGACGGAAAGTGAACCTTCAACAGTTCCTCGATGCTCTCTTTATGAGTGCTAGTGTAGTTTCCATTCAATCTTTTGATGAAGCCCACCTCGGTCGCAGCACAACCATCCTTGGCTAGAACTTTATGGATTCGTGAGCTGCGGGAGCTTCGTTCAGCTCCTCGCAAAACTTCCTCCATGAGTCCCTTTTGCCTTGCGGATTTCCTTGTTGTACTGTGTCAGTTTACTTTTATAAGTGTCCCAGCTGTGGTCGGACTTGGCTTTGTTGAACAGCCTTCGAACCTCGGCCCTCAGATGCTCTAAGTTCTTATTCCACCATGCTGTTTTGGCGCCCTTATAGCGTCTTGTTTTTTTCTGGGCAGTTTTCCGTGTATGCAGCCATAATGGCTTCATGCACTTGGTCTGCCGCTAGTTCTAGCCCTTCTATTACCCCACAGGTGCGTACCTCCTCGAGAGACTCCTGAGGGATGTTACATATCCTTGCCAGTTTGTCTCCCTTGGGTTTCTGTACTTGACCTCGGTGAGAGTAACATTCAGGTTAAATCTTATGTGTCGATGGTCCGAACACGAAGGTTCCTCCGACACATGCCATCCCTTTATGGCGTCAATCATCCTACCTGAGCATAGCGTAACATCTAGCACTTCCGCTCTGGATCTTGTGACGAACGTTGGTTCGTGCCTACGTTGGCTACCTCCAACCCTGTTGAAAAGATAAATTGCATGAGTGACTCACCTCGTGCGTTGGTGTTAGTGCTCCCCCATGCTGTATGGTGTGCGTTTGCGTCGCTCCCTATTATCACTTGGAGGCCCTTTTCCTCTCCATATGCAGCTATATTACTTATTATGGGAGGTGGGCACTCCTTGTCCTCGCCGGGGAAGTAGCCGAGCAGATGATCCAGCTTCTGGTTCCTTCCTCCGTCTTGGCCGTAAGGATTCCTGTAATCACGTCGTCGGTGCAAAGCACCGGGATTAGTGTACAAGTAACCCTCGTGCTGTGTACTATGCATGCTCTTGGCCTTAAGGACCTAGGATTGTATAATACTTTACCTTGTTGTGGTGTTAAACCTGCAACTTTTCCTTTTATTAACCATGGTTCCTGCAGTAGTGCCACATCCAGACTTTCGTTGTCGAACCTCCTAACTAGCGTTGCTGACGCAGCTTTTGCATGTTGGAGGTTCGCCTGCAGGACCTGTATCTCTCTCTTCCCTAGGAAGAGGGTTCTGTGTCGGCTTCGTCCTCCGCAGCCTTGTCTACCTCCATTGGAGCAGCCACCTCGTGGCAAGATGCCGTCTGAGGGGACTAACTCCGCTTTCGGGAGACTGGCTCTCCGGAGGGGCAGCGTCCGTTGCCGCTTCCGTTCCCGTGGGCACAATACCTTGAGGGTCCGTCGGCGCGTTGGAACAGGTGGCGTCTCCCTCGCCTGTCTGCTCTACTCCAGACTGCCCTTCCTTGACTCGGAATTTGAGTTTTCCTAGGCCAAAGAACGGCTGGAGATCTAGTTTCTTTAATTCCTCTGCTGACTCCTTATCTGCAGAGAAAGTCCACAGTGTGCCTTTGTCTCCTTTGTTGGAATTCCAAATGGTCCAAAGCCATGTGTTAAGGCGTCGATTTCCCCTTTAGACGGCTTAGGATCTTCTCCGCCGGTACTTGTTCACCTTTCTCATCAGGCACACACGTTGTGCAGATCCACGGCCTTGGAATGTCCTTTGCCTCCAGAGCCTTGAGGGTCGCTCCCTCCCAAGGTCTGAGCGTTGGAACTACTTCCTTTAGCCACTGCGCGCTTTCCTGATCAGCACAGATCACAATAAGGTGACCTGGTCTCTGTGTGCACCTCACGAACCGGACTTGGGGTCTTGTTCCGAGATGTCGTCATACCGCTGCAGCAAGGAGTCCTGGACTGCTGTAAGCTGGTCCGGCTCCAAGCGGTTAGCTGGATAGCCATCACTGACTATCGCGATTTTCACCGAGGAGGCTGCTCTCTGAAGGATAATCCCTCAGTTTTGGGTTTTTTGCTCTTCGGTACATTGGGTGGGGTATTACCTTCCGACCGTGGTCGTTTTTCGGATACCACCTTGTTTACTCGTCCGCTCAACCTTTTCTGGCTCTACGGATTTAGTTGCCTTTTTGGCTTTTGGTTGCGCCTTGGTGGCGCCATCCTGACCTTTTTGTGCGTGCCGGATGAAGTTGTCTCTGATTACGGCTCTTCGAGCCTGAATGTAATCTTGGCCCTGCTTCACCAGCTTTTGCACTTTGGCCCTAGAAATACCCGACAGTCTTGCTGTTCGGATTTCGTCGTCGGACATTAAGTCAATGTCCTCGACTGAGCCTACCCTCAAGGTGGTCTTTTTTGTTAAGTCTGATGTACCAGGCGTCTCCGCTTTTGGTACATCTCCTTTTGGATTTTTCCCCTGCTTAACAACTTTGGGAAAAGGTTTTTTAAAAGTTACTTGGTTCTCCATAAATGGTCCCACGAGTAGCTGGGGAAGGGTTGGTCCACTTCAGCAGAGCCCCGCAGTACTGAAGTAAGGCATTTATGCAATGGGGTGCGCCCGGTGCCCAAGGTGGACTAGTTGGGACTGGTCTTCTATCCAGCCACGCATCCCATCGGCCTAGTCCGCCACCTTAGGATTTAGGTTTTTTTGAGGTTGTCTCCTCTCGGGCCGTGCAGTTAAGCCTAGGCCCCATATCCCCGAAGGGGATGGTAAACAGCCGCGAGTGAATTAGATTCGCTCTACGACCGGCGCCGTAATACCTGGTGCAAACCATTAGCCACGACACGACGGCTTGTCAGGAGATTTTTTTTCGACCTGTTCTGGTCTAGACCGCAGTGTTTTGCTTTAACAGTGGTACCTCGAGTAGGATGGAGTACTTGTACTCCGCACTGCGGTCGGCAGCAGGAGGAAGCTATGCCTGAAAGGACTGAGTTGCGCTTAGCCTGCTACTGGGTCCGTTCATAGAGTGACTATGATTGGTCCCTCACCACCGGCTTCAGTAGTTACAAAAAACGTCAATATTTTTCTTTTGCTTTGTCGAATCGAGAGTTAGTTGTTAATAATAAACGGTACCACATGAATCTGAGTTATTTCTTTGGATTTATTTAATCAAATAACGCAAAATGAATTGATCGAATTACACAGAAATAAATGTAGATACAGCAAATTTACAAACACGCCTTTTTACTATGATGTCGCGCGAAAATGAATCTATACATTCCCGCGCTTTTACCGATGCATCAAGCTTCGGTTTTCTTTATATGAAAGCATGATGGTCCTAAAAAGGATCGTTTTTTTTTTCGAGACGTGAAGAATTTAAATAAAATGTTCGAAGCGGCTTACACTTCAAGCGGCGATCCACACAAAACTAACAGCGGTAATGGCTGAATGATAGTGGTAAGTGGGGGTATACTCGGGACAGCATTTAGATTGGGCACAGGTGCGGCTCTAGCCCACGGCATTTATAAAATATTTTTTTTCGCGTTAATGCTTACAGATAGACCCCTTGTGCATTAAAACTTTTTGATCGTATATGATTACAGCTGCTACATATTATTATATTTACCTCTATATCTGATACACCCTGTGTATACGAATTTCTCCATATAATACATTAGGTCGACTAGTAGCACTGAAAACCCTCGGTAAGATGAAATATATGTATGTTAATATCAACCGAGTTTTAATGTTTTTAATGTGACCTAAATACCCTGATATGGAAAATTGTTTTGCCTTTGAATTTAATAAATCTTTTCTTTTTAATTTTCTCTGCATGTCTTGGATCTAAAATAACACTCATCATATCTGCCGAAAATTTAATGGTATGCGAGGGAAGGTCAAAAATATGAAACTACGCTAAGAGTAAAGTATTTCAGTTTTTGGGTTTACAAGATTCTTTTATTAATAAATATTGTTTGAAATTCAACATTATATCCCAATATGAAGTTCCGCTTAATTTTAGCAAAAAATGGGATTTAATGGGTTTTTTTTTTCGGAACTAATATACAAAAGTGATTGAGATCATACAGCAGTCATATACTCTCTGTATAATTTGTGAGAGAAAATGATGCATATTAAGTCAATTTAATTAGTTTAGAAATTTTTATAGCCTTGAAAAGGAAAACTTCAAAATGGGAATTATTTTTGCTGCACAACTTGTTTTGTTTTCAAATAAAACAAAATAATTACAACATAGATCACATTTCCAATGTTTTTTTTTTGCCCAAAATCACCAAATGCTTCTTTCTTTTCCTCTCCGAAGTTATTCAAGAAAATTCTGGCCTCCAAGATTACCAGATCTATCTCAAAAAATGTCTTTGTTTGTAGACATGAAGAGGTAATTTGTAAGAAAAAAGATTTACTAAATTTAAAGACAAAAAATTCCCATATGCTGCGTACTTTTGCGGGTCACTGTATATATATTGCAGATTATTGAAATAATTCTTATTGTCTATTTTTGTAACTTTTAATTTTCCTTGAATAATTTCGTGTAGTAATTATTATTTTCAGTGTTTGATATTTTTGTTTCCTTCAAATTGAATTTAAGATTTGGATCTATTTTATATTTAGTAAAGCTGTTGTATTAAAATTGTGAAAGTGTATGATATATTTATGTGCAAAACTTTTATAAATAAATTATAAATCGAATTTTAACGAAAATAATTATATTAAACACTTAAAATAATTAAACATTTGAACAACGTTTGAAACAATGATATTACTTTGTCTGAAGATAATCCACTAGGCTCGAAACCAGCATGCATTATTATTAATTTAAAGAGTATTGCGAGATAGGACCCTTCTTATTTCTTTACAATTCATTTACTTTTTTTTATAATCAATACAATAAAAATATTCTTCAATGCACAAAATCACTACATCACTGTATTCTTCGCCAAGTCACACACTATAGGCATGCAAATCTTTAACGACATAGTTAGAAAAAAAAAATTGTGGGAAAAAACTTAAAAAATACGGTGTCACCACATGACCCAGTGAGCAAATACGTTTATTTCTTATCCCTTTCTAAACTATAATATGTAGTCTTGTTGGGGCCTATTAGTAAATATTTGATTGCATCTGGACTCAATTCAACGTGTTAACAAAAACTAGTGAAAGTTCGTTTTGAGTTTGATATATTGAATGAGGTATATCGGAGATCAAATGTATATTAACCATTTTTTTTTTTGAAAACGGCAAACCCAAATAATCAAAAAGAATTTTTATAAATAACCGGTGAAGAAAAAGTTCAAATCTTGTTCTATAATGTGATTGAAGTGCTATTAGTTTTATTACGCTCTCTTATTTTTTTCCAATTAGACATAACATGTACTAACATTTTCTTACATAATAACAAACAAGTTTATACAAAAATAAACAAGATTTCTCCAAAAATTTAGTCATTATCACACGTAAAACCAATATTGATACTGCCGCTACATCGAATTTGAACAGTTGATCGCATTCGTTCGGGTATGAAGGTTAAATGCGAAGCCTTTTGATAAAACTATATTTGTATTATCAACAGTAATATTTGACTTCGTGCGTTTCAGCCGGCATTAATTAGTTAACTCAAATATCTTCCTTAATTCGTAAATATCAAAGCGAGAAATCGCCTATTTACATGGCACTTTATTGCATAAACTGGCAACTGAAACGTTTACCAACATCGCGGTAATGTCAGGAGATCATCTCGTGGAAGAGATGTGCAGAGGCTACACGAAGATAATACGGGTGTAATCTGTAATTAATGCGGTAAACAAGAACATTATGTAGTCGTAATTGTGAAAAAAGGAGATAGAAAGAAGTACGTGTATGCATGTGTGTTTTACGCGGAACTGTATGGTGGGATAATATAAATAATGATTGTTTTTGAAAGATAAAAAAAGTATATAATTGCTTGGAATTCGAAAAAAAAAATGTTTATATGACAACGATATGTAACAACTTAATTTTAAACATGACCTAGATCATTCTTGAATCTTCTTATTTTTATTAGGTTAGGCGCCAGAATTTCAAATTGATTTTATCTTTTATTTTATGACTACTCGTTCTTTACTAACGTATTCGGTTCTCGTAATATTTTTGTAAATGTAATACCGCACCACTAAATAATAAAATCGTACAGTGATATTAAAAATGTTATAATGTGTTATAATAAGTGTAATCCACGAGTTTTGAAGCTAAGCAGTAATAAATGTATTATAACTAACAGAGGTCTCATTTGTAGATAGATTTTTAAAATCCTTCACCCCACTTACTGTTTTTGCATTGCCTACGTCTGAAATACTCAAAGAGCTCTACTAATTAAACAATTCTTTACCAATTAGTACTCAATCAGTACCTGAGATATTCCCAACGGTCTACTGAATAATTTAAGGATTAGAATGTAATTCCAACATTTTCTGCATCTAACATTAATTTTCTGTTAAACGATTGAGAGCCTCAAAAATCGCATACAAGTAAATGTTTACAGTGTTGTTGAATTTTTTACAAATTAAAATGTATCACAAAACTAAAATATTCAGCACTATTTAAGACATTAGTTGCATATTTCATTCATTCATTCATTAAGTTAGGGTGGGCACCTGAAGACCGGGCACTTGAGCTAGGAGCTCATTGTACCATCCCTATTAAGTCTCTCATTTCCATTCAAGTAGCTTGGTGTTCTCTATAAAGCCCTGTATCTTGGCCAGTGGAAACTTGAGACCCTTCGAGGGCTCCAATAGATCTCTCTCGAAATATTTCTGTCTTCAATTCCCCACATGTACAGATTACATGTAAACTAGTTTCCTCCTGTAGTTCGCATCTTCTACACCACGGTTCGCTTACCCGGCCTGTGTTGTATGGATGCTTTTTCAGGGGACAGTGTCCAGTTACCAACCCAATAATGGTTTTAACTTTTTTCTTACTGCGCCGGAGTAGGTTATCATAGAATCTAGCACCCCCATCCCCTATTGGTGCGCTTTAGTATGGAGTCGACCTCCATTTCTTTGTACTTTCTTTATCTAACCAGGTCCAGATCTCCCTTCTTGCGGAATCCTTAGTAATCCCACATACGGGCTCTGGACCCATGAAGTGTCTTTTAGAG
Organism: Protaetia brevitarsis; assembly: GCA_004143645.1. Taxonomy (NCBI): domain Eukaryota; kingdom Metazoa; phylum Arthropoda; class Insecta; order Coleoptera; family Scarabaeidae; genus Protaetia; species Protaetia brevitarsis. The sequence goes on along the minus strand of RXPK01000195.1, from coordinate 2,219,550 downwards.
CCCTCCTTGGCTAGTTCGTCGGCTATTACCTTGCCCTTTATATCCTCATGTCCCGACACCCAAATCAGAGACACCATGTAGTCTCGTGCCAGTGTAATGAGGGATTGTTTACAGTCTCTTGACCTAGCTACGGGGTTCGAGACTGCCTGGCTGTCAATCATTATATTAATTCTCCTCCTCATGTAGCTCCCTTTTGCAATCATTTCTGCACAGGCTGCAAGGGCGAATACCTCTGCCTAGAAGACCGTTGTATGCTTTCCCAGGCTTAGGGATATCCTTTGATTAGGGCTGGGCTCACAAATACCGGCTCCTGTGCCCTGGCTGGATTTGGATCCGTTCGTGAACTAGTTACCAATAGCAGTGATCTCTTTACGTGCCTGGGCTCTGTGCGGTATGGAGATTTTCACCTTTTTTTTGAAGATAATTTCGGGCGCCATTAGTTGAATAATTTGAGTAATGCTTATTTATGTTCGAAAACCATATTTATAAAAAGATGGCAAACAGCATGGAGACGAAGTGCAAAATTAATGCAAATGAACGAAGTGAAGAAGGGATAAAATTCAGTGGTTTCTGCGGCAATTTTATACATTATATGTGCAGTGTTTTTAAACCTGGTGAACTTAAACTTAGTGAAGCACAATCCAGAAACATCCAGAAACAAGTGGTGTTATGACGTATGCGCGGGTGATGATAGCGACGGCAATTATTAGTGAAATACATTCAAAACTAGAGAACTTGAATAACAAAGTTGATCAATTAATGGGCATTATTAACGAGCAAAAGTAACAAATTGCAAAACAAACATAACACAATAGATAACCTTGAATCTAATGAACCAAAGAAATAAATCGTTCCTATAAAATGTGAACACAGACCGATAAGAAGAAATTCTACTATAAATGGCAATATATCACAAACGCAAAAAATCCCTACGCCTGTCAAGGCAAATACGACACATAAAAATAATGAAAATTTGAACTAAGACTAAAGGAAGAGCACTTTACTAAGGCGATTTAGTCTTTTTGGCATTTCTGTTCATAATATAGATGCATCTATGTGATGCCAATAAATTGATATTATATTATAAAGAAACAAGTTTTAGAAAAACAAAATCAAAATAAACTACCACTTGATAAAAATATGCCAGAAGAACTTAAAACAGAAGAAAACATCAAAAATAAACAGGATGCAACTGATACAGAGAAACAACAACATACAACACTTAAAATAAACATAACAAAGGATAAATCAAAAACAATATGAGGTAGCAGGACTAACACGTCACTTTTGACGACTGAAAGTAGAAAGAGGGTTTTTATCCCGCAATTAGTGAAGACAACCACAGAAGATGATTAAAAAAAAACTATTTAAAAGAGAACAACATAAATATCTCACAATGCCATAAACTAAACACAAAGAGCGACGAAATAGCAGCATTTAAAATAGATGTAAATAATGAAATTTACGAAAGTATATTCAATTCAAATTTATGGCCAAGCAATGTTATTGTTCGACCTTTTAAAAATAGAAATTTTCAAAAGGCAATACCCATAACATTAAACACGTAAACAAGAAAACCATTTTCACATTTCTTTACCCAATCATACAGAGTGTAAAAAACAAAACTGACAAAATACTTGTATTTATTGATTGTATGAACATTGATGCATTAGCATTAACAGAGCATTGGTTAAAAGAGGATGAAAACAATTACATTCCGGAGTTCCAACTTGTCTCACGCTTCTCTCGAACAAATGGTTGCAGTATATAAACTAATTTATCTCTAAAGATGACATCGAGTGTGAAGAGCCTCAATATCTAAAACAAAATCCATCGGTATTTGAATATAGTGCAGTAAAAGTAACGAAACTAAATCATTTTAATTAACATCTATAGACCGTCCTCGGGTAACACTGACGAATTCTTTTTGTGCTTAACTGATGTTTTGGAACAACTTCAAGATAGTTTTAGAATTATAATAAGCGGGGATTTTAATATTGACGAATCGACTAGAATAACTAGAACATCAGAAACTTTACAATACAACATCTTCGTTAATGTTGGCGGTTATAAGGCAGAAGCTTTAAAGTCAGCTATATCAGATCATACAGCACAAAAAGTCCCATTTGAAATTCGAATTACCTTTCCAAATACACCTAGAATGGAGAGACTGGTCCTAGCATTTAAGTACTTAGATTCAGTTAAATTTAAAATGATGAACACGAATTGGAATCTGATTACAGAACAGCAAGAAGTTATAGGAGCTACAATGAATTTTTGAGGGTAATCCAAGCCATTTTGGAAAAATACACAGTAAGAAAATACGTACTAAAGAAACAACAATAAAGAATGGATGGCTAACGGATCACATAAGGAGATTGTCCGGAGTAAAACGTCAATTATATGGGGCACTGAGAGAAGATAGAATTGATGAAAATGTCTATAAGCAATTTTGCAAGAATTACAATCACGAAGTAGAGTTATCCAAAAAGAAAATTTACACGGAACATATACTGAATTCGAAAAATTCAATGAAGGGAGCATGGGAAGTTGGTAATACTCTAATGGGAAGAAATAAAAAAGATTGTTTCAATATAAAGGGTTTAGGTTATGACGGAGACGATACTAAGCAAGTATTAACAAAAATGAACCAACATTTTGCTGCTATTTCCGTAGAACAGAACCGCCTGACGCAAATTCGACACAAACTAAAACAGGTACCTGACTCCTTTTTACTATATCCTACTGACGAGGCTAAAGTCAACGATGTAATTCACGATCTAAATGTTACAGCTGCAGTGGGGCTCGATGGAACGCCTGTTAAAGTTTTGAAGCACTGCAGTGAAATTATAGCGACTCCGTTAACATATATTGTGAATTTATCTTTTGCGGAGGAAGCATTTTCCGAGCAGTTGAAGCTATCGCTAGTGAAGCCAATACATAAAAAAGGGGAAATAGTAATCTTAATGATTTCAGAAGAAGGTAACAATGCATGTTTAGGTAATAGATCTTGTCTTACTTTTACTTAATTCATTCGGTTTCGGTTGAAAATAGGAGCCCACGTATTCCCGACATAATGGTCCCGAATTAAAAAATCTCATGTAGCACGGAGTGATCGGATATTCAAATGTGCCATTTTTCCAGTACTTTCTGTATCATTTCTCATTATTATTCAGGTATTATTTAATCCCATTAATCTGCTTTATTATATTTGCAACAAAGTAGGTACAATGAAAGAGAACAAGACAGACAAAAATATATTTAACAAAAATTCGAATTACTTTGTAATTAGTTATATTTTGACCTATTTACAGATGCGTTCAACCTTATATAACTAAGAGCTCTGGAGATCCCGGTGCACTTCGTCGTAATTATAATATAATTATATATAATAATTTATAGTGTCTAATAAATATAGTTTAAAAGTTAACTATATAGAGGAAGACTATAATTATAATAGCCAGGATAAATATTTCGTCAAAGCATTTTGTACCACTCAAAACGATAGTGTGGTCTACACTTTGCACACTAAGAAAAATACTGGACGTGATATCAATAATCTACATTAATTGAGTGAACTTTCATCGACAAAACGAAATGTTTCATTGTTATGATAAAATATTGTTTACACCGTTCGATTAAGTAAAGGTTCATTAGTGAAATAATCTAGTTTTCATTATTATAACAAATTCTTCTACTGGAGTTCATACATAAAATTGATAACTTATGATCATTAAATAAACCAAAAAAAGTTGTTAAAACGAAACTGGTGTTCGCTACAATAACATATTTTATTGAGCCAATCAAACTACCATTTCATTTTCAATTATTTTGGGTTATTAATGCAATGAATGATTTATTACTCAATAAATTCCATCGTTATTTAATAAAATCGTTTTCATTAATTAGATGAACTCGTTTTTTAGGCCAAATTTGATGCATTAATTAATTCATGTGAGCAATGATTTCATTAATTTTTTCATGATCCATTTTTGATTCAATGCACTATATTGACTTCCAAATTCAGTAATCTATTCTACTGGAAATAATTTTAATTAGATTTTTGATCCAGACAGTAAACCAAACGAAATCGATAAAGCAAAAAAAAAAAGAATGAGAATCAATAATAAAATAAGAAAATATATTTCGTCGAATAAAAATTTAATTTGCACAAAGTTTTACAATAGACCAGATCATCGTCATAAAATTTCATTTCTCACTTCTTCAACGCCAATGAAATCAAATCACCATATATAAGCAACAACTAGTAGAGCTTTTCAAATATTTATAAAGTGGTTTACGTCAGTCTCTACTACTTATCTACTCCTACTCAAGTGGCGTATAGGAGCGCGAGAACATACAAAAAATAACTAGGGTGAACATTGTCGGTATTCAAAAATATCTAATGTAAGCACTTACACTTTCCCAGACATCTATCCGACAATGAAAGCGTGTGTTTTTTATCCCGAGTTGCATGTATATGTAAATACTTAAAAAAAAAAATCGTTATAAAGTTTCGACACATTGGATATTAAAAATTTATTATTTCAAATTCCATTAAAAGATATTTTTGATTGTCCGCGAGAATTAAATCAGGTCAAGTTGAGCGAACTGAATCGAAAAGAAGTAAACCTCATTATCAAGAGGATTTACTGAACTGTGACGGTTATGCTTTCATGCTGTTCAGATATCGTTGCATAATATTTAGTCAGAAATTTTATTCACAGCGAAGCAATAATAATTTCGCATACTCTTAATAATAGGTAATATTTTGACGTGAATATACACACAAACAAATATGCGAATGCATCAAACGTTGGCTTGATTCTTCAACATTCAGAAAAGTTTTGTAATTTGTTTATTATTTAACTCAGCTGTTTCTACATCTTATTGGAAACATATGAGCAGTGTTAGCAAATACAAAATGTAACAAACACAAAGGAGGAACTGCTGAAAAAGGCTAAACTACCAGAGATGATTATTAATAAACTATTACCCCAGTTAAGTGCCTCAACACTTAACGTTAATATTGCAGATTAACGCAGAATAATTCCCCTATTCAGTTTTTTATGGCGTGGGGAAGCAGGTAGTACGTTTATAGAGGCAGAAGATATTTCCATGAAATTCCTTGAGAATTTATTATACCCTGTTCTGTAAAACCCTCTTTCGGCAAATATACGACAGTTAATTGTAAGAGGATAAAAACAAGATTTCAATTCAATCTTCAAAATTTTATACATAGCTTTATCACAAGGTATTTTGATGTAAAATACTAAACATAACTTTTTGTCTTGGTAACAATGATATAATTACAGAAAAGTTAAAATCATTCGATCTGAGCCCCTAAACGCATTAATTTGTAATTTGTTAAAACGTATATAATGCTGACACTTATTCAGTAAAAAGTTCAAAATTAACATATACAAGGTGTTCGGTTTTGTTGGTACTTTATGCAATTCTATTTTTTCAGATTAAACGTATGTACTGTACTGTGTATTATTGCATTTTTGAATTCCTCGAATGAAAACAAATTACAATTATCTAACATACTCTACGACAAAACTTAATACTTTCTAAGATATTCGAACTTTAAATAAAAAAAAAATGTTGGCATGATATCCTTAAAAAAATAATAGCTCTCTTATTAACTGTTATTTTCTAATAAATTTTCGACAGCAATCTAACGTACTGCTGTGAACTGATGGTACCAGCATATATAAAAAGTGAAATTAAAAAAAAAATTAAATCAACTAGCTCAGTGGATAAAAATTTAAAAGGGCGCAAAAGATTCTTTGATCTCAGGGTTATTTTCAGAAATGAACTATTCATGAAAAATAAAATGTGGGCGTAAGTAATCAAAATTTATAATTTAAAAAAAAAAAAAACATTTAATTACAATTTCGCAGGGTAAATAGAAACCATGAATATAAGATTCTGGCCGAAAACAAAACCTGCATGAATCTACAATTAAAAAGGACGATGCAAATCCTTTATCAAACAAAATGGTAGATTTGTTCTAGAAGAAATTCCAAATCGCACAAAAAATCCACGTGGTTTCAAAATTTTTAACCAACAAAGTTAAATTTACACAAATGAATTGAACTACAAGCACAATGCTTCTTCTCACCTTACACGAGGTGATTAACAAAAAAAACTGATATGAAAACTAGAAACGGAAAAATTTAACTCATTAAACAAAAAAAAACAATTTCTTCTAAAACAAATTACAATAATTACTGATCTTATATCCAAAATGTGCACAATTAAACACAACAGCAATAATTAAATAAAAGCTGGAAAGCTGATAAAATTCAATTAAACCGAACTACATTTTAAATAAAAATGAATTTACCAAAAATGGCATCAAAGAAAATAAACAACATCTACTTAGGAAAACTTTCAACGAACTACCTTTTGAGAGGCCCTACATCGCATACATATATAAAATTATCTACGTGCACTCGCAGCGCATAAAATGCAAAGAGAATTCTCTTGAATATCACAATGAACAAAATATATATACAATACTGACGAAAGCAATAAGTACAAATGACTGAAATTAATGTAAACAGCTGAACAATAAAATACTTAAATTCATCAAACAAATCTATTAACAAAATCTTACTTAAAAATAAAATATTAACTTCTGAGAGAATTTGCCCGACGCATCCCAAAGTGATCTCTAATAATAACATAACACCGAATTTATAACCCCCGGGGTGCCAATCCACAGCAGTACCTTTAGATAAAACACTAGATTTAACATTTCCATTATATTATACAGAGTGTCTTTAAAATACATCTGAATTTCAAAAACTTTAAATGCGCAAAACTATTTTTTTTCTCAAGTGGAACACCCTGTATTTTTTATATCGTGCCTATATCTAACTCCATTCAGGTGATCATCGAAAAAAGGGCCAATTACGTGTGTGCTGATGTTACCACCCCAAACATTCAACGACCACCTATTTTGGCGACGTGTTTCAAATACAATATGAGGATTCGAGTCTGCATAATAGTGGAAAATAGTGTCTATTTACTAGTGATGTAACGAATATTCGCATTCACATTCGCATTCGCGAATATTCGCATTCGTATTCGCATTCGCAATAAATATGCGAAAATTGCGAAAGTTACCTGTTAAAATGGATTATTTAGAAAGAAAACTAATATTTAAATTCATTGAGATCCTAAAACAACCTTTTGAGCACAAATTTGCGGTTTACATTAGAATATCCATGAATAACCTCAAAAATACGTGATATTTTGTGGAAGCAGTTGCTAAAAACTACAATAAAAAATGAAACTGTTTAAAAAATAGTTGAACAAAAATAAGCGTTTGTATTTTTGGGAATAGAATAATATCAATTTTAATTTGTCTGTGTGCTGAATTCATATTTTGTTTTTCTGATACATCATTAATTTTATCTCTTTAATGAGTTGAATTTGTTTGTACTTTTACTTTTAGTTACAAGACCGCTATTAAACGAAGTAACACTTTATTTTTCTGGCTATATTTAGCGAAAATAGCTTTTGAGTTCAATAGATTATCTTGAGAAGATTAATATCGTAAAATAATATGTAAATTAACACAGCAACAGGCCAATTTTGTTAATTTGGGGATACACGGTGGATAAAAATTCACAGTCGGACATTAAGATTTAATCCTAAATGCTATGTGAAATATTTATTCATATTAACTTCAAATTATATTCAACATAATAAAACTGACGAAAGGCATCTAAATTTTACGTGGTAAAATGGAAATTCTCATGCGAATCTCATGTGCAAAAATGTTAATTACCCTATCATAATGAGCACAGGAAAAATATTTGCATGAATTCGTTGGGTTAATTTATTATTTTAGGTATCTGTTTGTTCTAGCTTACATAACAATGAAAAGGAAAGTTCTACAACACATACAATTCCCTAGCCTGCCCCACTTTAGGAGGGACAACGTAATTTTACACGTGCAGAAATATTGATTAAATTTGCGACACTTTCCCGAAACGGTTTTACCTGAGTCGGCGAGTTCGTGAGTTTGCTTTTACTACGTGGGTCAACCTTGTTAGGGGAACACGTGTAATCATGACTGTTTAGAGTTCGTAGGTAAAAATGATCCCGAAGTTTGAAACATCCGCTGGGAGCTTTGCGTAGGCACACGTAACATCGGTTCACTTACTTTCGTTACAACCAACGATACGGCTGGAAGCGATACCAATTAATTTGTTTCCCTGTGGACCTTCAAAAATGTTCTGCGTTCGCAATTTTGTGCGGTATGTCCGACTAGGATCCAAAGTACGATTTCTAATATAATTGAGCTTATACCCAAATTTGCTTGTTGTAAAACATGTTGACTTTTACTCCAAAAACCTGGTGAAAATTGAATTTAATTTAGCTTACTAAAGAGTATATTTAGATAGATAGACAGATAACTTTATTGTATTTACCTACTGAATATTGGATACAGCATGCCAGAGTGATTTAATATATTCTATATATAACATCTACAGAATAATTCTGAAATAAGAATCAAAAACTCTTCAATACAGTAGATAAAATGCTGTAAAAGTAGCAATTTCAATCTTCTCCTAAAAGACCTTGCGTTACTTTCTTGTCTTAAACTGAGTGGCAAAATTACTCAATTTGTCATAACGAGGTGTTTAGCTGTTCTTATTTCTGTCTATTTCTTAGTGTCATAGGTACTCATATCTAGTTTTAAAAGAATTATAAAGAACTCCTTGAAAAGGGTCTACATGACATACGACTACTAATTACCGCTATAAATACTACGTATAAAACCTTTTTGAGCCAAAAACCCGTCTGATAAAAACCCAAAGAGCCCAAAACTCAATACCGTAAGTAATTCTTGAATGGCCTTTACTGTAGTAAAATAACTCTGATGAGGACTGTTGACGATGGATGAATACTAGAGTTGTTGTTTGGGCTATGTCCACCATTTCGTTTATACAATTCGCCCCCAAAACAAATTCCAACATATGACATGATACTTGCTATAGAAGTTGCAGCAAAAAGGATATCACACCCAGAAGCCGCAAAAGAATACAGGTGGGGAACCAAGATGGCAATAGAAAATACTCAATCACGAACAATAAAACACAATATTACGAGAGCGGAACGACTTAATCTCACACAGCTTAAAGAAGATCAATCCATCAAGATACTACCTGCAGACAAAGGGAATGCAACAGTAATAATGAATGTGGAGACGTACAACAATAAAATACAAGATGTGTTACGAACTGGGAACATACAAGGAATTAAAGAAGACCGTCGGTAGAAACCAAAATATACAAGACGCTGTTCAAATACAGGGAATGCCCAAACCAAAATATAAGACATAAGCTCACACCGCACTACAGCAAACCACCACATCTATACGGTTTACCAAAAATCCATAAACCGGACATCTCTCTAAGACCAATTGTCAGTTCTAGAAACTCCCTCTGTGACCTCCTTGCCAAATTCATACTGGAACACTTCATTGAAAAAAATCAGAAACCTGAAACTTGAAGAACAGGACATGTTGGTCAGCTTTGACGTCACCAGTCTCTTCACTAACGTACCAACCAGATCTACCATGGCAGCAACAAGAAACAGACTCTCCACAAGATACCACATTGCACGAAAGAACTACATTAACTATGAATGCCATTATGGTGCTACTGTCCGTGCGTGTAAAACCGACGTATTCCGGTGGAGACAGTTCTGTCGCAGATTTGACCTGGCATTGGCCCCCACTGTCTCCCCATACGAGCAATATTCTACATGCGAAGAATTTGAGAGCAGAGCCAAAGATACTACAACAAAAACAAAAATATAGTTAAGGTATGTGGATGAATACATCGTAATATGGCCATGGTGAATACGCCCGTAAAATCACAGGAATGGTAAGCAGAAGCAGCTACCTTTGTCAAGACATTAAGGCACATTCAAGAGTCAGTGTACAGAAAGCTTTCACAACAGGATAATACTTAACTCGATCCAACACCCAACAATGTGAAGTTGGCTAGCCAGGTGTCTATGTGATAGAGCCAAGAATATTTGCTCAAAGGAAGAGGACAGAAAACAGGAGTTCAACAACATAACTCACACATTAAAACAGAATGGTTATACAAACAAGCGTTGTCATAGCAAGAAGAATCGTGTACAGATCAGCAGAGTCAAGACCCAGAACAACAAGACAACGTAATCCCGTATGTAAAAGGTATATCGGAAAAGAAAAACAGGAAAATAGGCAACTAACTAACTAAGGCAACAACAAGGTTAGAACAGCAATAACAACGACGAACACCAATAAATCAGCCCTAACCAAAACAAATCCGGACAACGCCAATCAGAGAACAACGAACGAATGCAAACACCGAGTGCCGTGTAAATGCGGAAGACCATATTTCGGAGAAACAAGCAGACCCCTGCAAGTCAGAATCAAAGAACAAAAATTGGTTCGAATGGGAGAAAGTCTCACTTGACTCAACATCCTTGGGAAGAAGAGCACAGGATTGAACGGATTGACGAAGCGAAAATCCTGGCAAGAGAGGAAAACTTCACAAATTGAAAGGAAATTGAAAGAAACAGCATATATGGCCATAACACCAAATGCCATAAGCACACCAAGCCTTAAAATCGAAGATGTCTGGTTACCAATGGTCTGGTTAGAAATTGCTTAAGCACAAGACCGCCAATTAGGGAAATTTCCCCTCCCAAATTCCGCAAACTAAGAAAGACTTATGATACAAACATATATGATATACTCGTCTCAAGGATGAAAATTGACTAAGTTTGTCCCCCCCCAATTTGGCTCTCTGGATCCGCCCCTGGGAATGTGATTATATATAATACCGAATAGGTTTGATAGTAACAATGATAGACTCTACGATACTCAGTAGATTATAGTTAATTATGATATAGTTTTAGTCAGATACTAGACATGGAAATACCCTGCTGTTAACACCAGAAACATTCCTAGAAACAGTATTAGTAACAGCACCTCGCTATATTAGGTCAGTTATTAACGCATGTAGATTAAAGGTAGACTGTAAATGTTTTAATAATCGCGCGTTATTGTTCTAACTTTCAAAATGAATATTAAATCGCTATAGAGAATAATATTATTGGTATTAGTATAAACAAATTGTAACAAATCCATCAACAAAGCAATAAAATTACAGAAATTACTGCCGGAAGCACATTTCAGTGTATATAGAATTACAAACATTCCAAATAACCGCACGCCCCCAAATCAATTTCGTTACAAAATATAGATAAACCAATTTGCGTGTAAACCGATCTTTTGATGAACACAAATAGCAACGCTGCCGTTGTATATGTTCACGTCTATAATAGTGAGCGACCAATTCATAACCATGAAAGTGGTACTAATAACTATTTGAATTAAACCAAATTTCGCATAAACAAAAGAAATTAATATTGTATATGGATTAATATGCAGCTGCGATATTTTCGCTTCTGTATTTTTTTTTTTTTTTGGAAGGGGGAAATCCTTAATGGACACCGGGCGCACGGCTCTATCGGCCCGGTAGTGTGGGATCTCTCAGTGTGGCATACCCACTAAACCCCCTTATTTTCTCTTCTGAGCTCCGGAACCGCCAGTAGCATATCGTCAGAGGTCAGAAGTGTCATTCTACCATACATCTTTTAGGCCACCTTCTTTCTGCTCCTCTCCTCTGCCTCCTTCACCACTAGTATTGATTTTATATAGGCATGGATGATGTTCCAGTTACTTTGCGATTCAACCATCAAGTTAAGAATGGTATCCTTATTCAGTGAGGTTCCTAGTTGTCGCTCTATACTTTCACGCTCAGCGCTCCACCTGTTACACTGCATAAAGGTGTGTTCGGGAGTATCCTCCTGGCCACAGTGAAGGCAAGCATCGTCGTTCGTCAGTTTGAACCTTTTCAGGTAGGCTCGGAAATGCCCATGACCCGTGAGGAACTGTGTCAAAAAGTAATCTGTGTTCCTATGTTACAGACACCCAGGCAGCTATGTCCGGTATGAAGTGCCCTGGTCCACACTCCGGACGTCTCCATGTATTCCAATGATTCTCCATTTATCAAGTGTCCGCACTCTTTCAGTCTTCCTCACTACGGTCGATCTTTCCTCCGACAGAAAATCCTCTGTGTTCCTCGGCGATTAGGGAAATCGGCGGGATGCCGGCTATCACCTGGGCTGCATTCGTGGATACAGTTCTGTATCCACTAATCACGCGTAACAATACCCTTCTCTGTAGCTTGCTCAACATCTCCGCATACCTTCCGATCTGCAACACGGACACCCAAGCCGGGATGGCATACAGTATTTGTGATTGAATCACACTATACAGAGTTTCCCTTTTCCTACTGCGAGGTCCTCCAATATTCGGTAGTAATCTGTCATAGCGCAAGGGTACGATCCGCTCTTGCAACTATATGTCTCACGTGTGTCCAAAGGTTATTTATCGTCTAATATACCTCCCAGATATTTAACTTCTTTCTTATGTGTGAAACGATCTCCCATAATTTCAAAGAATATCTCCTTCCTGTCTCGAGGGCCTTTGCATATGACAGCTTCGGTTTTTTTTGGAGCTATGTGTAAATCGTGGGCATGCATCCACTCAACAGTGTTCTCAAGCGCTTCATTAGTCTTAAAGACCAGTTCTCTCGCATCCACAGCCTCGATAATCAATACAAGATCATCCGCGTAGGCGACGGTTGTGACACCCTCTAGTTGGGCAAGGGAAAGGACTCCATCGTATAATATGTTCCAAAGGGTTGGACCTAGTACCGAGCCTTGCGGAACCCCCGCACCAATAGTCAACCTATCGTTCGAGCCTATCTTAATCGTCCTATCACTCAGGTAATCGTCGATGGTGTTCGTTAAATACAGTGAAATACGTCGTCTTTTTATTTCCTTGAGGATTTCATCCCATGACGCAGAGTTGAAGGCGTTTCTAATATCCAGTGTCACAGCTACCACCCAATTTTTATCTGACGCTTTGACTGTCTGGACTACAGTCATAATGGCATGCACCGTTGACCTGCCCTTTATGAAACCATATTGTCTATCGGAGAGTCCGCCGTTGTCCTCCACTTCTTTTTCTAAACGATTCTTTAATATCCTTTCGAATAATTTTCCGAGGGAACTAAGTAGGGATATCGGTCTATATGTAGCTTCAACTCCGTCAGATTTCCTTTCGTACCAAACTACTATGGCCTCCTTCCACTGTGCTGGAGAGTTCTGCTCTTCCAGCACTGATTGAGAAACCCCAGCAGCACGTTAGGGATCTCCTCTGCCAGGATTTTCACTGCTTCTGGTGTAATGTGATCAGCACCAACAGCTTTGCCCACCTTGATTTTGCATACTGCCTCATCAAGTTCGACCTTCGTAATTTTAGTCACATTGTTATCTATCGTAACTTTTTTTTCTTCAGTTGTACGAGTCTTGACTAGGAACAATTCTTTGATAATTTGAATCTTCTTATGTAGCGGTGGATTGTACGGTAGGGGCAATTTGCCCATGTGTCGCATGGCAATTTTAAAACCTTCCCCCCAAATGTCATCATTCAGGTCCGTTAGTATTTTTTTCCACAGTTCACATTTGGATTTAATAATCAGCTGCTTCAATTCCTTTTTTGCTTGTTTGTACAGGGTTTTTTCCAGAGACTCTTGGGTTTCTTGTGATATCCTACTATTTCTCCTTATCCATTTCCTTCGTAGCGAGTGGCACTCATTCCTTTTGTGCTCTATATCCGTGTTCCACCAGTATGGCATTGGGCAAGTTCCTTTGGCTACTCGAATGGTACACTTGTTGCTTATTTTCCTCACCGTGGTGATGAAGTCATTTGCAGAGGAACATCCATTCATATTCCAGGGGTGGGTTTTCACCATCTCGGCAAACTTTTTCCTATCAAACGTAAACCATATACCTCTTTTTGTAACATTTATTCTATTGTTCTGTTCTACTTCAAAGTAAATATAATTATGGTCGGTGTATACCTCTCGCGATAGGACTTTCCAGTTATGTATTCTATTTACCATCCCATCTGTAGCCCACGTAATGTCTATGAACGTCTCGGTGTTTCTTCTCTGGAAGGTTGGAGAATTTCCTGTGTTTACGACGTTTAAGTCCAACTCAGCAGCCCACTCCATTAAATGTTCTCCACGTGCATCCGTTATGGGGGATCCCCACATCGGAGACTTCGCATTGAAGTCCCCAGCAATAATAGACTCGGAGTTAGCAAACTTAATATTTTGTAATAATTTATCCGTAAAGATCTTGTATTCTTCTAGAGATACATTAGGGGAACAGTAGCAGCCATACAGGGACCATTTATCTCCTTTTATACTCACAAATCCATCGCCGATTTCATGACTGTGAATACCCACATCCTTATTTCTTATATATATAGCGACACTTTTTTTGTTATCCATAATAAAACCCCGTCCATTGATATCTTTATATTTGGTTCCACTTATAATCACGATGTCTATTTTCATTTCGCATGCTATGGCTGAAGTATGTCATGTGCCAGCCTTCCCCTCCCCAAGTTCACTTGCAGAACCTTAATCTTTCCTTGGTGTCTTGATACTGCCCTTGCCAGGATCTTTTTTTCCTAAGGCCTTCATCAATTCCTAAAATTTCGGGGCATTTAGTGGTCCGCACGATGATCATTTGACTGACACGTTGGACAAAAAAGTGAATTTCCGTACAGTCCCCTGCTCTATGGCCTCGCTGGTTACAATTACACATTGATTGGAGCGATCCGGCCATTGCAATTATTTATACATGGCCAAACTCAAGACACCTATAACATCTAGGGACAACCACCCTTCTCGACCCTGCAATTGACCCAGCCTATCCTTATCCTCCGTTCCTTGCTAATAGGCTAGCATCTACTTTATCAGTTGCAAGTTGCAATTTGGTTTCCATCCCAACATGGTCTCATAGACGTTATTTTAACCCTCTGCGAATCACTTTGCGGTATATAATGATCAACATCGCTTCTGTATTAATAGTATATGAGAACACTAAATAGGCCATGATAAACAGCTGAATAACAAAAGAAGAGATTATAACACCTCGAGCTTTCTCATGATTTAACCCATTATAATGAACAATAAAAATGTTAGATTTTGTATCATAAAATTTATCTTTTCTGTACCTACGGAATAATATTGTCTTTTTGATTGCTTTGTACGTAAATACATGTTTTACAAGAAAATAACGCCAAAGCTGTTTTTTATGTTCTATAATCTAATCTTTCTCATATTGCATTCAGATTTACGGATCGTGGAGGCTAAATTTGGATATTGTGCTATAAATATCATAATGTTACTTCTAATTGGCGTAAATAGGCTTTGCATATTTTTAATGTGAACTCCAGATTATTATCGTATTAATTTTTAGATTTAAATTAACTGATGTTAAATGTTGAAATTTAACAGCTTAGACAAGCTTTTATAATTTTTTTTTACATTAATAGTGTTTTTAATATATAACTATGGTTAATTATAACGTGTTGTGTAATTAATTCATTTTAAAATTAAGTATGCAGTTCTGTTGACTAATTTCAATAATTTTTGCATTTTTAAATTCATTATGTCCTAAAATTAATAACATGGTAAAAATTAAAAAGAACGAAATTGCTGTTCTAATCTAATAAATTACATATTTCTACATGTTTCGGACTAGACCATCTTCAAGCGCAAATATAAACTTGTAAAGTTATTAAAAAATAAGTCGTTAATATTGAAAACAACTTTATCCATTATTAACTTATATCATCTCGAAATTTAATATTTAGAGAGAAATAATATTATCACGAACAATCATATACCGAAGCTGCTGAAGAGCTGCTGAAGTATATCATATCAATGCTTCATAAAAAAGAAGTGTGGGGAAATTAATGGTGAGATTCTGTGCACATCTGTAGCGTCTGCAATGTTATATATAAATCTGTAAGCATCCATAATACATACTTACAGTTTTACAAATAATCTCATAGACGCCACAGATATGCATAGAATGCCACCATAAGCCGTATAAAATTACAACTGGATCGCTGTGTTTAAAATGTTGCAATCAGATTGTATTAATTATGAAGGTTGGTACAAGAATTATTAATTTTCAATAGATAAACATATTAAAAGCAAAAAGGACTTAAAAGTACCTAATTTAATATTATTATTATTATAATATTATAAACAAACTAAATCAGTAGTTTTCTTGCTTTCATTTTAACAAATTCGTCATTAAGCTTTCATAATCTAATAACCTAATTATATCTTTAGCCAAAGGAGTTTCTTAAATATTTTTTTAAGAACACCTTTAAGGATTGAAAAATAACATTTACCAATCTCATTGAAAATACAAAATTGTTAAGAATATTTTTATTCGAATTGTATCTGCATTGGGAAATGCAGATTATGGACATACAATTACTAATTTATACATACTTTTATTATGAAAAGAAAAAATCTTTCGATTCTTATATTGAAATCTGAATTTTGTACACATACCTTGATGTATTAATTCGCCGTGACCTGTTAAGCTGTTGATTTAAAAACTCATTATAGAACACCTTCGTTTATCTCAAGACCTTCTCTCATGCGTTAGGACTTCTCTACATTATAAAATTGCATTTAATTTCTGTCCTCCTCCCCACAGTTTGTCGATTTTTTCAGGTGTGTCCACGTACGGTTAATTTCTTAATCTTTTTTTCTTTTCTTTTTGCTTAGAAACGCCAAACATTCACATTTATTTTAATGTAATAAACCTTATATTACCTACCTCCCCTTACGAGGTCTCGTTACTGAGCATGCTAACTGGAAAAGATTGTATGAAAATAAACACTCAAGCTGGTCAACAGCAGCTCTAAAAAGAATAATGGAATAAGAGAATATAGCTGAGTAAACAATTCAAAGTAATTGATGTGAAACCCTTGCTAATAAGTGGAAATATTAAGTTTTTCAGGAACTGTAGTGTAAAATGGTTTACGTCACAGTTTATAACAACCGAATATCGGAACTTTTATTTTTGTTCGTTTAGTTATTTGCTTTTTGTTTACAAGCTTTTTGACATGGCACGATATAAACTGATCTTCTCTCCAACTAAATTCAATTTTGTATCTTGCTGTTGCTTCTGGTATTATTCCTAAATATTTAATATTTTAATCTGTTTAAATTTTTGTATATTCCTATTACTGTATTTTTTTATTATTTATCCATTCCATTCTTTTCTAAAACCCCAATCCATGTGTTTAGCATTTGCTTTTAGACATTTTTCCTTTTCTGCTACATATAATTGCATCATTTGCAAAACAGTAATCACATCCTTAGTGTCTTTTACCAAATCATCCATAAAAGTTGTGAAAAAAAAAAATTGAAGTTGGATATTCTCTCTGCCCTTTCCTCTGCTCCCTGTGTAGTGCTGAATATTTCAGGCTTAAAGTTTTTTTCTTGTTGCACTACCTCTGATTTTCCTAGACATCTAGTAACTAAACAATTTGCTTGCTTTTGCATTTATATTTCTTAAACTTTTCCACATTGTTTATTTCTGGCAACTTATCCAATCCCAAACTGTACTGTTCTTCCACTCTGCGTTTGCTAAAACAAAATGATTTTTAAAGAATAATGAAAGACTGGTGTATGACTCAATCAAATGTAATAATAAGTATCAGCTAAATAGCTATCTTAACATTATGATTTGATTGAGTCATACACCAGTCATTGATTGAATCATACACCAGTATTTCATAAACTTTACATTAACTCAATTTCGACATGCAAAATTTGTCTTCACTTCAGAATATAAGTCGTTAATGTATACGCTATAAAGAAGTGGCCTAAGTGCAGAACTCTAGGGAACCCCACTCAGCACTCCAAACTCTCGTCCTTTACCATAAGTACACTATTCTAACAATTATCATCGCTAAAATTTTGGCTCTATCGGAGACACAAGTACTGTAAACCCTGAAATGTTACCAAAATTGATAAGTAATACTTTCGTAATTTTTTTTTTAGAGAAAAAAAAAAGTAATCGGAAAAAATATAAATTGTTTACACTCTCTCAAGTCACAAATTATTTATTTTATTTATACAGGAAGCGAAGTTTCTATAGTTCCACATAATTTTGTAGTTCCTGTATAAACATTTAGCAACACTAATAGTTGGAAACTACCTCGAATTTCATTATAAAACATAATCAAATGGCAGATATATTATTTTATCTATATTACAATTCTTAGAAAAATAGAGCAAGTAGCGTAAAAATGACGTATAAGTATGAGCGAAATTTCTATAGTTCCACTGAGCTAGATAGATGGCGCATGAAGTTAAGCATTTTTTGCTAGTGTAAACATTTTCCAAACACTTTACAAACTGTATTTAATGCTAAATACATACATATAACATTAAAGTAAATCAGTTAATAACAATGCCGAGAGGTAAATTGCTAACTGATGCGAAAAACAAAAATAATTGTTATAAAAAATGGGCTTGTCAAACCGAGCAACAGGTAAGAAAATAGGACGATCCCATCACCTTATCAATAATTTTATAAGGTTGGGTAATTTCTACGGCAAAAGTCGGGCTAAAGGAAGGAATAAAAAACTAACGCGCAGACAGCACTGGTCGATATTTCGGTTAGCTTCTTCTGGTAATGTAACTATACAACAAATAAAATGTGATTTAAATTTAGCAGTAACTAAGAGACGTGTACAACAAATTTTGTCAGGAAGTAAACGTTTTCGATGGGTAAAAAAGGCTTCAAAACCACTCTTGAAAGAGACACACAAACAAGCAAGACTGAAATTTGCGCAAGATCATATGAGTTGGGATCATGAATGGAAGAACGTCATATTTTCGGACGAGAAGAAATTTCATTTGGTCGGGCCTGATGGTTTCAAATATTATTGGCACGATTTCCATAATAAGAACACTGAAGTTGCGATGAGTAGAAATTTTGGTGGCGGTAGTGTAATGGTTTGGGCAGCTTTTACCCATAACAATAAAACTCCTATATGTTTTATAAATACACGAATAAATTCGAGTTCTTATATAGAACTTCTAGAAATGGTTCTAATAGACTTTGATGAACAAATGCCGTCGAAAGACTGGATATTTCAGCAAGACAACAGACCTATCCATTTTTCCGGACGAACAAAGGAGTGGTTCCACCAAAAGGAAATCAACTTAATGCAATAGCCCGTTCGCTCACCTGACCTGAACCCCCATCGAGAATCTTTGGGGAATATTGGCTAGGAAGGTATATGAGAATAATAAACAATACAATAGCGTTAAAGAACTGAAATCTGCGATAACGAAGAGTTGGAATGAGATTCCTGTGTCAATATTGATGAAGTTGATAGACTGTATGAAGAACAGGATTTTTCAGGTTATTTTGAATAAAGGATCCAACACTAAGTACTAATTTTAGCAAAAATTATAATTTTTTTATTTCATGTATCCATTTTGTTAGTGGACCTATAGAAATTTCGCTGTTTTAAATTATCATTATTCTAAGTATTTTCTGTAGAAAGTGCAATAAATTTTTTCATTGATATCTCCTCTTGCGTTTGCCTTTCAGTGCAATTAAGCATTAACTTCAATGCATAGTTTGCCGAAGATTTTAAGAAAAACCACATATTCTGTTCAACAGTTCTTGTGGAACTATAGAAATTTCGCTTACTGTATATTTATTATCAGATGAAAAGTGATGAATTTACATATTCAGGAAGTATATTTTTCTTTCTGGCATATCAATGTCAACCGCATCCTATTCCCTTATACTTATCAAAGAAACCGCAAAAGGTCTTATCACTTTCCATTATTAACACTCATAAATTAATTAGACTTCAGACGAAAATATTTCCACACATTCCATGTTAGCACACAATCTATTCCTTAAATAAAAATAGCAGAAGAGGTTTTGATGTGAATATAGAATAAATGTTATCGAATCCTTGAAAATGCAATATGGATGGGATATTGTTCTCTATGATTTGTTTATACTTTCAGACATAAATAAAAGAAAATTGATATTCTGCAGTGTACACAAATAATACATCTCCTTATCAAACGAAAGATATCCAATCCCTGTTTTGAAACACCCCTTACCACATGCTCTGTAAATTGCTTTCACATGCGTCACGAACTTCAGGATGATAAATGCTAAATGTACCGGATCAAATTCTTTATATTTGTATATACATATGTGTATATGTAAATACAATGTATACAATCACTGCGAGCACTAGTACTTTGATCTTTTCAGTCTGTTTCACCCAAACTTAAATTACATTCTTCATGTATATAGTAAATAATAAAATTGAACTTCAATTCAAGAAGGATTAACTAGTGGTCACTCATTTTGTACGGTTTATATATTTATATGTGCGTGTTTTAGTTATTAGGATATTTTCTCGGCTCCTTATATAAATAAATGCGTCTCCCAAATATTTTAATATAAATATTTAAAATGTTCATTGCCGGTTGTCCTAATTCGAGCGTTCAATGTCACCGAATGTTCGAATATAATTCGTGTAGTGAATACAAACTTCATCATTATTTAATATTTATAATATATGACATTATGCAACCGTATACTATTTAATCATCCCACCATTTTCAATAACAAAACAATACCTGTGTATCTATATGTTATTACACATGTAGTTACCAAATTTTTATTTCAACGCAGATATACCTATAAAATGTCTCATAATAGTTTTAAAAATGCATTAAAACGATAAAATTGTGTAAGTTTAAGTCGAAAAAGCATATAAAAGACGTATTTGGTAATCATTTAATTCTTAGTGGATAGTTACTCTTGAGTTACTTACGTATTCATATATAATAAAGAATTTAATTTAATTAATTTAAACGAAAGTCAAAATATGTGACAGTAAGCTGTTTCCATCGTGTGTTGGATTGTTTAAATATAACGTTTTAGCTGTGTTTCGTCATGAGGGTACCCCTGATAAGCACTGTGGTTTTTCAACTGTATACTTAGCGATGGAAATGCATATATCTCTCCGGTATAATTTCCTTTATGTTTGTTCTATATTATACAGCGTATATACGCACTACGGTATGCTTAATACAGTCGCATACAAGCTTCTCCGGGAGATAAGTATACATATGTCATATGAGCATGAGTGTTCTATGATTTTTCTTTTCTCTAGAAATTGAATGTGATTTGATGAATGATTTTTGAAATATGTGTGCGTGTGACTTTAACTTCAGTTTCTTGTCTGGTCGCGTTTGTTCCCAAACATCTTATTTTAGCAACATATCTTCCGGGTATTCATCCATTCTGAGTGTGTGAGTGATAGTCCCAATATCTTTATTTGAATTGGAGTATATGATTTTTGCTCTCACGTATATGCATCCTGTTGCTGCCCTGTGTAGGTTAGCCTTCTGTTGGCTTTATCGCTTAGGAGCTTTCTTGAGCCCTTTTTGTGTGGAGCTTATTTCTCAGGAGCTTTTGAGCGCCCAGGTACTTTTTTGAGCCATTTACGTGTGGAGTTCATTGCTCAGAAACTTTCTTGAGACATTTTCGTGTGTAGCTTATTGCTCAGGAGTTTTTTGATCGCTCAGAAGCTTTTTTGCGTCATTTTCGTGAGGACCTTATTGCTCAGGAGCTTTGTTGATCGCTCAGGAGCTTTATTTGTGCCATTTTCGTGTGGAGCTTATTGCCCCGGAGATTTTTTTTGGGCCACTTTTGTGTGGATCTTATCACTCAGGAGCTTTTTCTCTTATTTTCGTTTGGAGCTTATTGTTCAGTAGCTTTTTTGAGCGCTCAAAAGCTTTTTGAGCAATTTTCGTGTGGAGCTAATTGTTCTGGAGCTTTTTGAGCCATTTTCGTGTGGAGCTTATTTCTTAGGAGCTGTTTTGAGCGCTCAGAGGCTTATTAAGCCATTTTCTGTGTAGTGCTTATTGCTGAGGAGCTTTTTGAGCGTTTAGAAGCTTTTTTGAACCATTTTCGCGTGGAGGTTCTTGCTCAAGAGCTTTTTGAACCATTTCTGTGTGGACCTCAGGACCTTTTTGAATAACTTTCGTGTAGAGCTTATTGTGCGGTAGCTTTTTACGCAACTTTCATGTGGATCTTGTTACTCAGGAGCTTTTTTTGAGCAACTTTCGTGTAGAACTTACTGTTCAGGAACTTTTTTGAGTAACTTTTGCGTTGAGCTTATTGTTCGGGAACTTTTTGAGTAACTTTCGTGTAGAGCTCATTACTCAAGAGCTTTTTTGAGGCATTTTTGTGTGGAGTTTCTGCTCTAGAGTTTTTTTTTTTTGAACAACTTTCGTGTGCAAATGCTTAAAATGTTGCCTTAATCTAACCACGAAATGGTCAAAAATGTTTCTGAACAAACTTTGCACGTTTCATCTGCAACAACATTCGAAAAAGATGGTGATATATGATCCCGCTTATAACAACATGAGCGCAAATCATATACCAACGACTTCAATAACCCACCTGATACTGATTCGAATAATGTTCCCTTACCATTTGTTCGCTTTTTTGATTGGTCGTTTACCAACATCCCTACAGCTCTTTTGTAAATGTTTGTACCATATCTAAATCAAAGAAGATTCCCTAAAAGTAACATCAAAATCTTTATAGTGCTGCTGTACTTTATTTCATTCTGCCTAAAGTGCTTGGCAGCATTTTTTTCCATAAGTTAGAAATCCCCGAGTATCAAAACATAGGTTATTTCTTCGATTATAGAATTTAAGATTTACAATAGCGTTAGCGTTAGAAGGAAGTCTGCCATCATTATAAATAAAAATTGCAGCGATTCGATAAAACCCGTGAATTTTAAAATTGCCAAATATTTTTTGATCAGACTTCGTATACACATGCATCTATTACCAAGAAGTGTACTTACACGACTAATATTCCGAGTGAATGTGCAGCATGTCGTGAATATCAAAATTAAGTTGCCCAAGAACCTTGTTCTCGTCAGAGTTCGCACAGTGCCAACCTAGTAAAGATTGCCGCATCTTTCTTTATATCAATAGATTTGCTATAATACCAAATGTAAATGTCACGGGGATAGGAGAAAGAAATTCCATCGTCTGATGCAATGCAATTTACTACATCGTGCAAATTTCATTAGTGAATAATGGAATCTTTTTGCACAAATGTGTACGTGTACATACCCATCCGAGAAGTGGAATAAGATTCATTATTATCACACCTACTAATACTATTCCCAATCTGAAAGGCATACGGTCTTTCTTTTAGTATTACCTTTGTTTATATAATGTATAGGTAAATATTTGTTAAATGACTTTGACTTTTATATTGCAGCTTTCTATAAGGTAGTGGAGTATAGAATTTGCATATGATATAAGGCAAAACTTGGAGGTTCTTGCATCAAAATTGTTCTTCAATTTATCTTCGTTTCAAGTATAAGGCAACTTTCCATAAGATCAAATACACTATAAGATTTATTACAAGAACAGGCTATTCTATAAAAGTTTTAATGCTAACATAGTGTTAACGTAAATATGGCATATTTTTATTATTAAAAACGCAAATTTTAAACTAAGGATTGCGGTATTCTTAGGTTAAGTAAAAACATAGTCTTAAACAAAATTCATTGTTGTTAAAAGAAATATATCCATGATTTAACTGTATTTTATTACTTATACCTATGATAAGTACTAGTGATTGTAAATTTACCGATTTTTTCATTTACCGGTAATTCGGTAAATGAAAATGAAAATACCGGTTTACCGGTAAATTACCGGTAATTTTTTGTTTCATGTGTGACATTAATGGGGATTGCCCAAGAACATAGGGTTAGAAGTTAGGCTAGAATGATGCATATTTTGCACAATCTTAAGGCATAATATTAGAATTTTGTAATAAATACTTGTATTTAATTATTTTAAACAGTTGTTACAAGTAAAAAAAATATTTAACGTTCAAATTTTAATGTTATTTTACAGCAATGCTGCATTAATGTCCTCTCATAATGAGGTGTATTCACAATTGCTATTAGTTTAAATACGTGAAATGTTGTTCTTATATATTACTATTTTTAAATATTGAAAAATGAGACATTTATTTACTCCTTAAGAAAAACGATTTTAAACTTTTAAAATCTTAAAAAACTCCAGAGCACAAATCACATATGCTAACTCAAGTTTTTTCGAGAGATATATAAAATCCACACAAAAACCATAAAATGAGAGAATTGAAATTGCACTTGTTGACAGTAAGGCAGGTAGGAAAAGTGGGGTGTTTTGCTTCCTACCGTCCAATAGCAACAAATTAACATTAATCTCGCTTTTCTTTGCGTTGCTCTTCGTTATCTATCTTGTTTCCATTCTTATTTTCTTTTAATTTCTACACGACCTTTTCTTCATTTTTTTTGGTTTTTTTTGTTGAAAATTTTTATTCTTTTTCTTTCTGACTAACTCGGTGGAATGGAGGTTATACGTTTCTAATCAAAAGCTTTTGTAACTGACAAAAGCTTTTCTATATTCTCTATTCTAGGGCAGCGGTTCTCAATCTCAAGAAAGTTTAAATTAAAATTAAAAAAAAAACATCTCCCATAAAATTAATAAGGGTATATTGTTACTTACATTTACCTGGTTTTTTTTTTATTTTCAATGTTCCTTTAGACCTTTAAATACTTATCTATACACAATATTTCGTAGATAAAAATTTCTGGTATGGATTTTTCATTTACCGAATTACCGGTAAATTTTTGTAATTTACCGGTAAATTTACCGAAGGTTTTTTGCTCAATTTACCGGTTAACCGGTTTACCGATAAACCGGTATATAATCCTTAATAAGTACACTGAAAATTTAAATATAAATATTGCGGAATCTATGTTACTTTTGTATTTTAAACCCTATGGTAAGTTCGTCATGCGTCATTATTTTAAGAAGTTTTTGAAGAAGTTAGCAAGGTTGATCAACGAGATGTCCATTACTACCTGCAACATATGGCAAAACCTGGAAGAAAGAATCTATCAGCATTCTGAATTAAACCTCACTTCTTCTTACATATGAAGAAAATTTGCTTAAAGATAAGTGATAATATTTTCACTTACATCAAAACCGTTTTTAAAACATTATTAAAACAACTGATAAACCTATATTATTCCAATTCTTTTTATTTATCGTTATCAATTCATTAATATGCATAACATTACTAAAATTAATACATATGTACAACATCTAGTTGCTATATCTAATCAATTGTTGACCTTAGCACCTTCTTATGTTATTGCAAATCCACCAACACCGTGAATCAACATGTGAGGAATTCTATTTACAAAGATCTAACGAAATGAAAGAAGATCCTTGCATTCTTGATTTTACTTCATCATCATTTTTATATTGATAACCATAATTTAACAGTATGTTTGAAAAATCAACCATTTGTAAACGTAAATTCGGTTGGCGTTTAATAAATCGCCCAGTCCTGAAAAGGATATATTTATCCTGAAAGTTGGTAACTTACGGATGTTACCACTAACCCGAGAACACATTTCTTGGTTTTTATAAGGTAAAATATGAGGGTTAAGTTATGTTACATATTTTGATGGATCTGGAGATATAGGTGGCATTTGTATTTTACTGCCTTTTTAATAGTTTTAATTGATTTCTGCAGTTGTGGGGTTGTTATGATGGATTGTATGCAACTAGTAGACTTCTATTGTTCAGTTGTAGTGAGGAAGAAGATGAAAGAATTGAAACAGGTAAATGAAAAAAAAAAAAAAATTTATAATTATACGCTTAAAACTGTTTTAGCCAGAAAGTGCCGTCCGAAAATAAGAGGCTACGTGGATAATGTAATTAGTAATTATTCGGAGTCTGTATTTCGTGAAAATTTTAAAGTGAACCGAACTACATTTAAATATAACTTCCTTAATTCAAAACATCAAATAACATCATATGAAGCCAGAGGAAAGATGGCAATTGACTGCAAGTACACCATACAAAGATAATGAGCACCTCAAGCCAAAACAGCGCCGTTACAACCATCATCATGCTCCTGTACGCAGTAGCATTGAAAAAGCATTCAAGCTTTTAAAGAAGCAGTTTCGTATTTTAAAATTTTTGGATGTAAGATGCGTTGAATGGGCTTGCAAATATCTAATGATATGTTGCATTCACCATATTTGCATCTTTCAGGAAGATATTATGGACATTGTTATACATCATAACGATGAGAATGAATTAAAGATGAATGATTACTATTATGGCAATTTGCAGGAAAGCCAAATGAGAAAGAACGGAAACCTTATCTAACAATTTTAATAAAATAAATAAGTATATACAGAATATCAAAAAGGCAGCTTTTTATTTAAAGATATGTGTAAATAAATTGTCAAAAATCAGAAAAAAGGACAAATTCTAAAATATGTAAATTAAATTAATGCCAGTTTGTTGTAATAATTGGTTTACCGTAGGATTTCAAAAAAAAAATCATGTAGCTCCTCAAGGAACATTTTAATCTACTCAATATATTGAAGCAATTCCCCATTTCGGCAGCAATAATAATCAAAAAAGTGACCACCTGTGACAATAACCTATACACAATGCAACCGCACCGTTTCAAAAATTACCACGAATTTCAGTTACCACAATTTACCGCAACTTACCGTTACCAACCGTATGATTGATTTTTTAAACATACTATAAAAGTGTTCTACATCTACACACAAAAAAATAATTACTTAATTTGAATAAATGCATCAAATTGAATATAACATAACTTCCTATATAAGCAAGCAGATGATGTATTTTATTGAAAATAAGTTTTCCAGACCCGTGAATTTGTTAGGCAAAACAATTTTTTAGTTCAAATGTAATCAATATACTAAAATCATTATGAACATATAATATTTTCACCTCAAAAATAATTATTTTAGATTTAAGTAAATAGATTTTCTCAACTGGAAACTATCATATTCATGCCTTAATAATTTATGTTTCGATAGAAGTATATAAAAGTATTATTTGAAATTTGAAGTATTGTCATTATTTGCTTCCAAAATATAAGTATATTAAACTGATAATACTTACCTGCTTAATCTAAGCATTTGTACTATTCAAGGGTATTCATTACCTACTAATTTTGTGTCTGTAACACCAAAAAACCTCGGTAGGGGAAAATTAATAAATAAAGAAACATTATGTAATTAAATAAATTTACTGTCATACTTCATAGTTTTACAATGTTTGGGAGAAGATAGCGTATCGGGGTACTCCAGGAATGCGCACGGGATATTGATGCGTAGAGGTATAGATGTTATCTATGCATCAGCCCCATTCCACCCCATTCTCTAAGTAGCTGTAAAACGGCTGGGGTATCCAGTTAGATTTTACTTACACTAACAACCAACAACACCGTTCGCTGGTCAATCAAAAAGTGACGCCAAGTAAAGCGTATGTAAAGAGGGAATTATACCAAATGTATAAGGGATTTTATTTTGAATCTACAGACTTTCTCACTATGATTGCATAGATTTATCCCTTACAACAATAACAATGTTCATTTGGAGGAAGTATACTTCAATGCAAATATTTATACTATTTGTTCTAAGAGTATATTGTGTTTTCAGAGAATTTACTCTTATGTTCTAACCAACAAGATTTAATTCATTTAAATATATATAATAAGTTCCGATTTGTGAATAAATAAAAATATTCAGATTAATAATAGATTTTTAGTATGTGGTGTGCTGCACAACCTATAATTTATATGATAATACTGCGTACTGCTGTGGTCCGGCACTCCGGGATTGTAAATTCAGTGATATTAGAGATCAGTTTTTGTCCGCGCTGCGGGAGGATTCTCTCAAATGTTAATTTTTATTTAATTTTAAGAAAGAATTTAATAGTTTTGTTTGAGTATTTTATTGTTCAGTTGTGTAAAGTTAATTTCATTTATTTGTACATTTTGCCTACACCAGGATTGTATATAGTTTATATGCTAGTATTTTGATGCGATGCATTGCGGCTTCATCGCACGCAGATATTGTAAATATCATTTTAAAATTACAGTTCTTTTATTTTTGAATCAGCCATTTCAATTTTTGGGGATTTTAAAGAAAGTCAAATTTTACAAACGCCCACTATTACTTTTCATGAAAGTTACTCTGAGATCTAAGAATCTCTTGCGCCCTTTTAAATTCATATTTGCTGAGCTAGCTAAATTAATTTTGTCATTTTTAATTTCTTTAAACTTTTATGCTTGTACAATCAGTTCACAGCAGTACGTACGTTTTCGCGTATTTCTACGCAACTTTCAATATATTTTTTTTTTATAAACATGCACTCAAGTATCATACACACATGATCATCCTTGCTATAGATATTTAATCCGCACATTCTAAACTGTGGCTAAAAAGCGCGAACTGATGTTTATTGCTGTTATTTTTAGATTTTGCTCTTCTGTTTTTTTTATGCGGATAGCTTACGCGCTTTAGCGATCATATGGTCAATCCAAACACGAAAGACGGTACAATGTGTTGTACAATTTCGTATACTATCTGCATACTGCAAATTTTTTTACCCGGCCATGAATTAATTTTAAACTCGCGTTAGCCTCATTGAATGTGATCTAATTTTGCAATTTTATATGTGGTGCGCAAAAACATTTTATCCGTATCTAAATAAACAACATTGCATAAAACATATGTCATGAAAACATATTATTTACATATATACACTGCTATGGTAATGTTACTATTTAATATTTAAGCCAATCTAGTTAATTTAATACTCATTTAACACAATTTCAAACCATATAAAAGATATCATTGGAATTTCTTCAACAACGTACATCCCTGATTGCATAATATATGTACTTCAATCAATTATAAATTGCTAATTTAAAACCACAATGATAAATGATACTGAATACTATTTATAAGATAATAATAGTTATTGCCTGTATTTCATCGTAAATTGAAACTTATCTGGTATTTTTATAATTTCCATTCTATGAATTTCATTGTCCTTCGGGGTGTTATTTTTAGTAATATGTTCAGTATTCCCCTCCGGTGAATAACGGTCTTTTTCGGCCCTGTTTTAAATATCAATTGGTTGACTGATTATCGAAAAACAGTCGAAGCCAAATAAGTGTTAGAAAGTTTAAAATGGGCCTTCTGCATGTGGCCACAAGCCAGCAGACGATCGCACCGATAGCCGCTCCTACAATTTAACATCACACGTTTAATAATATTCCAGTTCCGCTAAACTTGAACCTATAACGTTTGGATTTCGATTCTATCTATTTATATACGGTGTATTTAAATCTACATTTACCTGTAACGATATTTATGATATTCTTATAGCAAATAATTTCCTGAGAAGAATTCTGATGAAAGAAAAAAATACAGTTCTTTGTTTAAAAAATTCAACATTTTTCAAACATCAACGTTGTCTTTATTACACGTATTGGTAGATTTAAACTTCTGATACAACAATATAATTATATTATTACAAAGAATTTTATCAGAATCAAGAAAATTTGGAGTAGGACATTGGAGAGAGACATATGCAATATGTCCCTCTGGCATCTGACTGCGTGCTAAATAAGAATAAGGGGAACTGGGTAATTGGCTATTCTATTATATTTAAGGGGTGATTATCACACCTTTTTATCTTATCATCTTATCTTGCCATCTGGTATCTAGATGTAAGATCTTAGTGAGAAAAATTAATTAAACTAACGAAATTGTTAATATTATGCGTAATATTAATTATAGTAATAAATTAAATTTGTTGATCAATTAACAATTTACATTCCAAAATTACTAAATATATACCAAAATAAATATTGTTAGTTAAAATAATAAAGCTGATGTATTGATCAATTAATATTTTGGTCATTTCAACAACAAGTGTTTGTTGAATCAAGAAATAATTTATTAAATAAGCAATGCAAACACTTGCACTAATAGAAGATGTTCAAGAAAACCAAAATAATACATTAATTTACACTGCTTCATTGAGCTCATTGAACGTGTTCAGTGGATAAATTAAACTATCACATTCGTTGTCTTAATGTAATCGTTTATTGGTAGTATTTATGGTAAACTTAACAAAAAAACAAAAAAAAATACATATATACATATGTAAGAATGATGAACTTAAATTTCTGACGTTATGATTCTGATTTAGGCGTACACATAAGTGCATATTTATAAGTATCCCAAACAAATAACAAGCTCGACCTTGTCTTCTACTCTGCAAATCGAAATTGCTTGAGTCAGCAAATCATCTAGCATCGTATATACTATCAAATAAAACTTGCTTATACAGGAAACTATTTATTTCATACAAGTTAGTACAGTTACATAATTTTATGTCAGAATTGTATTCTTTAGATCATCGGCTTTTATCGCAATGGATTAGCTAATTTACCACGGAATACTTATACAGTGTAGATTGCAAATAACCAATCATAAAGTAGCTCTTATTTTGGTCCTATTTTTTCTTTCAGGCTTAGCAAACCCAACAAGTTCACTTAAACAATAATTATTGTTCAATTAATACGATCAGGGTTGTTAAGAAATAACGATTACGCTAACCAAAGTTGCAGTTAATTCAATGCAATAAATTATAATGTTAAAGTTGCCTTTTCTAAAACTTTATTAAGCACTTGCCCAAAGATGGGAGTGAAAACTTAATGCTTTATTTTGTCGATAAGGTTGCGCGCCACCAACTTCAGCACACCGAACTACAACCAATTTGGCGGTACATTCAAATGGGTAATTGTAATTTGTAATTATTATATTATTAGAGTCATGAAATATTTGGCATATACACATATGATAAAATCTGGATATAAATAGAACACTGAAATAATATGTGAAGATACTTTATTTAAACAATGTTATGTACAACGACGTGTCTTTCTTTTCGGACAGTTCAATAATACAGTGCAATTAATGTGTCTTTGATATGGTGTATGCAAATATTATTTTTTGTTAATTGTCAAGAATTCCCAATTTTACATCACTGACCTTTGTTCACAATAAATCGTTAATCACTTTAATACAATAAAAACAATTGTCACTGAAGTTCTATAATAATCCTATTGAAAATAATGCACAAAATTAAACCAAAGCCAAACTATAATAATATCAATAATAATCTTCAACATAAAACAACATGGACGACACGAACACGTCTACGCGAACAGCCATCAAACAATACATTAAGCTTTGCCCACATCTGTATAAACTTGCGTTAAATAAAACCAAGGACATCAAGTTCCGTAGATACTTAAAAAAATTCAGGCTTAAAATACTTTCATGTTGCTCTACCCATATCGTTCCGACCATTCATGATAAAAAAACATCCCTCGACAATTTTAGAACTTGTTGTTGATGATTTGGCTCAATGCAGTTTATGTACAGGTGGATGAGGCGTTATGAGTTATTTACAAATCAACGCTATGTCGCTAATGTAGTTTTCTAAATGCATACACCACTATCGCTTCAGCACAATGAATTAATTTACCACGTGATTACAACAACAAATGGGAAGTTGATCGAAATATTTCTTATTACGATTTTATCCATTGGTCTTGACCAAAAGTTTTCGCCCCTGTAGTAACAAATACATTAAACGTTTTACGAGCATAAAGTTTGCCGTAAAAATGGCAGTTCTCTTATCTCACTACAGTAACAACGTGTAGTTCACTTTAATGACTTCTGAAAGTCAGTTCAGTCAATAACAAATCATTAGGTGCTCATACAATAAATGGATTTATTTAAATCAAGAAAGTGGTAAGTCAACTGAAGTCAGTCCAATGAATTAAGTCATACGAAATGTTTGGTACTAAATCAAAATTAAATTAGTATAGAATATAACTAATACAACCAAATGGATATTTAAATGTAAACAAACGATTAGTAAAATACTTAATTAATTGATTCAAATATATAGGCACACTTAATCCAATTTTCTACCTTAGGTATTTAATCTAATTCAGTTTACTTCTTTTAAAACAAGTAAGATATACAGTTGAATAGAATTTGTTTGGTCATACATGAGCAATCCACCTACTTAACTCAATGAATATTTCATTGATATGACAATTTCTTTTTTTCTGGATAGGAAAAGCTCACTTAAGTGTATTTAATACATTTATTATTCCTCTCTCCATTATACTCCCTTGAATATTGATCAATTTTGGTCGATACATGAAATAATAAATAACGTGTACAACAGATAAGCACTAGCGACACGTTTATAAGAACTAAAGTATGTTAAAGTTTGTTTATCTAATATAGAGAAGTCGTTTATAAATAATTAATTATCTGCCCACGAATTTTGCGGTTTACGATAAGTTATCGACGTCTCTAGCTGATTGTAAATTAATTTTAATCAAATCTGGTAATTTTTAGTTT
Source organism: Protaetia brevitarsis (assembly GCA_004143645.1). Classification (NCBI taxonomy): domain Eukaryota; kingdom Metazoa; phylum Arthropoda; class Insecta; order Coleoptera; family Scarabaeidae; genus Protaetia; species Protaetia brevitarsis. The sequence goes on along the minus strand of RXPK01000195.1, from coordinate 2,187,134 downwards.
ATCGGTTTATGCAAATTGATAATATTGTTTTAAGAAAAAATAAATATTTCTTTATGTGTGTACTCCTTGGCTCGTTAAATGTGGCGGTAACTCTTGATAAAACGCATAGGTTTTATTCGCATCGAAGAAATATTTGTTCCAACACGTACATATATGTGATAAATAGTGCGTAGACTTCCTAGATTGTGCTAGTTACAAAATCACAAAACTAATTTTAGATGTTTTGGGAATTTACTACTATATAAATGATCACATGGCAATCTAAATAGAAACAGGTAAACGCTCAAAACAAACTTTTCGCGTATGATGAGTAGGTACGTAACAAAATATTTGTGTTATCAAATTAATAATTAAAGAACAGGTTACGCACAAGTAAGACTTCGTGCGTTTCTAGAGAAGTTTGAATCGCAGCTCGGTATTTAGTATATCTATATAATAGATCGCGAAAGCCCGCATTGCCGTAAAAGACAGTTAAACACATAAAAACGGAAAACTGTTATTATTCAGACTACGTTTACGTCAGTAGGCAATATATTTTATGCAAATATACGAACCACTTTTACGTGAACATACAATGATGAACTACTGTTTTTGTCTATATACAATATTCCGTTACGTAGGTATTTATGCATGTAGTTATTCGTTTTCAACGCATATTATTCCTATAGTATAATATAATATTATCTACATATTTGACTTTTGCTTAGCGTCTGTAAAAAGAGAAGGATTAAAGAACAATGACATTAACAATGTTTGCAAAGTTTAGGGACCATTCCTTGTACTTGAAATAAAAATAGTGTTAAATTAACTGAGAAATTCTTGACTGAACTATTTTCTTGTCTCTCAACGTATGACAAGGCACCTCAACAATTCCAACGATACAAAAATCTTCGACAAGGGCTGCTACGAAGATTTTCTGTAGGAAAAATATCTTACGTCCACGGGAGAACCATAACAGTTATACTAATTGAACTACCCAAATGGAGAATTCAATTCTATTTGTACCTTCAGTAGCACCATATTTTTAATTCTATTTGTTTGGCAAAATATTACAATCTATCCCAAATAATGTCTATGACTTTTTCTGAACGTCCATCAGCCATCTACTAACATAATAATACTTCATTTATCTCAACTATTTTCCTTCCCTAAACAAAATTAAGTAAGAAGGCGGTCTAAACGACATATTGCTTGTACATTTCTAAAGCAAAACTTGTACCAGAGATATCCACGCTGTTAATTTGTTTTTAAATGTTCTGTCACTTACTATTCGTCGCATCTGAGGTCCAAAAATACTTTCTCTTATTCTTTTCCACACACATAAAAAGAAATTTCAATTTAAAGGAATTTTACTAAAGTTAAGAATATCATTGTTTCATATATACGCAGATAAATATATTCTTGGAACAAAAATGTTTATTTAATTTTTAAGAAAAAAATATATTAATCCAAAAAAATCGTTTATTGAATTAAATAAAACTTACGATTAGTTGAAACAGTGCAGTCTTAGCCTAGGTATGTAGATATCTTAGTACAAGAATATTTTTCATTGAATGAAGCTTTATTTCTTTGCAATGAAACTTGAATTTTACTCTAAAGGAGAAATACACTTTTAATTCAAGAGATTAGCTTTGGTTGGAAAAAGAAGACTTTTACTTGAACTAAATACTTGTTATTTTGAAAGAAGATTGTAATTTTATTTACAACAATACTGCTATTTTCTAAAATGTATTTTTTTATATGTATATAAAATCTGCCACTAACATCAAACTGGATAGTAGATATATACATCTCTATCTAGTATTCTATTTGGTATTAGTGGTAAATTTTTTATATATAAATATATATCTTGTAAATAAAACCATAATCTTCTTTAAAAATATATTTAGTTCAAGTAAAAGTCTTCCTTTCAGATTGTTTTTCCATTTCTTTACTTACCATAACAATAATGTTACTACTATAATCATTTATATTTCAAAAAGAAAAAAAAACAAGAAACGCAATTCGGAACATAAATTTATTTTTTATTTATAATTTTGGCGTTATAGGAAAAAAAAACGTATTACAGCATTATATCACGCACCTCACAAAGAGACTATATATTTTCTAATTTTCCGCTACGTGCAGTCGAATTTTCTGGATCCTTTAATTAGACTTTAATCTTCAGCTGTTCTTCCGAATATCGGCAGTCACTTGTTGCTCCTTTATTAACTTTTCAAAATCTTCGGGTATCTGAAGAGATACATTATTTTATAATGATTACATATACTTCACAATAAATAGTAGATAAGATGTGGTATAATAGTTGGTATATTTTTACTACTTTCGCCATGCTGTTTTTATCTTTATTTTTCACCTCAATTATACAACATAATTATAATTATTTATTTATTAATTCATACAGCTTATAGCTAGCAAACAAAAACAAAGCTTAAGATTACTTAAATCAGAGAAATTAGGAAATTAGACAGGATATGTTGACTTACAAATGCAAAACATACCTTCGCATGGATAAAAAAGCTGTTTACAGCTTCCAAAGCTGGTGTTTTCAATGCTTTTTTTTCGACATTTTGCAGGCCCGTTGGAGGCAGTAAATGCAGAAGAATTAAGAATTGGTAGGCAAATTTTAGATCTGTAATTAAATATACGTTAAGTAATTCTATAAATTAGCAAAAGATTACCTTTCAAAAACTTCCATTATCAAGAAGCTTAAGTACGGTTCTGCAGTTTAAAAATAAAGCAGTTAAACCTTGAATTACTTACCGACTTTCTACTATTATATATACAATTTAACGTATTTAGCCACCACTGCAATTCACATTTCTATCTTCGATGCCTGCACACAAATACTGCATTATTGGTAATCGTTCGAGTGTCACGTAGCCAAATTTACCCCACCGCAAAAATGATTTTTAAATTTTTTAAAACGAATTTTCACCTTAACATAAGTACTTACAAGATTTACCACAAATATTAAAATCCTTAATAAAAGAATTGATTTTCTTAATTCAAATATCTGATCCACTCTTTCGTTGCCTCTTTTATTTCTTAGATCGAAAAATTTGTTTCTTGGAGAAAATGTATTTTTCTTAAAGCAAGCCTTATAACCAAGAATATTATCGATTACAACCATGTAAAATATTTATTTCTATACAAGAATAATTTCTTATTTCAAATACAGATATATTTCAAAGAACTAAAACCTTTTAAAGAAATATATTTACTTAATTGAAGAAATTCTTTTTATGTGTGTATCAGTTTGGAAAACTTTTCCTCGAAAGTACTAAAAATCTCCATCTTGACAGCCAATACCTCAATAAATTTGCTCCTAAGCCGCATTTTTTTACGTAAAAAAGATCTACTATAACATTGTCTTTTCTTGTTATGAAGTTATTTCGTAATGGGCACTTCTTCTTACTGTAATTATTTTTCCTAAAACCACTCTGCTATATACACTGAAAAACCCATTTGTTTAATGATTCCAAATTTTGGTTAATTGAATCAAATTATTTATTCATTTAACCCTTTATTTATTTGAAATAATGAAATATCTTGTTGGATTAACTAATTTTTCATGAAAAAATTTTGTTGAAATTATTTTGTTGTCATGAAGAAAATTAATGTTTCAGTGTAGAAAAAGCAAAAATATTTTTTTGTGTAAGCTAATTGCATATCCAAGGAAAATCAATAACTTCAAAGTTTGTTTTAATTTACAGACTAATGCAAATACTGATTGTACAAACACATTAATTATGTTTGAAGAAGTATCGCCACCATAGCTGTCGACTTACTGATCAAGGAAACTGCGTTATAAATATCATGTGCAGCAAAGAATAATAAAGGATAACTAAAACCGTTTATTGAGTTTACAACGCAGCTTTCATTTAGCCAAGAAGAGCAAATATATCGCAAAATCCATGTGATCATATAAATGGTAAAATTATCAAGTTTACACATTTTTGTAACGAAGTGTTTACTTAACTTTTCACTTTAAACAAAACTAAATAAAATTGTTTGTGATAAATCAACATTTGTCATTTAACCGAAGTTAACAATATAACATTAATTTAAAAGTGGAATAAAATAATCTTGTTTCTATACATATTAAAGGTAATTTTTATTTAATCCAATTTAAACTTTTCGAATTACTCATTTTAACCAAGTTGAAAAGCAAATTAAGTTCTGTAACCTGTATTTATAACAAATACATTTCCCTAAAACTTTTGTGACACTAATGATGAAACATTATAGCGACATTAATTAGGTTAATTTTTTAGAAGGAATATAAGTACAGAGTAGGCAAGTCAGCAATTTTTTTTACTCATAACTAAACTGATACTTGATTAATAATTAATAACTATAAAGTCTATTATGTAAGAGATATACCTGTATATATAGATCACTAAATTAATAATTTAAACAATGATAATAGTAGAATCTACAAAACACTATAGTAATACAATAATCGTTACATAAACACGAAACGTTATGAAATTCTTTGGAACTAACAAAGTCAACAAAAAATTGTACGACAGCAGTGATGTCATAACGTTAATCTAACGGTATTTATTCTAGATTAACAACTGCACAAATAGAAAAAGTACGTTTAACTTATCCAGAAAAGCTTTTAACGCTTCGTCAACAATGTGATTCAAAAACACTTGTATGTATTGCTTATGCATCTTGGCTGAAAAATCATTCGACGTTATTGATGAGAAAGAATTTCCTCGTCGTTAGAAATAAATAACTTTACATATTAAATAGAACAGAATATATAAAAAAATTACATTATATCTCACATGTATCATGCAATATTCCATTAATTCCTATTGCATGACTTGCTTTGAAATCTAGTCCTTGGTGAGTCAGATACTTTGTGGTAATGCTTGCTTCCGGAGGAAAAGTTGACCGCACAAAGCTCAAGTAACCAACAGTGGTCTCAAAGCCTTGTCTCGGTTTCCGTTAACGAACAAAAAAGAGCGACAATAGAAAGGTCACGCCGTTATTCGTTGGACCAATATTTATATTTAATCTTAAATGTAGATCCTGCAGAATTTCATAATATAATAAGAATGGCTGGCGTAATATTTGCTGTGTTGTGTTAGATAAGAGGTTTGATATAAGGTGTATCATTTTCTATTGAATTTGTAAACGTAAAATGTATATAAGAAGAAGCATGCATGAGCAATAAATTCTTGCTTATTAACCATATTTATCGCAAAGGAAAAAATGTACTTTCAGGCGAATTGTGCCATTTTGGGGTGGGCCTCTCATCTACTAAAAACCCCGTCATTCAAACTTGAATATATCTCAGAACCGTTTAACACATTACTTTCAGAAGATGTTACACATTTGTCCTCTTTTGTTTCTCAAACTTCAGTGTATTTAATTTTTATAGTGTTCTCAACATAGATTAAGTTATATTAGAATTGGGATTGCAAGAAAGACGTTTTTCATCGGAATCTTTGCAGATTTACTGCTAACTTCAAACTTTGCCGCGCTTACATAATCCCAAACCAATGCTTTCTTTGAAGTAATCAAAAATTTCTTTTAAAATAAAAATACTTTTACGCAAATAAATTGCCTTGGCAACAAAAAATAATTGTTTGTATATTTGGTATCAAATATCCAGCAAATAAATGCTATCAAACTGACCAAAGTCTAGTTGAACACATTTATAAAAACCAAGCGAGTGAAATCAGGATTTTAACTTGCTCTGTACAATTCCTATCTGTTAGGCTAGCTAAAACTATATCAAGTTAATCTGTTTTAATCGTCTAACTTAATTTAGTTTTGTCTGAGCATCCACAATATCTTTGGCAACAATTAGTGCCCCAATATCCATGAGCATAGCGGAACAAATTTCAATCATCTGGCATAGGAGGTAATCCCTAAGCCTAAGCTTGTCAGGCCCCGCAGAGCTAAATCTCCCCCCTAATTAACAGTACGACCCCAAAACGATTATCGTAATTGACGAGAGCGCGATTTTTATTACGGAACCCACACTGATAGCCAAGCGCGCAAGTCACTCGACTATCAACCAGGCAAAAGGTATGTTCCAAGAATTAGAGCCTAAAATCGATTCTTGTGGCACCCCTGTCGTAACCTTTACTGACCGCTATCATACACCTGCTCTTCTATTCCAGTCTTAAGACACTCCCTTCAATAATGTCGCATCTTAAGTAACTGCTACATTACTTTGTCCGCTGTATTCAGTATATAAAAGGATGCTAAATTTGAGAAAGAAATTCCTTGGCAAATAATGAACTTAATCGAAAAACTTTATACTTAGCTCTATTGAGCTATCCTACTGCTCCTCCATACTCTTAAATTATATATTTCCCGTGTCATTAAATCATCGTCAGCTTTCAGCTTAAATTAAGCAAGATTCTAATGCTTTTCCGACGGATTAAGATTAAACTTGTACCATCGAACGTGCCTGAAAGAGAATTTAAGATGTCATCGTGGCCCGAAACAATCAAAGTTAATTAATGTGGAGTTCTTCCGAAAAGTTTATTATTGATTAAGTGAGGAATAACTTACGTTAAATCTAAGTAATAAGTGATAAGAAAAGCCTGCAAAACAAAAGTGTAATAAGCATTCAAAAATCCATAATATGGTAACATTTTTAACTTAACATTTTGATGGTCACACATGATAAATAAATTAAAAATAATTCCTACTAAGCGATTCCCAATTGAACAAGTTGATAACATTTTTTATAATGGTGAAAACGTGTTAATGACTATATCACACTAGCATTAATCTTATACAAAGAAAAGAAAATATAAATTTGATAACACGTTTTGACTATATATTATGCACATTACTAATCTTTCTATTACTCTAAAGTGCGTTATAGATTTATATGACGTCTCATTATACTGGCAAGAATAAAATTCTGATTTGTATCTCAATTTTTTTCGTTGAGTAACATAACAAACACATATCAATTTTTAATAACAGAACACAAAGATAATATCTGCAATAAATTTGATTGTTAGTAAGTAAGTTTATGTGTACGGATATACATTTGCTCTTGATCCTTCGAGAAAAGATTACGAAACGTATTAGTTGTTCGTGACCGAAAATCTCGAAACATCAAACTGCATTATGTTGTTTTTATTAAAAATCAATTTCTAACTGAAATATTATTGCTATAAGCAATGCTTTATCAAGTTTAGTCGAGTCATGTTTCTAAGTGTTTTAGTTAAGTTAATTTAATTTTTTTTTTGCATAAATGGTGTTTCCATGAATAACGATATGATATTGGTTATTCTGAAGTAAAAATAATTAACAAGGATTTTTGGCATAGTTATTACGTCTTATTATCTAATATTTAAATTCTTTATTTTTTCTTATAAAACTACTATTTGACAATATTATTTTTTTTAAGATTTCTAATAATATTAAGTTTTCAGGTAAAATTAAGCAATCTGTCAGAAGTGAGTCAGGTTTCAATGATAGTAGTCTAATCCAGAAGTGGAAGCATTCCATAGTAAATTTAATCCGTATTTAATATTTTACTAAATTAGTCAAGAATAACTAATATTGGGTGCTATTAAATATGAAACTCATATGAATGCATCAGCATATACTAACCTTACTATAAACACTATCCATTGCTAAATCCCGAATGACAATTGGATCTGAAAACGAAATTAAACTTGTTATAAAAGTTTCAAATTAGAATTTTAAGAAATTTTTCTTTTTAAACAAAGCATCAACAGGTTTCTGTGTTGCTTCAAATTTTGAAAATTGGCGTCGTATACCTGCATTAGCCAAAAAGCAAAACTTTAGACTTTTAATCAGTCTTTTCAGTTGACCATATACAATACCGGCAAAAAGTTTCTGAAACTTTTCCAGCACGGTTCCAGACTTGCACTATTTAATTTTTTTGCGTGCAATTTTGGTTGGCAGCAAGTTGGTAGGGAGTATATATATTTGACATATTGCTTCTGTTTTTTTTTCACTCTTTGGCCTGAAGATGAGTGTACACTCGAAACATGTAGCCAGTGATATTTTACTAATAAAAAAAGAGCTTTTGAGATTCTGGACCTTCTTTCATTTCCATTTTAATATACATTTCATTATTCTAATGAGATACTTTGTATATTATTAGGCCGTTGCATTGTATGTTAATAATTCTCCATCAAAACCTAATAATGCACACTATGTTTCGTTCCTATCAGATTTCTTTGTAAACTAACAATTCTCCTTACATATAAAGAAGTGAAATTGAAGTTAGTTAAAAGAACAACATTATCCTCTACCACACAAAAGTAACCCTAAAAACAATTAGTAATTATTTTTCTAAATGTATTAATCAATAGTATAATATTTATATAATCTGTGCTTTTTGATTATTTTTAAATAATTATGTTACAGGGAAAAAAAACTTCGCATGGTATTTAGATTTAAACTTATTGTTGATTTTTGATGTTTTCTTTGTGAGGTTTAAATTAATACTTTAATAATATAAAATTTCAGACAATCTCATGAACAGAAAGAATAATTGTAGTTTCTGAATTTTACAATAACATAGAGTTTTGATTATTAGATAGTAGATACTTATATTTATATGTACACTGCCCCACAAAATTAATGTCGGCCACAGTAAATCGTATTTCTCTATGTGACTTTTGTAATTGCCAAGTGTGTAGGTACCCCAAATTAATCTTCTACCTGCATAAGTCAATGGCAGTCGAATGCGCGTCTGTTCAAATAATGAGTGGTTGTGATAGTCACTGCGCTATAAAGCGACGACATCATTATTATCGGGCAATATACAGTACATATACCACTTGTTGCATTTCTTTTCTTAAATACGATATTCTAGTTCCGTCCGGGTTACTTATACACTATTATTTTTAATTGTACTTATTTTTTCTCAATTTTAATTTACACTTAAACGCCACCATGATTTATCGAAGAAAAACACTTAGGTATACCAACAGCACTTTGGCCGAATCGTATAATGAATCCCGCTCTCATGCGCGCAGTACTTTGCGCGAAAAAAACTTGCAATCACAAACTTCAAAAGTACCAAGAGTTGTTGAGACTACTGCCTATGCTGTGGTATAGCTATGTTGTGCCCATTGCAGTCTATACGGTCACTTCTAGAGATCCCGACTGTACATTCCTGAATCATTTCATTTTATACGGAAAATATTGTTAAATGTTATCAAAATTTCAGTCTAGATTTACTTATACTAATAACCATGCTTTAAGCGGTTTAACGATAACTTTGTAAACTTCCTTGTGTATGCCAGAGAGGAAAATCTTGTTATACAGTTTAATAAGTAGATATACTAGAAGATATGTTCAGATCAATTCACAATAACAAATTTTCACATTACTATCTCTCGACAAGTCTGATAATATCACCTGCTATCTTATCAACTCCGGCTCAGTGCTCTACGAGTTTAGCCCAGTCCCACGTGTGCTGCCGTTAAACAGCTCTTTTCGGTTTGATTTCTAGGTAATGGGGCTATAACGATGCCTCCGCGGGTTTCGGTGCGCAGGATATTCCTGTGCGTGCTACTCGGCGGAGGTGCATTGGTCTTACTGACGCTCAATCAAAAACTATCATGGGTCAACGAGCAGGTGCCCACGATTCCATCGGCTCGTTTCTACACGGTCAGACCCCTACCGCCCGCGCAACCTTCCGGAGAGGACGCCGGACACACTGGGGAGCCGTCACAACCGTCGCAGGAAAGCAGGAGCGGAAAAGCGTGGTTCTTCACTGCGGCGACGTTTACCCGGAGAGGACGGACAACAGGCCGGCACTGTTTCCCGAAGAGAGTACCGATGATAGAATCATCGAGCAACTAATGTATGTTCCTGAAGATTATCAAGGTATAATAGAAGTAATATGCATACAGTTTTTGTCCTTTTTTTCTACTAAGCGACCTTAGCGGTTGAATCGTTCTACCATCAATTCAAAAAGCAATAACAGGGAAATAAAGCGAACATTCTAAAGCTATATAACTCGAGTATTTTTAGGAGTGAAAAATTTGCGCGTACAAAAGTTTATGCGTACTCGCATTTGTTCAATAAACTTAACGATAAAACTATACCCGTGCGCCGTACCTGCACATACATTTTATGCACCAGTTTTTCCGAGAATGTTTCATATGTTACAACATTTACGTACGACGTAGTATGTATATACTGTTATATTTAAGTAGGAATTTGTTTAACAATCTTTAAAACGCTGGTACGCAGGCACGTGGTGCTTGCTTTTCCTATAACCTGGCTATTGTTATCACAGGCTCATTTACGTGTCACATCAAGATACATCTACAATGTGTGGCATTTTCTTGGTTCCTAAAGTGGTAACGCACCGCGTACCATCCATTTCATAAAGATTCTTGAACTATAATGCAACTATCTTTATGCCAATAGATTGATTTACTTGATTATGCTTACTTCTTTCTTTCAAGAAGTTATTCTGAAAAAAAAACAAAATAAATAGATCTTGTTTCTTTCCTCTAAGCTAACATGTATACCTAATAAATAGATTCACAAAAAAAAAACTAAATGATTCGTCCTTCCAGTAATATCATAACAACAAACATAATATTTCCTTCAAAGGGTTAATCTAAAAGAATCACAAATAGGTCTCGTTTCTTTCAACGAATTTGTGAAGAATCTGTCTTTTCCCTAGGCGGACAACTTACTGGTCATTAAACAATGACCGTTCTTTCAAAAAAAAAAAGAAACGGCATGATGCTTCTTTCAGGGGTATCAATTGACAACAAAATTTTATAAATCACTCTTCTTTCTAAAAAACTCTGTGTTTTGCTACTTTCAGCAATACTCTTTGACAACAAAATTCAATAGCTCATTCCTTCTGTCGACAAAATTATATGCTTGCTTCTTTCAGCAATACTTTTTAACAAAAAAATATTCCTTATTCTTTCTTTCAAGAAAATTTTGGGCTTGCATCAAATTTCATAAATCATTCTTTCTTTCAAGAAAAAGCAATACCTACTTTTTGACAACAGACTTCAATATCTCATTCTTTCTTTCAAGAAAATTATATGCCTGCTTCTTTCTGCAATATTGATTGACAACAGAATTCATAATCTTATTCTTTCTTTCAAAAAAAGTATGTGCTTGCTTCTTTCAACTAATAGTCATTGATTACGAAATTCAATAAACCATTCTTTCTTTCAAGAAAAAAACTATATGTTTGCTTCTTTCAGTAATTCTCCTTGACAACAAAATTCAATATCTCATTCTTTCTTTCAAGAAATTTGTGTGCTTGCCTCTTTCAGCAATACTGATTATCTGATTAAGAGCAAAATCAAAACCTTATTCTTATTTTTTCTTTCAAAAAAACCAACTAAATTATTGTTTGCAAAAATAAATAAATGCTAGTTTTTGCAACAATTTGTTACCTATATTATAAATTCAATCGATAACATTTTTTTCCTAATTGCGCCCCATAGCAACTTATTACTCTTTTTCACTCTTCTCTGAACTGCTTTTTCATAATTTTCCTTACTACTAGTACGATGTAGATACCCTGCTTTCTTTCTCCTGTTTTTTTATTATAGTACTCTTTCATCTTTCATGCATTTTCATCACATTTTATGATTTTTGCTAAATTTTTCCTATATTCTCATTTTTTTTTTTTCAAATGCCATCGTTGCGTCGTTTGCATGGTCTAAATCCATACATCAACTCCAAAGGGGTGCATTGTTGTTTTGTTAGTGTTTCTCTTGAGTTTGCTTTCAAAGACGATCTATATAATTGTCCCATTCAGCATCATCATTTGCTGTATATGGAGACAGTGTTGTATTACATCTTTCCACTTCGCTATTTGCTCTAGGGATCTGCATATAACTTACTACATATTTCTTTATAAATCCATGTCCCCAAACCCATAACTATGTCAAATTACCCTTAATGTTATCTCAAGATTGATAGAACTTTATTGCTCTTTAGCGGGCCTCTTTTGAAATCACTACCTTACATTCCACAATTATTAAATCAAGCAAAACGAAGAAGAGCATCCTTTGTTCGACCAGACAATGTTCCTTTATTCATGAAAGAAAGTAGAAATGCAATACTTATTTCTTTACATCTGTGGTAGTAAAACCATAAATAATTGAAAAATATTATTTAACAAAACTTGGTATAGACGTCATCAACCAGATGACACGCAAAGATACCGCAAGGCGGTGACTCTTACAGGTTTTGGATAATACACCTGATCTAGCAGCAAGTGGTCTTCAGGCAAATAGGCAAAGAAAAAAATGTGTAGAAGGAAATTTAAATCGCAGTTAATAGAAAATATAAAAGAAATATACCTAGAAAGAAAGAATCCAGTAACAATTTGAATCAACCTTTCTCTACTAACACCCAAGTTACTAATTTGTGTTAAATGTCTATGTTAGTTTTGGATTTAGATAATAGATTTTAGCCAGTTTATCTTAGGTATATTTTTTTTAGTTTACATTTTACGTATTAAATGAAAGTCTTGAGTTAGTGGCTTTATATTTAATAGATGTAATACATCTCTTTGATAATTATTTAAAACTTAACGTTCCGATAGTTTTACCATTAAGCCACCTTTTCCAAAAGTAACACTGGAAATTGCTATTATTAATTTTATCATTTAATGCTAAAATTACCCAAGTAGAGTGAAACAGAGATTTACTTTACAAAAAGCTACATATATTTTTAAAACTCTAATCGTATAAGTACTGTTTTGTTAGTAGAAAATTAATTTTGTTAAATTATTCTAGTACTTGCAAAATCTACATAAACTTAGATAGTATAAGTTTGCATGTGTATAAAAGTGGAAATTTAGCCTCAAAAACTACCTTAATATCGATCACTTACAGGTGGATGACCTTACAAATAATTATGCTGAACTCATTTCCGCAGAACCACAAGACTAGAAATAATAGCATCACATGTTCTTTATACACCATTCCTTTATGGAACTAAATATAGGTACTTGGTTATCAATCTATAGCCAATTTATTTGATATTAAAATAGCTGGCATTCTTCTTAATTCTTAATTAGAGCAAAATTAAAAAAGAAACTAAATGTGATCATAAATACATTAAGTCGTCAATACATGCCTACATTCTTATTTCTTGTAAACGTTAAAAAAAGAGCTACTAAAAGTAAACATAAAGACAATAAAAACATATTAAACAAATAATTAATGCTTGGGTAAAATGACATATGTTCGTCTAAAATCATATATTGGTAAATTAATGTTTAACTTGTTTACGTTTTCTCAAACTTTTGGGATTTAGTTTGTTATTCTTAGCTCTATTTATAGATTTAATTTCATTCATCAAGAGACTGCTTGTTAAGATTTAACTAGCAGCTTTATGTTTCGTATCTTTTCATTGTCCCTTGCAAATTTCTTTCTTTGTATTCTTTCGGTGACTGACTTTAATAAATATCTCTATAAACGTAAGAATGTTGTAAAACTGCTGTATGAATTATTTACCAATATACATATAAAGCAGATATTTTTTGCTTAATTTATAGAAGAAACCATAGAAATTGTACTATTCAAAATTAACTAAAAAATGCTACCTCTTACTTCGTAAAAGGAAACTTCATTCAGTAGTCTTGAATAACTATAGCTAATAGTGCCACAAGCTTTTATTAAAATTGCGCTTAAGATCTCTGAGAAACAAATCCCAAACAAGCAACAAAGCAAAAAATGATCAAAGCAAAAAATGATCAACCAATTGCTATTGCTCCATTCACATACACTAAACTTTTTAATGTCAGAGGAAAACTATTAGAACTCATGAATGAATTTTTAATGTGACCACAAACTTGTTGGCCAAATTTACGAGATCATCATCAGTTTATTGACTCGCTTTGCTTTTAATTCGCTTCTAAGGGGACGAAATGAGTTCTAGGTATTTGGCAAAATTTTAGCATGAACACAAAACCGCTTCTCCTGAAAAGTCCTGAAAAGGTGTGTCTTCGCTCAGTCGTGTTTTTTTTTTCTCTCAAAAACCATGGAATAAATCGACCTGATAACTTTTCTGCAGTACAAGCGATAGTAAATAAAAATTTTCGCAGGAGATTTTCTATAAAAAGAAATATTTATAAGTAATATCGCCAACTTCAACACCTACCTTGTTAAAATGAAATTCCTATGTTTATTTTGTAGATTACACCAAAACGTGTAATTGTCACACCTATATTTATATAACACTACATGAATTATTACCTGATAAGATGCTTATTAAAAGCCAACAAACAAATAAAGGCGCTTCGTTTAGTAAATAAAAGAAGCAGTAACATCCTTTTGGTGGATTTTGTTTAAGATTTTTTTGCAATACTGCTTTATACATTACAAAAAGCTTTTAAATGATTGCCACATAAAAAAAGTGCTTTCCATGATAATAATATCAATACTTCACTGTGTTTAGCAGGACGTTGAATATCTAAATTTATTCGCGTTCCTCAATAGGATTTAATATCCATAATACAGTTAAATAATAAAGTGAGAAAGTTACATAAACTGCATGCCTTTTTTATTCATACTTATTGTAAAAAATTAATTGCAATACTTTAAATTAGTAAAGTAGTAGGTTCATAATGTACATTTTGTAAACAAATACAAAAATACAAAAGAGATTTTGAAACAGTGTGCTTCAAAATGTAGTTTTGTACAAAAGCAGTAGCGCCATGATTACAAGCTTATAATGTGTTCAAAATGTGCACCTCCATACTTTACACAAGCAGCAATTCTTCATTTTATATTGTCAAATACATTAATCAGTTGATTCACGCAGATTAAAGCTACTAATTAATTTTTTCTCAAATCTAAAAACTCCATTGTACAACATAATCTTTATACGATTGACCAAGTATTTTTTCACTGTTTTACAAACTGCACAATGTGACAAATCTAAAGCAAAATTGGTACAGGATACTAGAAAACTTTAAAAAAACTCTAGCAAGGGAGATTTTCGACGTTTTCAGCTTAGAAACAATAGGTTAAAGATGTATAATATGCTCTACTGAAAATAAAAGTTCTTTTAAAGTATCTCCTTAAGATTGAGCTACTTATTAGAGATATGCGGAAAGTATATATGCGGACTTTTGTATCGAAAATATTTAGGGGGAAGCAAAAGTATCGCGTACAAAAAATAAAATCTGTTAATACGCCTATATCCACCTAAATATATTTATTTTTATCTCAGTACATAAACCATAAATATTAATTTGCTTATATTGTAATTGTTATTTTTTTAGTTTATATAATAGATTGTTTGCTGTAGAATTATATATAATAAAGTATATGGGGTTTATGTATTTAGCGTACATTTTTTCAATAAATAAAAGTTTAATGTAGATTCCTACTTATATAACAACTTATGTGAAAAGAAATTGTGTCGCCGACATAGGATAATGACTAGCTGAATAAAACTACAGTCTACTAAATAGCGACGTTTCGATTATTAATCATAATCATTATCAAGCTAAGTAAATACAAACTAAACATTAAATATTAAGTTTAATATTAGTTTTATACATTCTATAGTGACTGTTTTTAAATTTAGGAAATATACTAAACGTACTAATTGAATGGAATAATTCCATTCAATCTTTACGTGTGGTACATATCTTCTTCGCCGATGACACAATTTCTTTTCACACAAGATTACTTCAGGATACGGCGACACTTAATTACATAACAACTTATGCATATAAATTGACTTATGTGCATAAGTCAATTTTTTGCATGTATACACTTAGTAGGTACAGTTCAGTAGATTACGTTTTGTTAATAAATCGACAACTTCGTTGATAAATATCGAATACAGAGTATCGAATCGAACTCGTTACTCAAAAGTAGCGATTATGTACACTGCTACAAGCAATACAATGCTATAGCGTTTATATGAGAAATTAACTAAAAAAAGTACAATACTCTTCATTTCAATTTCACAGTTAAACGATGCAGAACTCATAAAATTAATGGCATTTGCTTCTAACAGAGTAATTCAAGAAGATGTATCAAATAAGTTGCTTAACTTCAATCATTAAAACTCAAAACAACTTTTGTTTTCAGAAATGTATAATTTCATTTCCTATCTTTCCCACCGTTTATACGCTAAAATTATCTATCTTGGTGCCGCCTACTAATCCACAAGTTCCTTAAAAGTTGTTCTCCATACTTTGTATAATTTATTGAAATAAATATTCCTACCTGTTGGTTAAGCTAGGTGACAAAATGGTTTTGTATAGCTCCGTCAAGATGAGTACCAACATTCTAAACTAGTTCCTTCCATTATAAAAGTCAAAGGCGTTCGAATGATGTTTCTTAGAAATGTTGCCCCGGAAAAGCCAAAAACAACGATTCGATAATAATGCAAGGATCGATTTCAGTTATACTTTATTTATGAAAACCCAAATAATTACATCATCATCCTAAACCTCGTGCTCCACCTATAAAGGTGCTACACGAGGCTGGGTACTCTAACTACTATATGGATTCTATTATACAATTGAAATGTTCTTGCTCTAACTAAACGGTTTCCCTATGATTATTAATAATAATAACAAAAATCCAAAAAATCGATCAGTTTTCAGTTGTTATTATATTTGCGCCCATGGCACGACTTTAGTTATCTCCCAACATACGCCAAGGAGTAAGGGAAAACTATGGAAAACTTAATCTGGAACCAGGATCTGGGAAGTACTCCCATATCTTGTTACTGATAGTCAACAAACTATAATTATTATTATTATCTTTGAGTGTGGAAGTAGCCCCGACGTCCTTTCAATTTCGACAGCCGTGCCGTCCTCAGGTAGTTGCGCCGTTATTCGCACATTACACATTATGATTTACCTTATTGATTTGTTGAAAAATGTCAAATAAGCCAAACATTGCAGCCAATCGCCGTCATGTAAGCTGAATGACAGGTGAAAAGGTTTATCTTGAAAAAACAACTGCACTTCAAACCTAAGCTCAAACAATCTTTCGAGGATTTCTCCACGGGAAAGTCACCTAACTTGGGGCTGTGAATTTCTTTACAAAGAAACTTGGAAAGCCTCGAATTTAAGACCTTTGATTTGATAAAGTTCACGATTTTCCCAGCTTCATCAAGCAGGGTTTAAGCGCAGTAACCCTACACCTCGTTTCTTATATCTTGGACTCGTTCACAAGCTACACTCCTACGATACGCCAATAAAGCTCTGCGCTCCATACGCTATAGCAGCATTTGACGTGAGCAATTTTATCTTTTTTTTTTTTTTTAATTTTAAATTAATTTTTTACTCGTGTGGGTACTTTTTGTTTCTTTGATCATTTCCGCTATTACATATTTTCTCTCCACGAACCCCTTTGTGATCCATCACGAACCGGCAGAGGATCGCGTACCCCAGGTTGAGAACTACTGCTCTAAATAACAATTAAACAGTAATGTTCTTACGGCATTCTTCGAAAAATATTCTAAAACCGGCGTAGATCTGAAGATGGCCTGCAAAGGCCAAAACATTACAATGATGACGTCGACATTCCTTTTTCCAAATCTAGTCTTCACTTTCTTAAACAAGTACTCTGGTCTAAACATTACTATACAGTTTCCTACCCATACAGTAGCAAATTGGTTAAATTCCTATATGTATCACAGAAACTGTCGTAAAAATGGCACTTCTCCTATTTCACTCCAGTAACCTTGGAAATTGAGCACAAATGGTGCAACAGCAAGTAAACTGTTAGTGAGAGTCGTAATTATTAAAAAAAAAGTAATGTAATTAAACAATACACATAAATTTGCCTAATCCAACAGCAGAACGATGGACCAACGTAATGATTTAAAACAAATAAAACAACAGCAATACCTATTTTAATATTTAACTTAATCCTAGTTATTCTGACCAATAGTAGTTAAATTAAAGGTTTATATTTCAAATATTTATTTATGTACACCAACTATGCTACAGTTAATTTAACACTAATGCGGATTAATCTAAATATAATGCCGTAATCTATCTAATTCTTTAGCACCTAATATCTGTTTCGTGTCGCGGCCAATTTAACCCCTTACCTAACTTCCTTATGCGACCGCCAGTACTCAGTGAGTGCACGTTCAAATAAAGCAAGGCCCGCTGTATCTACCCCACCACATTCACAATGCGAATCATTAACCTCCCTAATTCTATATAAATACGATTTAAAATTACCGTGACCCGTTATTAATTCTACCGCCTGACACGACAAATTAAGCCTCATTTCCTTAAAGCGTGTAGCGTTACCGATAAATTTTCTAATCCACCTCTCATTTAAAGTAATATCCCACCTACCCTGCCAAACATTAGCAAATTTATCCCCAAACGCTTTTGTAACTACACTAGCCGAAATCTACCTTCTCATTACTGATTGTGCCTACGTAAGACCTACTCCAAAAAAGTTTTACCATCCCCCTCGAGTAACATATCCCAAGTATCTAATAACAAAGCAGTCGGATTTTTTAAAACTCCCTAACACCTCTAATACAGATAAGCTATTAGTTATAATGTCCACGTCCCGTATAAATTCCCACTCGAGTCTGATTTATTTGAATTAAGTTCTGCCTGAAAATTATTGCAATGATCCCTAATTAAAACCTGTGATTTCAATACCCCTATAAACAACAAAAGCCACACCTGAGCCACCCTCACATTTCGACCCATCTGTAAAAATTGATAAACCCTCTCCCTACTTTGTTCCCTCAAACATAAACATAATGATAATATACCCGAAATAACGCACGCCGCGTCTGTCAAAATAGATGATTACATGTGTCCGCCCATATTGCCTCGCGTACAACATGGCCGCTTCTATAGCACCCCTGTAAATAGTACTCACTGTTTACCGTTTAAGCCCCAACATGACTCTAGCTTGTATGTAGAACTGTAGATTTCGGCTACAGGAAATTTGGGCAGAAAAATCCTCAATGAAAAGTGAGATATAATATTTCCAGTCCCCTTATTAATCTCGCACACCATTTCGTGGCAATGGACTTCTAAAATAGATTCGCTTAATTTAAGAAAAACGGCATTTCATATGTTAACCTATACCTAATTTTCGCATATCAGTAAAATTTATACAAAAATACAGCAAAATATAAAATAATCACAACCTATACTAATGGTAATGCAAAATGAGTCTCATTTGTAGGTTTGTAAGTAAGTTAAGTAAATATTAAATATGTCCACTCTCTCAAGTACTTAATTATTTTTTTAATTCCGGTTATTCTGTTTTATAAATCCAACATACTTTACCCGAAATTATGGATCCTGAATTCTTCATGGGCCGACAGTGAAATATTCATTAATTTCGTTGATTTTCGCCAAGCTCAACTGTCAAGTTTATCCAAATCCGCTTTGCCATTATCTGCTTTGATGAAACGAGCTCTTTGGCGTAATGCCACACATATTTTCAATTTAACGACACATAGCGTGACTACCAGGACAGTTTGTGCAACGGAACAATTAATTACATTTTACGCAGTTCACGTTACATAGGGATACATAAATATTCGAAAATATCCATCTAATCGCATTTTGTTTTCTTTGAACAAGTTTACCCTTTTATCTATCAAGACAATCATTTCCTAACGACTTATACCGAATAAGGAACTTTTTGAGTTGGTTGAGTACTTGTAATACTTTAATAATTTTGAAAAATCAATTTCTAAATAAAGAATGACAAGTCAACATTTTGTAGGGGATACGTAGATCTGAAAATATACTTACATTGCGTGCAACCAGTAATTTTCATAGACACCTAATTAAGAAATGGAACTTTTATATTCCTCGTATATAAAAAGAATAAATGATATTAGGAAAAAGAATCATCAGAGTAGTTCTATTACACGATAAAGATGTGTAGGAGAGTGAATTATGGTTTTATATTACTTAAACAATGCCAGAAATACACGTAATCATGAAAGATAGCATCAAGATGGGTACTTGAACGTTTACTTAAATAAATAAATATCAACTATATTTTTGTTTGGTGTATAGATATCATTTCGAAATACCTTTCCATCACAAATTGCCAAAAGTCATGTTTCTTTTTAATTCCATTTGATTAAAATACAGTGGT